>VWZZ01007382.1:44479-355760 GCA_013399095.1 Psophia crepitans | reverse complement strand
TTTTTTTTTTTTTTTTTTTTTTAAGGGCAGTAGGAGTATCCGGCTCTTATAAGCTGCAATGACCTCCAAGATAAGGCAAGGCCAATCCAGGCAAATCTGGGTTAAAAAAAGACCTTTGGCTCACCGAAACAAAGGTGAAAAATCTTTTCAGTCACAGTAATTTCAAATGGTCGAATATCAGATTTCTGCCTATACAAATCTCAAGTGTTCTGATCCATGGCCCTGAGTAATGTACACAGAAACCATCTTCATCCTCTACATGGCCTCTTCCCCTTCTTTAGACCTTCTAGAATGTAGCCCACAGCTGGTGTTCATTTATTGAGTTTTATTTGGATTTCTCCAATAAAAACACACAACCCCTGGTTGCCCTTGACTCCAGTTATCAAAACAAAAATAGAACAGCAGCATATCCCTAGAGCCAAAAGGGTATAGGTCCTCCTAAACAAAACATGAAAGCCGTCATATGAACAATCCCCTCCTGTCCACGCAAGCAGATGCACTGTGTGCCTTGTGTTCTGACAGCAAGTCATGATCCCAGCTACTCTGGACCAAGGATGGGAATTTCTTCCACTGTCAAGGGCCCTTTGTAGAGCAGACTTTTCACAGAGGCTCAAATGCCTCCACTGAGCAGAGCTCAGCTAACAAAGCACAAAAACAGCGTCTCTCTCTCTTCTCAAGTAGGACATTTCCAACAACTTCAAGTGAGAGGCAACCTTTTGATTGAGTCTGAATATTAACAGGCAGGCAGCTTGGATCCTGGAGCACACATGATACAGGCTGCCATGGACAGGGATACCCTCTGCACCGAAGTTGGTTACACTCTTTGACTACACATTGATAGCCCAGAGGGTGCCCTGCAGCAAGTTCTCACTGAAGGGGGAAAAAACTCAAACTCCAAATAATAAATCATCAGAATCATCATAATAATCATCTTTATATCTAAAAGAAATGGTAACAATACCTAGCTACCACCTCTCAATGTGCTGCTTTTGGTTCATATGCCAACACAGGATGCAACATCCTTGTGAGACTGAGTAACTGCAGTTTAGGTGGCAAAGGCACCATCTTTTTGTGGCTTCCAGTCCTTTCCATTCACACCATGGCACTCTATCTTCTGCCTTTATACTACCAGAAACTTCTTATTTAGGGGCAAGACATCAGTTATTTTCTCCAAACACAGCACAACATCAGCTCCATCACGAGCTAGCTGGATTTTCAAGCAAGCATCTCTGACTCACCTCAGACTTACAAGGATATAACAGACATCCTTCCAATCCCTCATTAACACTACATTTGCTGTGATGCCTGTAAAAAATACGGAAATGACAGGCTATAATTTCTGACTATTTTGCTGATTAGTATTGGCAAATAATTTCCTCTCCCCTCTCTTTGGACCCACCCATCTGCACTCTCTTGCCTTACCCATAAGCCGTGAGCTCCTTGGGGAAGAAACAGCCCTTCTGTTGCAAGTTTGCACATTGCCTAACACAGCAGGGTCCCAGTTCACAACTCCAAGATGCTGCAGATACAACTACTAACAGCAGCAAACACAACCCATTTCTGCTCCTGCTCGCCTGCATCTACACTGAGTGTCAATATGTTTGTCTAAATCTCATTTTACAGGAAACCTAGGGGCAAAAGTCATCTCTCGTCTGCAGAAATGAGATCTCTCTTTTCCCTTCCCATTTCCCCATGGCAGCAGACCCTGGCTGCTCTTCACCAGTTGAAGACCAGATGTGCCACTGGTCCAATGCCAGTTGGCAACTCTTATGTCTCTGTAAAATAAGGACGCTGAAACAAGTCAGGTTAAAACTAGAGATTCTCTGGGACTGACTAGAAACAGGGCAGTTGGATATGAACAGTCATGTAAGGAGGGATGGATTGAAACCACCAATTAACCTCAACTAGGTCAAAGAGCTCTTGCAGGCTAACACATTCTACTCACAGATGACAGGGGCTGAATTTAAAGCAATGGCCTAAAAGAGAAAATCATTATAACACATGCCTAAACTCCTGTGTCCATCTGCCTTCAGAATTAAGTAGTTTAGACTCTCTGTTTTTATAAAACTGTATTTCCATGCACAGCACTGTGACCCTCGCTGTGGCAGCACAGACCTGACATCTCCAGTTAAACTTTGCTCTTTGAAATGCATACAGAGCTATACATTGCAGAGTATGAAACCCCACTTAGGTTCCACCAATTAAGAACACTGCTACTTTAATTTCCTTCTGACTCCCCAAATAAACTGATTGTCTGGATTATCATTGCTAAGCAAAATGTTGTAGTATTTATTGTTCTGACTTAATTAATAGCTCTGAATTTGAATGTTTGCAGATGCATCTCCAGTTCTCCTGACCAGATCGAGGTTAGCAAAGCCATTTCTCCTTACAAAATTGCTTTGATCTTTCTTCTTGATCTAGAATAACTTTTCATTCTTCCACTGGAGACTGGAACTCTCTTAGTGTTTATTACCACCAGCTTTTTAATCCATGACACACCAATGTTTTCTTCCTTTGTATTTTGCTTGAAGTACCAACATTAAAATCTACACCATGGGGTTTGTCTGCCTGTTGTCTGTTATCTGCAAATCGCAACAGAAGAATTGTGCTACATGACCCCACATACCCACCGGGACTAGCATTGCAAACAACATCTAACCAGAGACTCTTTCTTTCTCCTGCCATCTCTCTACAGATTACACTAGTACTTTAATTTTATAAACAGCAACTCTTCTGCACTTTTCGTAGTTCCCCACCTATCCAGCACACGTTGAAGAGCACTTCTATTGATGTGTGGTAGTTTCAGCTAAAGAAATAAAGTCCTATAAAATGGGGGCTTTGTACTATACTCACAGTTAATGTCACCTCCCATTCTTCCTACACATGAATGAAACTTATGTTCACAGGGTTGGTGAGAACACATAAAGGGCTGGAACAAAAAAGAACCAATAGAGCAATGTCTGCTGTGTTGCTGCTGGCCCGTTTCCCTGTAGGAGTATGTGTAATTGCTTGTGCAACCCTTCTCCAGCACCAATCTCATCACTCAGGTCAGATTTACGCCCATCTGATCGGGCACATGATGATGCCAGGACAATCACAGCAGGGAAGGTGACAATCTCTCCAGGTGAATATACAATAACACACAGAGGAGACTGCTCATTGATAGTCAAAAACAACTGAGCTCCCTCCAAAACAAAACCAATGAGCCAAAATTCTGTTTTCTCTTCCCATTTACTGTGTGAATAGAAGATTAACAAATGCCCTGATGTTGTCCAGACCTATGATTCTAAGAAGATTTCTTATTCTCTCTAAAACCAAGCACGTGGACAATCTCTGACAAATCGCTGTGCAAACCACAAGCCAGATTTGCACCTACAGAGTGCACAGCCTCATGCACACTTCCTCAAGGCTCTGTCCTTGTTTCACATTCTGGCATCTTCCTCCCAAGCTGACCCCAGTAATTCTGAACCTGTCAGAGGTCTTGCTTCTCCTCACATGGCCTCGCTTACCTGGAAAAGGTGTCCTGAGGGAGAAGGAGAAGGCCAGGAGTATATTATGGACTGTTATATTATGCACCAGAGCCATGTTTTACTTCCTATTGCTCAAGAAAGATTTAAAAAAAAAAAAAAAAAGTCAGAGAAAATCTAAAGCTGGACTGTGTCCATTGAAGAACAAAAAGTGCAACTGTGGTTTACAGCCACTTTTACTCCAGAATCCCACACTTCAACTTCCAGCATGAGACCAAGATAATGAGAATTAGGCAAGAGGTTCCTGAGGACAGAGGCACTCTTCTTGCAACAGCTGATAAAAGTCAGGTGTAGGCTGTCATTACCTTCTCTTGCTTGAAAAACCCTTTACAGTTCACCAAAGCAACATGGCATCAGGGCTAACACACAGACACATTTTGATCATTCTGTTCTATAATTCTTCCACTATCTGACAAATGAGATGTTACTTCTTCAAGTGTATTCTCTACTTATCAGGCTGGTTTCTTGTTTCACATTGGGTTTTGCAGACACTATACTTTAAGGAGTCAGAGTATGATGGAGTGCCAGCTAATGCTTGAATAAAACAGTCTCTGAATTCTAAAGATAAAATGGAGAAAAAGAAAAAAAAAGTATTGCACAGGTATGTCAAACTTTATCCTCTAAGTGGCATACTTTGTTCTGGGAAGGAGCTAGAATCCATTTGAAATAATCTTCAATTTGTGCGGCTCACAAGAGGAAAGGGCTGCTACTCCAGCTTTCCTCTATGGGCATTAGGTCACACACAGGGAAGCCAGAGAAATTCACGTCACTTAGCAGTATTAATCAACTCTCTATGTATCTTAAAGGAGCACCGTGAGTAAGGTAGGTTACTCCATTTTCAAAACATCATAAACTCCCTTGAAGTATTTGGAAAGTAGGACTTGAATTTATCCCCCACCTCCCGTCACAGTAACCTATTTCCAGAACTATTCACCATATATTACTTTGATATCAACATCCTCTCTGAATGCAATTAATTTCACCTGACATTCAAATTGTCCACTGGAAATCCCTTTCTTCCCCCACTGACCCGACAACCTTCTAAGGAAGCAATGTATTCTCCTACATAGACCTGTCACAGGCTTCATGTTAGGTGGAATGACTTAGTCCGTAACCTCCCAGCAGGACACCAGAACACTGTAGTGCAAATTCACACATAGCTTATTGCATCCTGCCTTCTCCATGCAGAGGTATCTTTACACAGTCCCCTGTGGGTATGTCCAGATTGGGATGGGAATGTGGCAAAGAAAAGTTGCGAGGATGCAAGATAAGGAGCTGGATGCACTGTTCTTATCAAACGTGGGCTGAACCAGTTATCCAGCAGTTTGAGAAAATGATGCTACTGGTTCTGAGAAGCACAGAAGAGGGATTAAAGTGGTCCCTCTGCATGGGGACAGACTGGCCAAGGACATTTCCAGTAAGACACAGAACTGAGGACTTGATGTCTTTCAAGATGATAAGATTTTATCCTCAGCTGTAGCTGTATTATTTCACAGAAACTCACAGTACTTCCAACTCCATCAGTATATAGCTCACACCTTTGCAGACACTACTTTCCTCCGCTACACGTTGCTACAGGAAATGCCGTGCCAGAGGCAGTCATACTGACCACCAGTTAATGGGATCAGCTGTACAGGCAGAAAGCGACAGATGTTGTGCCTGTAAAGCAACAGGCGCTTGGCACGGCAACATTTCTTACAAGCTGCAAATATGCATGTGAGCAAATCATCTCATGTGAATATGAAAAATAAAAAAGTACTCTACTGAACCATAACTTGTCCTACAGTTACCCCAGAAGCTACAGAAAAATAATAATTAAAAAAAGTAATTAAAAAAACATTAAATATAGTTCTGAGAAATGCACTAGAACTCACGTTTAAAGCTATCTCCTGCTTTTCCAGCCATGGCGATGGTGGGAATCTGTACGGAGGCTTGGATTACACAGAGCCTCGGTGGACTGGTGGGCAAGGGGCAGGCGATGAGGTGAGAAATGCAGGGAGGTTCATTGAAGAGCTCTGCAAATTATCACGTGGATAGCACACATGCACAGATGTACACAGTCTCCGTGGCTATATGTAGGAGTGCCTAGGAAACCACCACACTAAATATATCAGTTAATGCAAAGGGAGGTTAGCAAAAGATAGCAGATTAACAACCCAGCACAGAAACCCTAGCTTCACTGCAGTCCTAGAGAAAAATCACGCTGACTCCTTAGGGTGAAGTTTTCATCTCACTCGAGTTTGTGAGTTAGTTTCTTTCAGATCAAATAAAGAACTGGCAGTGGAAGATGAAGTTTTGTCTAAACCTTTCCAAATAAGACACCCAGTTGAGTTATGGGACCCTTCTGAGCCGTGATATGCTGGCTGAGTAGCACTAGTTTCATTTGACCTGAATTTTTAGCAAATAAATTGTGACCCAAATTCTTTTTTTTATTGTGCCACTTAAGTGAAAACCTTAATCTCTGATCAGTTTTGCAGAAATTGGATCACAACGGTAGATTGTGCAAAAGGCCATGAAATCGACAAAACCATAAATGAGAACATACAGTAAATCTAATAAAAAATCTTATTCTTGTCCATGTTACTACTAAATCTTCTGTCTCTTTTCTATTTGGTGGAGGGGATAGACAGCCTTCCAGGCTATAGGTCACTTGTCTTTTAACTTGGTACATTTCTAATTGAGAGAGAGAGGGTACTGGCATAGAGAAAGGAAAAGAAAAAAAGAAGACAAATGAAAGACAGGCACATCCTTCAGCCTTTTGTTTCCATAACATCCACTGATATTTCACTACTACTGTGGTTTTTCACTGCATTTAGAAAGTCATTGAAAAATGTTAATGGTCTGGTGGCAAAGCAGCCATTGGGAATGAAGAATGAGCCAGCGATGGAATGAGGGTGTGCAGCTAATGATTTCCTACACGAGCTGATTAAACATTGCCCTTCCATCTCTTGCCACCTAATTCCCTCCACCGCTGATTTATGGAAAAAACCCCACCATGTATGACTCCTGCAGTTTTATTAGCCAGTAACAATTTCGCACCACAAGAGGCTTTTTCCCAGCTTCTAATTTTCTCATAATGAAGAAGACAAAAAAAACAAAAAGAGGATGAGGGGAAAAAAAATAATCATTGCAATGTTTTTGCTTAAAGGGGGTGGGAAGGGAAGCAAGGGAAGTTAGTCCAAAAGACTTGATAGAAATATCAAGGAGGGCACCAGGTTCAGCACTTGGGATCCTGTTTATGATGAGAGGATCATTACTTCACAGAAATCATTATCCTTTTCAAGGCACAGAAGACGACAAGTACAAGTTCCTATAAATGGAATCTGTCTGGTGCTATTTCAGTGGGTTTAAAAATAGCTCTACACCTCATTTTCCCTAATACAGCAATGCCTGCTGCTAGGCCCTTTCCAGTAAAAGATTCATGACATTTCTTGAAAAATTAAGCAAAGAGGATGGAGGAAATCTGCCTTATTTTTTTAAAGATTTTATGTTTGTCTTTTTCAATATTAGGCTCAGTTGTAGAAAGAGAAGTGCAAAGGCAGTACACTGTACCTACAGAAAGCCCTGCTTCAGTTAGCTGCACTCCTCGGAGGATCAGGAGTACCGATGTGAGATATCCTTCGCACAACAGAGCCTGCGTAATTGCAGGAGATCATGAGATATTGGGAAAAAGCTGCAGTCAACCATTACTGTGATTTCCCCGTGATTCCGGGCTCACAAAGAAGATTTTCATAGTGGGACTCAGTAGAAAAGGAGTTGTCACAGGCTTCTATCGTATAGAAGGAATGAACAGTACCTTAGCAAGGAGCTTACAGACGTCCAGATGCTATTGCTTGGTCAACCATTAGGCACCTCAAACCCAGAGGCTTAATCTAAGTTGGCCAGTTAGGCATCTTCTCTTTTAAACAGAAAGGCTGATCTCATCTTGGACTGGGTCGTTCTGCTGATCTAGTGGATCCAGCACTCGGACATATCAGTGCACTCAACTGGCGGATAACTATTCACTTTCTTTTGGCTGGGTGGGCTTTCTGCTGGGCTGACATGCTGAAGCAGTTGTGAGAGTGAAACAAAAGCCAGAGCCAGGGAAAGAGGAGAGGCAGAGACGTGCAGCCAGCAGTTAGACTGGAAACCATCTAGGTATGAGTTATAACGTATCTCAGGAATGTAGGAAATGACATACTAGACCAAACCCATATCCTATTTGTGACATCAGTCAGCACCAGGCATTTTAGAGGAAAATGCAAGATATATCCTTTAGTAAAAAAGTATTTTATCTGCCCTGCAGATTTTTTTTCCCCTTTAACTCCATTAATAGCCATCTGGGTTTGCAATGAGAAAAGAAAATGAGGGAGAGAAGGGGATTATTTAAGCTCCTTCCTCAATTATTGCAAATTTCACATAGATTATAAAAGCTCTATGTAGAATCTTAGTATTCTTCTTATGTAAATCTTACTATTCACAATGTGAATATTTTAGGCACACTGCAGCAAAATCACTAGTGAAAATTTATTTCACCAAAGTGAAAGATGCAGTTTGTATAGGTCACGGTACAGCTACTGCAATGGAGTAAACTTCAATCACATTGGTTTGAATTCAAGGTCCATATTACATTACTGGTATGATGGACTTCTGACAAGAGCTGATGGAAGGTTTCTCAGAAATTAATGTAAAATTGAATGGTGGTACCTAAGGAGGGGTTACAGAAAGGGGGAGAAGAGGCAGAGGAGTGAGACAGAGCTGATGAGAGTGTGGACTGGGAAGCCAGGCCGACTGTAACCTCTGGTGCCATGAAGACAGAGGGGACAAGCTTTTGCTGGCTTCTGTGAGGGCATGGCACATTCCAACCCTTCCTTGGCTGCAGAAAGCCTAGCTTTCCCCTGTACTGCAAGAAACAAGGCGGCCAGGTTAGCTCTTCTCAGCAACCTCCTGTCCCAAGCAACTACTGCGCTGTCTATGCCTAGAGCTGGTCTCTGGCTTCCTGAAACTCATTTAGAGATGGACTTTTGACTATGCAGCATCTGAAAACATGAGATCAGTGGAAACCAATCAACCTTTTTGTTGCGTTTGAGTATAACGAAAAATCATCAACACTCGCATACAAGCAAATCTCCAGGATCAAACTGAATCTCATTTAGATTTGACTAGAAGCCCGATGACAGTGACCACTGTGCCAGCTGAGGCTTTTTTTTTTCCTAAGCTTTCCAGTTTCATGGAGAAAGCCTTTGTGTCTGGATTACACCCAGTACAATGACTTCATCTTAGCCAGGGCTTTAGTTGCCATTGCTACAACAAATCCTCAACCAGGAGAAATCAGGGAATTCCATGAAAACCCATAGACCTGCATCTATTTAAACCAGACGTGAGACTAATAATTTCACAAGATCAATGTTGAGCTGTAATTAAAGACCAAGTCAGGAAGAAGAGAGGTAGACTTTTGTCCTGATTCCTCTCTTGAGATCAATTGAACATACCTATTTAATTTTTGAAAGCAAGAGGAACAAAGTTGGCCTAGCTATCTCCTCGATTATGGATGCCAAAAAGTAGTCACCTATACCCACATACATCTTTTAATTCTTCTAACTCTTCACACACAATTTTTTCTTTCCTTGGAGCAGACACTGACACCAGAGTCCATCATTCTGCAGAAATATTTCCCAGTCTGCTTTCTCTTCCCCAGACAGATATACAGATGATGCAATTTCCCCTGCCATCATTTCAGAATGAAAAGCTTTTGATAAATCTCAAATTGCAAAGGCATTTGTCCCTCTCATTCTCCCCGACTTGTGCACTGAGAATATGCTACAGCAGAATGAAATCCAAGAGAGAAAAGAATGTGTATGTATGGAGGAGAGAGAATGATTTAAACAACAGAAAGGGCACAGTCAGATTTCCCTAGAGTTCAAATATTCACGTTGACCAAAAGGTCATCTTGGCATTGAAGGAAAACTGAAAAGTTCTAGGACGAAGGCAACAAAGAAATTGTTTTGCATGAAGATACTAATTCCATTAATAATTATGCATTGAAATAAAAGGTGCAAAAGTGTTCTGCAACAAAAGACTCGTGCTTCGTGCACAGTATGCACACAGCTTCAGGGAATCATGAATTCACAGAGCAGTGTTTCTTTTTGTATTCATGCAATGTCAAAAGATGATGTCCCCACAACTTAACTGGGGTCTGCAGATTCTATCATAATAACAATAAAAGCAGCTATTTAAGTCACTGCAAATAACATACATTAGCGTGAGTCAATCAAAAGCCTTCTCAGCTCTGTATCAAAAGGCTGCGTGCGCAAAGGTAAAATGAAGAAATGCGTGATATACTTTCCTGGATCCAGTCCTGCTCCCACTGAGGCCAACAGCAGCACTCTCGTTGACTTCACTTACACATAATAGTGTTTATAAGAAAGAAGTATTATTTCCCTGTTGACAGTTCAGTCTTTGGGCAATGCCATAAATAAAAGCTTTGTATTCTCTTCTGTGCCTTTCACCCTGGTGCCCAGAAAATGCAGTTCTTGGATTTACAGTCTGTACAAGACAAGTGAAACAGTTCTGACACGCACTGGCACAAGCCCAGAATTCAGATTATTTACAAGTGACAGGTCAAATGACAGGGGAACGATTTGCACCAGCAAAATTTCATGGGCAAAGTAAGGTAAGAAAGCCTTACTTCAGCATGTATAATCGTGTAAAGGTTTAAGAGAGCTGATAAAAACTCCAAATTTCCAGAATTTCACCAGATTATAACATACAAGTACTGCGGGTTGGTTTTTTTTCCCTCAAAAATAGATATTTCATAACAAATAACATATTTTGCATTACTAAAACTGAAACAATAAAAAATTGAGAAAAATAATAAAAGTAATAGAAAATTAAATTAAGTCAATATTTTTCCTATTAAAAAAAAATAAATCCAAAAGGATTTGTGACAAGAAAGTATCTGTTCTAGGCAGATTCTTGGAAACTTCTTTGATTTCCTGAAAAAGATCCATTTTACTAAAGCTGTGTTTTCTCATGGAAAATGGTTTCAATTAAGTTTTCCTGAACAGCAATATGTCATATCCCATATGCAAGCTACAGCTGAGCGCTAGTGATTCCCATATTTGCTTAGATATTTATGGCATCATTTATAGCTACTCCATTATGGTGAGAAATATTTTGACTTCATTCTTTAGATACAGTGCAACGGGGCCTAGACAGCTGACAAATGACAAATTGGAGCTAGTCTGTACTTACACCTAGCACCTTTTTAGGATGTATTTCAACCACCTGGCTGCATTGCTTCCTCAGACCTGCACGCTGCACAGGGTTGCCAGTAATCATTAAAACCACAGTGCTAATCTGTAAACCAGGAAATCTCCCGTGACAGAGATGACAAATATCAATTGTATTAAAAACCAATGCAACAGGCTCTATGTAAATCCTGGCCTAGATTTCCAACACGTCCTTGGAAATTATTTTAATCATGGTATATCCTTCACACAGCTTAAAAAGAAATGTTATGCTATTGCTTTCATAAATTGTGCATGTACATCAATTTACAGAAGATGCAGAGTTGTCTTCCTCTGTCCTCAAAGGTATCGTACCAGGTGTTCTTGCAGTCTTGGGTGATACAGAGAAAAGTCTGCAAACCATCCAGGTTACAGATTCTTCCTTGAGTCAAATTTCCATGAAGCGCTATGATAATGCTAATTACTTACAGAGGTTTCAGAAAACACCGTGTTCAGAAGCAACTGCTGCCCTTCCATTCGTATATGCCTTACAAGGGTATCAAAGGTCTTTGTTGCAGTCAGCAGGTTTCTGCTGGCCTGGTTTGAGATGCACTGACAGCTGAGTCAGGCTCCCCAGCAGAAACGCTATGTGTGTTTCTGTTTCTCTTACAAGCGTTACCTGCGGAACAGACCTTTCTTCGCCCCTTACTCCTCCTTTATCTCAGTGCAGCAGTCCCTAATCACTTAGCTCCTGGGAAAGTCTTGGACCAAATTGGTTCTGCATGGAGCACGGCTGGGTGACGGGAGCTGAGCAGACACGACCTGCACACTCTGCTGTTATCTCGCCGGAGGGAGAAGGGAGACTCTTGGCTGGCAGCATATGCAACAAAAGGGCAGATTTAGGAAAACCACGTGCAGGGCTTTAGCTGGGTTACTCGTCCCAGTGTTAAACTTGCGCATGTGCTAAATGACCAAACACATTCGTTATCCATACCATCTCAGATTTAGGGGCATAAGATGTAGTGGGTAAGGGAGGTCCACACTGGTTTCAAGTATGAAGAGGAAGAAGAATATTAATCCAGCATCTCTCTCTTTGCTGTGCCACATGCAAACTATCTGTTCCTTCAACTATCTGGTTAACCAGCCCATTCCTCTGCTGTCCATGTCTCTCTCTGTCCAAGAAAATTCTGCAAGGACTAGACAACAGGTATACGCAGCTCCTCACTTCGAGATAACTGGCTTTCATAAAGCTTGGGTTAGCAGTAACTAAAAATAATCAGCAATTATACCGATCAGTTCAAGATATTGACATACATGAGAGAAAATAGAAAAGTCTTAATAGATCTCGCTGTGGAGGCCAGGATTTATTATTCCCATTTCTACAGAAAGCAAAATCAAAGCTTGAAGATGTAAGAGCCAGTACTTTAGGCACTTTATGAAAAATGCACAGGTTGCTGGCTCTCCGCCACTGGATGTGGGGGAGAGCTCAGCCTAGAACTGCCCATTAGTTTCATAAATGATCGTTGTCAAGTGGTTTTAGTAGCATTTTCTAAATGGATAAGATTAAAAAAAAGTTTCACAAGAAGCAGGACTAGCAAAGCCAAATTTGCTATTGATTCATCTATGCCACTTTTTCACTCTGCAGCAGCCCCAGTTCCCCAGCAAAGTCCTCCATGAACACCAAAGCACTGGAGCAAGTCCACAACAACCTGTAGGCTGACTAATATTGCATGCCAACTAGCCAGCCAACCTGCTCCTGCAAGCAGCACACTTACCAGCCAAGTTCCACCTGCCCTCGCCAGTGAGGGAGTGTCCAAGGGTCTCTCTGCTCTATTTTAACACCCGTTTTCAATACGCTTCTAGGCTCTTAATAAGATTTTTACCCTCATTTTCCACATTTGATTGCAACTGGTTAATGCATTCAAATGTTATCAGGGGAAGACAAACAGCATTATCACTAATACTTTTTTAAGGAAACCAAATGATCAGCAATACTGCTGACATCCACCAGCAGCCCTGCTGGCTAGATAAAGCAAAGAGTAGGTGTACAACAAAGGACCAGTTGTATTCTGATTTCTCAAGCTGGTTAATAAGAATCTTGTCTGAAGACAAAGAAGGTGGTTCTGTCCTGATTGAATTCTTTTATGTACCAGAAATTTAGCCTGTGGTATCTTCAGCCTCTACTTTCATTAACATTTGTTCAACTATCAACAGTAGATTCATCAACATTTCCCTTAACTTACAGAAACACACAGAACTCCAAACCACTGCTTCATTTATGTAGCTAGAATACGGCTGCTAAAATATGGCAGAAAAAAAAAAAAAAAAAGAGATCCTCAGATCTCGCATTAAGAAACAAGGAGTGCAGTGCAATGAGGAAGACAACCTGATGCTTACAGCTTTCTACTTACCGTCAGACAGCCAGCGCAAGAGTTGGCCTTACTGCTTTTAGGTCTGGCACTTGGGTTTCCTTATCTCTATCTAGCTTGAATCTACAGCTTGAGTTATTAAAGCCAAGAAGAACGATTGATGTTCTTGTGTTCTACCATAATTTACTGCTTAGTTTTTCTCAGACTGTCCCCTGATTCATCTGCTCTGTGGTTGTGACCCTCAACTGCTGATTAGTTAGGAAGGTCAGAAAGAAAATTTTTCTGCCAGCTTTCACTATGTATCAGCTCTGAGTTCTCCTGGTGCTCGAAGAGAAATCCAGCCTAAACTTCAGTTATTTGTCTCTGATAATTACTAGGTAGACACATGCATATATATATTTATATAATGGTATTTTTCTCAATATTATTTTGCAGTAGAGCTTAGCAGCTTGAGAAAGCAATGAAAACCACTAAGGTAGATAACGTACAGACATGGAGAGCTTTGACACAAGAGCAAAGCTCTGTGGGGAAACACACTCCAGTGTTCAGGGTACACAATTAACTCTTGATGGTACCCGCAGGGTCCCCCTTTCACTAAACAGCAGGTTATTTCATATGATGTCACCTGCATTAACACAACACTGTGGTCATCATGGAGCAGCAGATGTGTTGTAATCAGCTGTGTTGTATTCATGTTAAATAATAAAACACAGTATCTCTTCTTGAGCTTCCAAAGAGATCTTCTGAGCACCATACACCTAATTTAGTTTTTGGCAGGTGAATAAAGGCAAAGAAAATCCAGTTTTGATTAAGAGTAGTAAACCAGTATGTGCAACTCCTTAAAAGCATGATCTCATGATTTCTTACAAACCAGGCAAGTCTGAACCTGGATGACGGAAAGGTCTCTAAGGAAAACCCAGACGCTGTAAAGAAGTAGTAGTTAATCCAGGATGGTCTTGCATGTTAGTCTGTACTGAACCTGTGCCCAATGTGTAGCTGTCTTTTAGACAAGATAGAAAATCAAGGTCTTGATAACCCTTCTCCTTTCTTACAAGCACAGAACTTTTAAAATCCAAGATTCTGGCCAAATTCCAGTTAAGAAGATTACACACTGTCTGCATAAAATACTACCGTTGTTTCTCTCTTCACCTGTTAACAAATTTGATGTAGTTCTTGAAGGAGTATAGCAGTTGCTGTGTTCCACCCCAGAAGTGCTGCATTTCAGCAGGGAGTGAGCAATCTCTTTGTATGCTGTGAGAAAAGCCCTCTGGGATTCTTTCGAATGAAAGGAGCTAAATAAATCTCAGTTATTGCTATTATGACTTTCTCCGGCATTTATCCACAGAATAAATGGATAGGTAAGTTGATTTTCAGGCTGCTCTTCATTATTTGCTGAACAAAACTACCTGAAAGTGCTTCACTATTACTTATACAAGATTTAATTTGGTGACTAATAGACCCAGGCAACCAAAGCAGGCAGAACTCTATAATCACCCTAAGGAAACTTGTATTTCTTAGGTAGTGACTGGGGACTCCCAGGGACAAAGGTTTTGTGAACTTTCCAAATTGCATACTGGGCTTTTGTACGGTTCACAGGACTCGCCTGAATTCACAGAACTTTCCTTCCTCTGTAACTCATGTTCACATGGCTAGATCCTAGTCCCTACTTTGGCTGCTTTGAAATACAGGAAGAAATCCACTGCTGGCTTCTCTCATATCTGGCTGCCCACTCTTACAGCTTTCCCATGAGGAAAAAAAGTCTGAAGAAATAGCTTGTGCAGCCAGGATGCCTTTATGGTCTCTGTTGCTTAGCTACCAGAAAGGTCCTACATGGCTACTGATAGCTGGCACAAATATGACCAGCTTGGTACTGCTTTTCTTTGCACCAGGGACTTGCTGGATCCATTCTTTACCCTGCTGGTACGTTATTTATATTTCACTGGACTTACAAATCACTCCTCTCTCTGGCTCCAGTTCTCAAACGCAAGCCAGGAAAGTTTGGGCCCAGGTCTAGCTGTAGAAGCTTTGATCTTTGAGACCATCCACAGGCAAATGAACACGTTCCTCCTGCTTAATACTTCAGGAGAGAAGGTTAGAGCGCAAGCCACTGAAAGATCATGTTCACACTACTTCTCACACCTTTTCCCAGCAAAGTCAACAGTAGGAATGTTCCAAAACCAGAGCAATAAGTTTCCTCACGGTGGGATCAGATTACCGGAGACTCAACATCGGCCTTCTGCCAGACCGTGGGTAGTCATCCTTTCCCAGCTATTTCATGCCTAGCCTAGAAGTGTTCCTTTTACTGTGTGAAAGGTTGCGGGATGCAGCTGACTACTATAGCAGGAGAACATCCCTCTTTCCGACAAGTCTACTCTCACCCAATGAGAAAGGATACAAAGAGCAATTACTCAGGAAAGATGTTTTCAGATCAGGTTACTTAGCACAGTATTGTAAGATGAACCTCTAAGGGAAATATTTTTTCTACTACCTGATGATGACTCATTACATACATCCCTAACCCCTGAAGGATAAGCCTTGCTGACTGAGCCTGTCTCTTCAGGTACTCAGTCGAGCACCTTTTTGATAATCCAGCGGTCCCAAGCAAATCCATATTAATAATCCATTGGATGACTTGCCCTTCTACATTAGATGCCCAGATAACCTGGCATGGGGATGAATAAAGATATAAATAGACACCTAAAGGGCAACCCTTTTGTATTCATTCTAAACACACTTCTACTGCTGAAACGCTAGAATGATTCTCAAAGGTCTGGTGGACCCTTGCACTATAAGTTTTATAGTATCTCTCATAAATCCTTGCCACAGAAGCAATACACTAATATTACAGTGCTTACTCTACAGAGCCTGCCTGCAGCTCAGTTACTGACTCAGGTCAGGTAGTTATCTATATTGATTAAAGAGCCTGTGCAATTCACTAATTAATTTTCATAATTAGCAGCTACCTTTTTTAAGTTTGTTTTACCTTTACAGCTATCCATCTCCCTAAACAGCAAATAGGACGTGGATGTACCAAGCTTCTATGGAAAAGGTGTTTTTTTAAAGCCTTATCTGGACTAACCAGATGGAAACAGAGACTATAACAGAAACCTGTAAAACTTCCCCTTAAGTGCGGTGCTAAATTATTTGCTACTTCATGTTCTTTTGTCAAGGAGGCAACCATAATTCTTTGCATAACTAAACTTTTGAAGGTGGTTTCTTATCTTCTCCTAGGACTGTGAAATTAGAAGAGACCAACCTGTCCCTGCTTCCCATGGGATTTGATGTCAAGCTGTTCAGAAGAAACCAGGCCTTTGGGTTATCAGGAACAGATAGAGATCTAGAGCCAACTACAAAGCTCTGGACCAAAAAAGAGAGGAGGGAACCACCATGACTCTGTGATGGGTGCAGAGCTAACTCCAGAGCAGTGACCTACACAGAGGGGAGCTTCCACCATACGTACTGAGCTGAGCAGAAGGAAAAGGAATCATACAATATAAACTATTAATCTAGTGCTCAAATCTGAAACTGAGAATTCTGTGCATTTAATGAGTAGACACTAGCCTCTGTCACAACAACTAAAATGACAGCCGGTAGATGGAAGAGGTCATAGTTTAATCAATTTTCTCTCTCTTTGTTTTACATAACTGAGGGTGATAGGCAGCTAATACATTTCACAGCCATGTGATAAATTGCACTGTCACCTGCACTTTGCCTGGTACTCCTTCTTTGTCAAGGCTATTTCCACCACCCCTACTCTCACTCCAGAGCAACTGCACTAAAATTCACAAGTGTGTCAACTTCTTTCCTCTGACAAGTGGAATTTGTCCATGAGTCCTTCTTGTGCACAAGATCTAGGATGGGGTACCTGTAGTGTTAAACCAGCGAGAACTTCCATGACCCCACTCAGGAGCTCTATGTTACTGCAAAAAGGAGTGTCTCAAATTTGCCCTATGGCTGGCTGTGGTTTTGTTCCTTGTTGCAGAAGGACCAAAGCAGCAGAGTTTACAGCCATGATGCTTTCAAGTAGAAAGAAAAAGATTTGGGTTTTTTTTAGTATTAATTTTCTTTTTCCCTAAATCTTGTATAAGCAGGTTCTTGTTAGCTGAATAATTTTTTTTTTTTTACAGGCCATACAACAAAAGAGTTCCCTGGACTCTTTTGGAAGGATGGCTTTCCATATTCATTCATGTCTTCACCATGCACGATGAAGCAGCTATCCCAAAAGCAAAACTAAAAATCGTTTCAGCTTATTGAGATTCTCCCTTAGCTCTTAACAGCAGAAGCTGTACGGAGACTGCACAACAGGTCTATTGCCTGTAGTCCATCAGCCTACAGGTCAGTCACACTTCAGGGACATAGCTTCTTTCTAGCCCTTACTCATGGGCTTATGGAAACAAAAGGGAATGGTATATGCAAACATCGAACTGGTACATTGCCAGGGTCCTCAAATTTAGACACATCCGTACAGACCGGAATATAAACAGGAGCAAATTCTAATTCCACAAAAGGGCGATATTCTACTTACATACTTGGCCAATTCATTACTTTTGTCACTGAAGCAATAAATCTCAACTGCCTCCATAAAATAAGGGTCCTGGGCACTGAACTGAGCTTGGTTCAAATTGTGGATGAACGCTGCACTATTTTTCTGCTTGCTGGATTCAGCCATCACGAGTAAATATAGCAGTAGCATGATTGGAAAATTGCCCTCAAAGGTGATAAAACCTAGGATTCATCAGATTTTGATGTGTTCCTGAAAATGGATAGTTGTCTTTTCTCACTCGGCAGCCTGGAAGAAACAGGACTTGAAGACACGCTGCAGGAAGCAGAGTATATCCCTGGAAGGCCAGGACTTCACCCCTACTTTTTGCAGCCATCGTTTTCTGAATCCTATTTCCCTCTTCTCTCCACTGCTGAGAGGTTTTCCTTTTTTTTTTTGCCTCTCCTAAGAGAACTCCAAAGAAGGTGTTTTGCATTGCAGCTTTAATCTAACTAGAAGCCAAGGTACTATAGCCTCATTCCACAGGAAGTTCAGCATCAATACGCTCAGAGTGTGAGCAAAGTGCAAAGCCAGAGAAGCGCTCTGTCAGAGTAGGGCAATGCTATGAGGATGAAGGCAGGCAGTTTCTATGCCTTTGCTTCTGTTTTCACAGTTTTGTTATCTCAGGGCACCAAATCCCTTCCTCCTCCACCCTGAGTGGAAAAGAATGGCAGTAAGGAGAAAAAAAGGCTTTTTGCTTTACTTTGATGATTCTTTAGCAAAGTTCCATGTGGTAGGAACAAGAAAGCTCTAGGACAGCTGACATTAAGAGATGCCAAGTGTTTGCCACATCATATTCAGAGAGGTATTCCAAGTATCTTTAACAAATTGTTTCCCTTCCCTTTTCCTAGAAAAATACACATACTTAATGTTGCTTGATCTAATTCTTTCCTGAAAGAAAAGACATTAGCAAGTAGATGGCACATGGATGTAGGGGAAGATCCCTTCTCATTACTCTGCTTTTCCTAACTGCACTAATCTTTCACCTTTGAAGATCAGACTAGAAGCATTCCTGATCCTCATTCTACCCACTCCATCTACATCTGGGATGAGAGTCCTCCCTGGCATTCACCAAGAGAGATGTTGAGTCCAATTATGAGCACATAACTGAATCTGCTGCCCAAGATCTGCTGAGTTATTTTAGTGCAATTACATATGCAAACACTCTATTGGACTAAAAGGTGATTTAGCTAAACTGGGAAATCGATCAATTTAATCTAATTTAATTTGAATCACTGTTATTCAAAAATCTAAATTGTGCTCAAATCCCAAAATAGACTACAATCCATGCTCTTTATTTATTTATTTTTTAAACTTCTATCAGAGTTAGGGCATGGACATTTCTATAAAGCTGAAACAAAACTTTATGACTGGCTAAGATAGAGGAAATAGTTTTTGGTCACTAAATAGCACTTTCGAAAAAGAAAAAAGACTGTCGTGGTTTAGTTCCAGCTGACAGGTCAGCACCAAGTGGCTGCTTGCTCACCCCTCCCTGGCAGAATGAGGAGGAGAATGGGAAGAAAAAGGTAAAACTCATGGTTGAGAGAAGGGCAGTTCACTGGAACAGCAAAGGGAGGGGGGGAAATAGCAACAACACTACGTAGAATATAATAAATGGGTGACAACACAAGGCAATTTACCAACCCAAGGACTCAGCCCACACTCAGACCATCCTGGAGCTGCACCCAGCCTCATGATGTCACCTGGCATGGAATACCCCCTTGGCTAGTTTGGGTCACCAGTCATGGCTCCTTGTGAAAATCAACTCTATGCTACCCAAAACCAGGACACTTTAGGGAAGGAAGAACGTCAGAGTTTCATTTGTGACTTAGCAATGGGCACAATGTACTAATATATCACTTCTCAGGATATTGGACACAGGCTGTTATCAAGTGCCACTCACCATCATTATTCCACATTTAAAACATTCTTTCTGAAATGACACTGTACACCCCCAAAAATTAGCAGTTCGTTCTATGAACTTTGCCTCCCTTCTGTTTGCAAAAATCTGGATGTAAGACAATGGTTTTTCTTCAGTGTTTTGCCATATGCACTGAAGTCATGAAGGATGTTTCTGTTTCATTGCTGGAGAAGCTCAGCTTTCAAAATCAACAACGCACACGCAATCGCAAGCTTTGCACGTCCTTCCCATGACTGTTCTATATAATCTGTTCTTCCAGCTCCCTCTGTCCCAGATCACCCCTAGCTAGGCTGCTGGCAGAAAGCAAGACAGAAGGAATGCAAACGCGATCAAACCAAACACAAAAAATCAAACTGGCATTTGTTGGAACTGTTTTTGCAGTATATAGCTATATTTTCTCTTCATAGTCATGACACAAAGCCCTGGACACTGGGCAGAGAAGTACTAGGCATGATGACATTAACAGCATCAAAAAAGTTGAAATATATTCTTTGGCAGTAGTCCTTAACACCGAAAGCTCAAAGGCATATACTGTTTCCTTTGTATTGTGTTGTATAGAAGAGGGAAAGAGCTAATTAAAATCACTGAATTTTGTTGGAGCTGCCATGATATTCTTCTGTAAGTAATATAGTTACTTCACAAGAATAGAGAATTCTGCTTAGAGGTTTTTGTTTCCACGTTCTCTATTGGTACAGCAGCTAAGAAAGTAGCCCGTTTGACTGAAAGATCAAGGCAGTGCTCAGGGCCAGAGGTACGTACATGAGGGGAAAAAAAATCATCCTTTGATTTGCAAAGTGAGGAAATTGGATTTGAGCATCATTGACAGAAATTGAATATGACATCCCACAAGGTAATCCATACTGCCACTTTTCTGAACTATAACTATATTTTAATGCAGGGGTAAAAGGCAAGCAGCAGTCAATGTAATAACCAGGACTCTATAGAGATCAGCACTGGTTTGGCTTTGTCTCAGGTTTATCTGAGGGAGCCAGGTACTATTTTCTATTCTCATTTTAAAAGTAATCTCCTCTTTGGTATGTATTACAAATGCTGATTAGCAAGCCTTGGCTTCATACAATGTGGCCAGAATGGAAAGAAAAGAAGAGGCCAAATCCATAAAAGAAGAAGAAACCATTAGAAATAGGAAGCTGTTCACATGGGATAAAGCAAGCAAGAGAAAACAGAAACAAATGCTCCAGGAACTTCCAAGTCACATCCTCCAGGGTTTTCCAAAAACATTTGCTTAAGAGTTTGTCTAAGTTCTCATACAGATCCTCTAAAAATACGTGTGCTGGGCAAAGAAGGCAGGTTCTCACATACACAGTAATTCAATACAACAATCAAGCCCTTGTTTCTCAGTAATATCAGATCTATTCTTTGTTCCCTCACTAGGAACACGGCCCTAACAACAGCATAGGATTCATAATGAATCAGAGTCCCTGTTTGTGCTTTCAGGGACAGGATGATGCCTAAACATAATCAACACATGCCAGTGTGAACCTGGAGCATGCACTGTAATTCTAGTCTGGGGCTGTCAAATAACTCTGCTAATGCACTCAGTCTTCGCCTGTGTCATCTCCTGGTGTTTCCAGCCCTGCCTCACTTCCCAGCTGCAGCCCTCTCTTAGCCCTGCACTCAGTCCCTAGTCCCAGTGTAGGTCTCTGTGCTTTATGTAAAATTTCAGCCTTGAAATCAGTTTGGAGTACATGCAAGGTAGAGGATCTCATCCACCAGTTTGTTTCATTTCACTGTTCTTTGCAGAGTATCTGATGGACTTTGCAATCTACTTCTAGGTTTGTGTTATACTTCACATTTAACCTTATCCTTTGGTGAATGACCAGACCTCAGGAAATTTATTGTGAGCAGAAGAGGAGCAATAAGGGAGAGAAAACAGAAATGCATTAAAAAAAAAAATAATCTTCTTCTTCCCCCCCCGCCCCTTCTCTGTCTTTCCTAAGATTATTCTTTGTTTTAAAACACTGAACCTACCAATGTGTCTACTACTTCTCTGATGGTCTAAAGAATGAGGTCCCAAGAAAATTATCTGCCTTTTTTCCTGTTACCTTCTTCTCCCTCTTAACATTCAGCTAAAAGGCTGCATCTCAGAAATAATTATTATTCTCCAGATTGCAGGCAAGACATCAGAGCGCCTTTTGCTCCAAAAAAGATACAAAACATGATTAGACACAAATGTGATGAAAAGAAAATATGAAAGTATTGAAATTTTCTTACTCAAGACTGCACTCTCTCAACACACTGTAGGGCCTGATCCAAAGCTCACTGAATTCAAGTCTCGTATTATATTCAGTGTGCTCTGGATCAGCCCCTTCACCTCATGTCCACCTCAGCCTAAATCTGTATTCACAGAACAGTTTCCATCTCTCCAGGTAGACAATGACATTTAGAAATGGTGGAAGCTCCTATTATTCTTCTTTCTACCAGTATAGGTGAGGTGCAGTTCCTCTGAACGAGTGCTAAACACAACTGGAAAGGACAAGTCCCTGAGACACAAAACCACCTAAATTAACATCAGCCCACATGGCATGAATTAAATACACTTGTCCTTTTAACCTGGAAGTGAAGCAGTCAAAAGCTTTGGGGCTTGTGTCAGAAATTAGCTGCACAGTTTTAAATACAACCACTGTAACTGAAGACATCAACTGACACGAGCCAAACTGAGCTCTGTATAAAGCTGTGCTTACCCAACAAGGCAGATACTTGGGTTTAAGTTCACACCTTGCGTGAAAACAAAGCAACTTTGTGCATGGGCAGTCTGGGAGAACTAGAGGTGCTGATCCTGTACTCCTCTCAGGATCTGGCTGCCACTCAGCTGCTATATGGTATCAAAAATAGAGTTGGTGAATACTACTAAATACCTAGGATCCAAGCTATTGAGTACCCTAGCGCCCAAAACTTTGGTGAGAACTGAGAAATACAAAAGGACAATGAATTTCTAAGGGCTCTGCAAGATTCAGTTTGGGAGCTAAGAGACTTTATTAAGTAATTCGGGATCTAGTATACAAATCCATACACGAATGATATTTACTAAGCAGTTTGTCCTTTAAGACCAAAAGAAGACCAAAAGACTCTGGGCAAAGCAAATGCTGGTATGGCCACCATATACTGCAATATTTCCTTTCAGTTTCTCCCTTTTGTTAATTTATTCATTTAAGCTCACACCTTCCTTCTGTCCTCCTCTATACTTTCCCCAGCCCAGATAAGGTAGCTCTTTATTTTTCATTGGTATCTGTTCTGCCATATAAAATTGCACATCATGCTTTCTGTCCTATGGGATACACACTTTCCTGTGGGCTATAAATCAGTATGAGCTAGAAATTCCTGTAATGAGAGAAGACAGAGACCCAATAGATTGCAGCTACAGATTTCAATCTTCAGATAATAAACACTGGGGAAAATTGATAATATGCTCCAAAACACTGAGGCATGCACACTCCCACACCTCAACATACCTGCCTCCATATATACACAAAGAGATGCTGTCTGCTCTATCCCAGTAAGTCTATAGTCTTTGCAAAAGAAATTTTAGAAGTTTAAACTTCTTGACTGAAGAGTGTGCTATGAAACACAGAATTCTCATAGGGAGCCAAAGAAGCCTTCACTGGAGAGAGCAAACTTCCTGACCCATCACTGTTGAAAAGTCTTCTTGCTGTTCTCAGCCTGTTCAGAGAGTGACCACGCACTCAGTGCTCTAGACTTGAGTCTCATTTTCCCTAGAAGCGGTGGAGAGGCACCAGTAATGATGTCTTCAGCATAATATTTATGTACAGTTCCTAGGACTCAGCCTGCCGAGGACAAACCAACTATTGGATAAGAAAGAAGTCGGCTGATGGTCTTTGGAGGCAGGCAAGAGGGTAATTCATGAATAGCACATAAGTATGAAGCTATACAGCTTTTTCAGAATAGACAGGCAAGGGAATTAGAGACTTATATGTTAAGGCGTTCATGCAGTTCCTCTGAAATACTGATTAGAGTGGGAAATAGATTTGCTGACAGTGCTTGCACAGTGATTAAGGACAGTAAGCAAATGAGCACTGTGGCAATACTGGTACCCTATGTCACCGATGGGATCAGTCATGAGGGCCTGCCAATAAAGCTGCTTGCATTTGAATGTGTCGTGTTTAGGCTCTGAGCAGCACAGAATACCAATAAAATCATATTAGGAAAACTGTAAATGTTTACAGCATGGAACTAATGGGATATTGTAATGAAAAGCTTAGCAGGGTAGCTGATAACCCTCACTCCTGCATGAGGTAGGGCCTGGCCAGTAACAAATGAAATAAAGAAGTCAGAAGGAAAAAGAATCCACAACTCAAAACAATTTGCTGACACTGATCAGTGTCAAGGTTATTGAACTTATTGGATTCCCCCATATTCTACAAGGTAAACCAAGGGTACCCAGCAAGAGATCTGAAAGCAAATCATGGGTTTACAGTCACCAGGCATCGAGCTGGTATAATCAGATGATTCAGTAGACCAGTTCGAGGTTATTACAGAGCATCAGCCAGACTAAAGGAGTGTCAATACTTTGGAATCTACCTCCAATCTACTTTAAATACCTTCAATCAACTGAGAACTCCTGTCAATAACTTCAAAGGATGAAGAGACTTTGAGAAACAGAACTTGTAGAATGAGAGATAAAGCCGAGCAAAGGTTTTGTTGTAATTTTGTAACAAGCATGTGATGAAATTTGCAACCTGTATTTGAGCTGTACTTTAACAGAATGATGTGGATTTATTAATCTTGTAACTTTGCCTGACTGCAAGTATGATTTCCAGACAAAGCTGACTCTGAACAAGAACAGTGTTTCCTTCAGAGGCAACGAACCCTGATACCTAGCAGATTTTCTCACTTTTAAAGACCTTGTTGACCCAGCAGAAGACATTCTGTTCTGCAGCATTAAAGCACAAATTCACATTTTCCTTGCAAGCAGCATCAGGAGAGAAAGACAACATAAATTCCAGAACCACGAAAGGTGCTTCCAAGGAAGAGCTCCACCAAAGCTTAGCAAAAGAGTAAGATCAAGCAGACAAAGCTTTATGTAAATCTTCCATAACAGAGAACTCAGTGGAGATCAGTGGATGGGGATCCTTAAGAATTTTCTTTCTGTAAGAGATTTAAGCAGAACTGTAGGTTCCTGAGAAAAATGACATAAACACACACTGTGTTATTACAAAGAAAGATAGCTAAAGTGTTAAGAGACCAGACTGGTCATACCACAAGGTCTTAAGTGACTTCAAATGTATGGCAAAAGTTCAAAGGAAGTTGAAAAAAGAATTAAAATAGATTGGTTAATCCTAATGAGTGCAAAAGTACAGAAAGAACAGGTAGGAATAAAGCTTGAAAAATGAAGGCACAGAGTTAGATGAGATGGCAAAAATATCACATGGAAAAGGATATAATTCTTTAAGTTTATTAGTAGTAAAAGGCAGCATAAATTGTTAGTCTACTTTCCAGAGAAGGAACTCCTATTGACAATAAGGCTGAGAAGAGTGATTTTGCATCAATTTTCATAAAAAGGTCAACTGTGATGAATTAACGTTATTAAGAACAAAGGAGTAAAGGAGGCCTGGAACACAAAAGGAATAGGTTAGAGAAGTTACATAGCTTAGATCTTTCCAAATGAGCTGAATCTGCTATATTCCTTCTGCAGCTCTAAGGAACTGACTCAATCAATCTCCAAGCTGTTAATGATTATTTTTTTCAGAACTTTGGAAGGATTGGTGATGAACTAGATAACTGACACAGTGTAGTAACTATCTTTTGAAGATAGAAAAAAGGAGAAGACAGCAAACGAAAGACGTGTCAGCTTAACGTCAGTCCCTCTGAACAAAGAAACAATTTGGAAGTACCTAGGAGAAAAGAAGTGGGTATCAGTCAACACAGCTTTGTCAGGAACAAATTATGATGATCCATTCTAATTTGCTTCTGTGAGAAACTCTCAGGGGAATACCCAATGGACAAGATATCATATAGGAAAGTTTTTGAAAGTCTTTAAAAGTCCCAGAGCAAATAAGCAGCATGGTCCAGATGAACTACAGCAGAGTGAATATACAAACTATTTAGAAAATTCTACTCAGAAAGCAGTTTTTGGTGTGTCACTGTCAAAATGGATAGATGTGCTGAATGAACTTCTGCAGCACTCAGTCATGGATTTGGTACAATTCAATTTTTTCATTAAAGATTTGCATGACATAGGAAGACGTTAATTTGATTTGCAGACGAAACCTAAGTAAGTCAAAGATTGTATTAAAATTCAGAATAATTTTGACAAAGGGGAGATGTATCCCAAAGAAAACAACTGCAATTCAATAGGGTCAAGTACAAGTTACTACAATTAGACTGAAATAATCAATGGTGTAAACACACAAAATGAGGAGCAATGACAAGGCAGCATTTCTACCAGAAAAAAAACCATTTGCATTATTGAAGATTACAAGCTGAACATGAGCCACCCGTCCCTTTCTGTGACAAAAACCCAAACAAAATATTTGGTGGGTATAAAGAAAATAACCTGGCAAGACACATACATTGATCTGTTCTCTCTTGATCCAGTGGTATTAAGATCTCTGCTAGAGTTCTGTTTCCAGTTTGAGCAAAGCAATATGAGGAGGACTTGGCCCAACTGAAAGAGATCCAGAGGATACAGGTAAAGCTGATCCTTGCTGGGTAAAACAGATGACATGTGGACATCCCTGCCAGGCCTTAACTTCTCTGATTTTCTGCAAACACAGGTGAAGCTAAACATTTGTTCCGCACAATGATAATATAGAAGGAATAATTTCACTACTAACTGGCAGAGGCAAAGGAGCAGCAGGACTGTAAGAGGTCAGGTCTGCTAGAGTACTGCGGAATGACTTCCATCACTTTCCACCAGCCACAGCAGGAATAGCTGCCTATCAGGAACGGGGTGTGTTGGTAAGATTGCACTTGGCACACAAACCAGGGGAAAAAAAAATAAAAAACATCAATCACTGCTGGACACAACAGTATTTAAAAGCAAATCACTGTCAGGTCAAAAGATGGGAAGATGAGGAAGTGCAAGTCTATATCAACATGCACTGATTGAACTGGGCAGTGTAAAAGGAAGGCTTGAATAAAACTTGCTCATGCTACAGCTAAACCTAGAGAGTATTACAAGGTCACTCCTTTCTTGCAAACTTGCTCTTCCTCACAAAAAGTTCATAGAAGACCAGAAGGAAGGGAATTAGAATGAGCTTTCATTGATGAGCTGTTAGGTACAAATAGATTAATGAAAGCTGTGTACAATGCATCAGCAGCGACCAGGCTTGGCAGGGCTGTTATCACTGGGTATTAGTTTATAGAACCATAGACGAAGGAGAGAGGCCACTCTGGGCAGAGCTGCCAAGCGAATTGTAACGGATCAGGAGAAGAGGGCTTCCCTTCAGAAGGCTGAGCTAGGAACATGGTACTGGGAATTCTTTTTCTTACAAATTTCATCTAATCTCTTCTTTCTAAATCCCCTTTCTATTCTAGGCTTTGTTTCTCTGGAGCCACTTGCAACATTCTTTTGTTGTGACTGAAGGAAGGAAACAAAAGAAGTAGCAAAGCATTTTGCTGTATTAAAAGCACAAAGAAGGAATGTTTTGCTCAGAGAACGTGTACTCTGCATTCTTAACTGTTCTGATCCGAAGCACAGCAGTGTCTTCAATTTCCTTGGATCACATCCATAGTACAAGTTGGTATTTCATCAGTCTGGTGTGGATTATACAGCACTGAATTATCACACCATAAACTCTGGATTTGATTTTATATAATCTATGGACTTAATGTCTCCTTTCATTTTTCCACCTACAGTTTAGCAAGGGCTGCTAGTAGGTATCTTTCAATAGGGTTTGAGGAGATGCATTTCCAGCTTTCACACTCCAACAGGAAGTTCAGATTACAAAAAGAACAGATTACAGCCATAGACTATGCCATCTCTTAATTTCTTCACACACACACCCCTCCCGGTGGAATAGCTTTCACTTGTTAGTTGTCCTGCTACTAAATGGAAGTAGAACCTATGAAAGGTGTGCAAGATAGATGGGATGAATTGCTCTAAATTACTCTAAAGAAAGGTTTTGATAACCGATGTGATCAGATTCTTAATTTTTAGATGGTTAATAAAGTTGATGAAACCCATTTGGTGGGCCTGAAGGGGTTTGGTATAGTTTTCCTTTGTGTGTATGTGTGCTTTCCTTCCTCCCTTCCATCAACTCCAACATTAAGTGGAATAAACTTTACCATGACAAGATACAGGTAGGTAAAAATGAATTAACTTTGGTGCTATAAAACCTCTGTCGTGTTGGATTCAAAGGCAGCTTCCCCTAACACTTTATGCGAAGCAGAAATATGCACTGCTGCTGCTGGGAGATTTATTCATGTCACAACCAAAGTACTTCACGTGTGCAAGAAGAGTAAGTCCTTTGGCTTTTACCTCTTGTGACATCCTCAATGTATTAGCTTTTCCATCCACAGACCAGAGTATATTAGGGATTAATATGGCTCAGCAACTCAAAACACACAGATTGTCAGTCTCAGTAATCAGCCTGAAGAATTTGAGGACAGTTGTTATTTACAGAAAGTGATAAGAGACCCAGCAGAACACTTAACTCTAAATAAACAATGTGGAAACTTCACTACCCAGAAAGTCCTAAGTGGCAAATAGGCAGCTCAGATGTTCCCCAGCACGGTGTGATTGCATTCACACTGAGAGTTAGCAAAAGTAGAAGAAGGGAAAGGGTAAGTCAGAAAGCAGGGGGCCTTTCTCACATGGATTCATTCTCGTTTCAACTAGTCTTTAGCTCTGGTTTGTTAGTTCATTAAGAACGTGTTACAAAAACCAGTTGCGGCACACTGATCACCAGCTCCATCGTGCATCAGCATGGCACGTGTTAGAGCACACAGCTTGGCAACAGGGACCGTCTGGGCAGCAGCAGGTCTCACTCCACAGGCTGTGCGGAGCCTGGAGGGAGCTGGCAGGGTCCTGTTGCAGCAGACAGTAATAGGTAACTGCAAAGTGAGTTCTTCTCTTTTCTCCCATTCCCTTCACCAGAGTATTTGTACTTGGCAACGTGAAGGGAGACATTTTTCTTGCACAGCAAGCAGGCTTGTGGTAAAGAGAAATGGACAAGACAGGCAGTGTAAATCTTGTTTAAACAAGAACACTGTTGCATGGATCCTAAATTAATCCCAAGTCCAAGCTGCAGCCCAGCCTAAGTGGAGATCATGTAGGGAAGCATCCCATCAGAACAACAAGGAGCCTGCAGCCAAACCCCATCTCCTTAGAAACACACAGTAACTTACCTCCATCCCACCCTGCCACTGTGAATTTGAACAAAGAGGGAGAGTTGGGTATCCTGAGAAGTGCAGCACGAAGGACAGTGTTTTAGCACTTTGCCTTACTTAAATCCGCCTGTAGTTTCGGCTCACCCTCACGCAGGCGCAATAGACATGGCTCCTGCGCTTATGTTACCACCAGGAACCAGAGCTTAGCGATGTGAATGGGCTGATAATAGCTTCCATCCTTGGGCACTTTGTACATAGATGTTGCCAGCTGCTGAGTTCCTTCCAGTAGCTTTTTTTTTATTTTTATTTTTATGTATATACCATTATAACCAGGCAAACATTGGGCTAAACCAGTACCTGACAGAGTTCAGAAAAAAAATAGTGTGCCCCCTCAAGACCAACCCTTGCTGATCTTTGAACTCGGTTGTTATCTTGAAGAAAACTCTCTTCTGAACTTTGGTATGAATCTAATTAATGAGTTAATTCCCTGCTAATCTGTTCTCTTCATTGTGTCTGTTTCATGATTAATTTAGTTCCAGTGAATTTCCTTTACTGACTGCAGAGTATAAACGCATTTCCTATCCTATTAATCTCCACTTCTGACCCATCAGCAGGGACTAAACAAGGGCATATGCCTCCATACCTTTATTTTCTGAGATTTTACAGAGCACGGGCAATTTCTAGAAAAGCAATGTGGGGACAAGTATTCTCCAGGCATAGTTGTGCCACTTCTGCAGAGGAGATGGAGGTAGGCTGGACACCCAGAAGGTGTGAAGGCTGTCAAGTAGTTGAAAATTCTGCACAATTACATCAGCCACAGATCTATCCAGGAGGACAATCCAGCAAGGCTGCAAACTGCACAGGAAGGTCACTCTGTGGAAAGGATCAGAGAAGGGCCGAGGCCCAAACTCTGAGAATATAAATCTCTGTTGAAGGAGACACAGCAGGGATCTGGGTTTTACTACTCCTGAAACTCTTGAGGCTCCAATATTGTTTTCCTGGTTTGGAAGGGAAGGTCTTGCTTGGAGGACAGACTTCTCTGTCTTTCTCCACCTTCAACGCTCTTGTGAAAATGAAAGAGAAGTTCATCTTCTAACTATTTAGTTCATAATTATTCTTTCAGCATTTAAAAAAATCCTAGAATGGATTCCCCACTACAAAACATACACATTATTTGCTGTCCAAATTAAAAACAACCAAACAACCACACAACCAAACAACAAATCCCCCCCAAAACTGCAGGGATGGGAAAGGTTACGTTCCTGAGATCACAGACCTACCCTTACAGCTCTCCTACACCTTTCATGGAAACATTTAACAAAATAAATAAATAAATGAATGAATGAATAAATAAATAAAACAAAACAAAAAAACCCCCACCAAACCAGCCCCCTCCCCCCAAATTAAAACAAAACGTATTGGGGTTTTCTGTGTAACAGCTACAGTCAAACAGTGCTGCCAGCAATTGGCATCACAAACCTTCCTTCTGACGACACAGTGTGTTCAAGGACATTTTTAATGATGGATCAAGGGCATTGCTGTTTGTGACGTGTCATGTTTGAACTGTGTTAACAGCCGCCTTCTTAGCATGCAAATCCAGCATCCCACAGGGGATGCAGTAAAGGCAGGAAAGCATCACAAGGCAGAAGAGATCTCTATGCAAACAGGTGAGCTGTATGTGTCATGGCTGTTCCTGCCATACCTGCAGGGGAAATTATCCCCAAAGTTCCACTGAACGTCTTCCTATTGCTTCTTTCCCAATAGCTGGTTACCTAGAGTCACTCTGTAAGTGGATGGAAATGCCAGAAATGAGATGAGGTAAAACACTCTGAAAAGGGCAGAGAGCTCAAGCGATCCTATGCATTACACTTCCTCAGATAAATTCCAGCCCCTATGCCAGAGTATTCCATTTCTGAGAAATTTAAAGAATTAGTAGATGTCACATTACAGAAGAGCCTTACAGACATCTGACACTGTTGAGGATAAACTTTTGACGGACCATAGTTACCAGAGGGACCTGAGCTGGCAAAGACAACAAAGATCAAAAGTTATACAAGGACGTGGAGTACATTGCTCCCAACTTTGCCGTACCACCAGGCGCTGGGTCATGCATGACTAGATTTCCCAAATAGACTAGTACACAGCCAGCAGCAGCACTGTGGGCTTAGCCTTCAGGCCTTGCTCTCCAGGGACTTTCTCTGCTTGGAGATGAGTCTTTGATCCTGAACAGTACATTTTCACAATAAGAGTTTGGATATGATTTTAAAAAGCGAGAAAGAAAAGTGAACAAAAGCTGTGGTTCTGCATCTCCTGTCTCCAATGTGCTCCTCCCTGAAAGGGGCAAAGACACCTCAGAGACATTGTCAAAGTGCTTAAACCAATTTTTCAGCTTAATACATTATTTATATTTCCACTCAAACCTTTTTCTTAATCCTGAGCTCCTGAAATTAAGGCATCAGGTCCTTTGTGGTATTGAGAATCACTTCCGTGAGCTGCAGGGGAAGGCAGGGAGAGGGCTTAAATCTTGGTCTGCCCTTACCCTTCCAAATCCACCTCTTACAGGGACCCTCTGTCCACACAAACTGCCAGCTTCACATCCTCAGCCCACTTTCTGGGCTACTTAAGTAAGAATAAGCACTGTCTTCAGACCAGATGTATAGCACTGAAATCTAAAAGGTCATAAAAAAAGGACATGATTTCTTATGGGCATGCACTTTCACATGAGAGTGGTTTCCTTCACCAATCCCATTTGTGACCAGTACTCTTCCAAGGTAATTGCTTAAAGATAAAATGGTTTCTCCAACACAGTTTATCAAACCAGGTGAGGATAGAGCTGATTAATCCAGGAACCTACCATCCTTCTTGAAAATATTAAACCTCAACAGCAAGGCACATAGACAACACTGAAAACATTACACAACTGTTACTTTAACAAATGCTACACTTTCCTTAGCAAAACCATCTTGAATTCATGTCTTCCAGTGCCTTAAAAGATACCACACAAATAAGCAGGGTTCCAAAGCAGGTGGTAAAGTAGTTAGAAGCACAGGGAGACTAAAAACTTCGAGCATCTTCCATGACCAGACGAGAAGGAAGGTGATAGTTGTTTACAAAATAACTGGCAATTTGGGCACTCCCAATTATTCTCTCTCACAGCAGAGGACAAAGGTGGATTTGCAAAGGTGAAAGACCAGCTGATGAAAGGAGATACTTTCTGCACAACACACAACTAATGTATAAAATCCACAAGATAGCAGGGTGCAGCCAGGAGCAATGTAAGATTCAAAACGTGTTAGGCACTTATATAGAAAATGAGAGCACTGGAACATTTCATTAGATAGGATTATTGTTATTATAATTGTTTGGAAAGGATACAAATTCTTGTGTTTCCAGGCATAAATAAATCACTATCTGAAGAGAGAAAGGCATTCCCCCAGAGGGTAGGAGCATTCTGTAATTGTCCACCATGGAAATTTCTTGCAACCCTCTTTGTAATCTCCAGTGCTGAGCACTGTCAGGAAGGACACTTGACTGTACTAATGCACCACAGTGGACCCACTCTTCTTACGATTCACTTATAGATGAAAACACAAGTTGTGCGCTCGAACAAAAAAACAAGTATTAATACTGGAGAAAGCCTGACAAGATAAATCCAGGTAGCAATACTTTACCCAAATTCTTGGCTGCCCCCTGCAGCTCCATGGAAGATGAAACACTGCTTTATTATTTGAAATGGGTGTTTGCTTTCTCTTTGAATTGCATTGGACTTTTATCTTTTAATGAGATGCTGGTGCTTTTTGGAGGATGCTATAAAATGGCATCTTCAGAAACAATTCTGAAGTACAGAGTGTGATGTAAAAACTTGTTGGGTAGACCAGACAGAACAAACAGATTAGACAGAGAAATAGATAGAGAACAGATGCTTTCTATTCTTCCTCTTATTCTTAATTTTTGATGATACTGGCTTGATAGCAGAATCTTTTTTCTGGCATTCAGCTGCTTCTATTGCTTATTCTGCCTTCTAAGTCCAAATCCTCAGGCTCTAACTCATGTTGAAACAGGGATTTAAGGTAGTGAGTAACTGTTAACACTTAAAAGAAAGCCATTATAGTTTAAATGGTGAATAATGTGCCATAGATAAAGCTGCTGATTATGTATTTTTAAATGGTTAGGGATCTATTTGAAAGTCTAACCATAAAGCATGCTACTATTACTTTAAAAATTAAATTCAACCTTCCAGAAATTAACTTTTCCTCCATTTAAAACCCACACGTTTTAACAGGAACAAAGGGAAGTAGGAATGGGAGATGGAGCAGGGAGGAAATCGGGAGAGAACATCCCCAAAGAGATGTAAAGGGAATGCTTTTTCTTCTTTCCTCTTACACTGTTCTCAGTCTGCCTCTCCTTCCTGCTCCCACAACAGCTCTTGCCCTGGCACATTAGTTTTGCGCAACACTTCTGGTCTAGACAGCAGCTGCCTGAACCCTCAGCATCTACCCACAGACACGAGGGCAGAAGGAAGGAATAACCTTTCCTCAGGCAAGATTTTTTTTTTGTTTGTTTGTTTGGCTGTTACATCCCAGTCCAATTCTTTTGGAGTTACAACTTTCCAGAGAGTTCTTCCAATCCATCTCAGCTAGCAGCATCCTTTCCCTTTTCTCTACCAACCCTCCCACCCCCATGCACACTGAGTCCTTCTGGCATATAGGAGGTCCATCTGAACTGTCCCAGGACAGAATCAGTCCTGCACCTCTCACATCGCACTGTGACAGCGATAAGAAAGCAGCAGTGCTCTGTCCTGGACAGAGGACATCTCAGAGAAGATCCCTTATCTGTGCTGCACTCCTAAGTGGTACAGACTGGCCAGGGCCAAAAAGGGATGGCTCTTCATCTTGTACTTGAGAGTGGGAACTGGATCTGGAACTTTAAGCTTAAGTACATTCCTGCTCTGCAGACAATAAAATAACAGGCTAAGAATTTAATGTGGATCTTCCCCCTTACATCCTGCTAGTCTCAGCTCCAGACTCATTCTCATAAGTTCTTTTTGCCAACATCACATTCAGCCTATAGATCCTAATAAATCCATATGGTTTCTGAGGGAATACAATGAACTGCCAGAGGCTACAGGGACTGGCTTTCACTTTTGTACCTCTGTGCATAAGCACTCATCCACACTGGTGCACGGGTGCGCTGGGCCCTGAAACAACAACCTGCACGTATTTATCTCGTGTCTCACACAATACCCCTACCACGTCTCTCTTTGCAGCTTCTAGTGTGGCAGGAAGCGGCAGGGTCTGTGTGTGAGTCACAGCCTCAACACACTGAACAGCCGGAGCCTCTGACAGAATATACAATACAGCTGAGATGTCAGTGGAGGTGGCTTTGGAGTACTTTAAAATGCTGTTCAAGTGCCAACTTTCACCTCCAAAAACGACACTTTGCTCACCCACCCACTTTCCTTCCAGGCTATGCGCTCCTCTTACCACAACTCGACAGCTTTAATTATGAATTTCTCTACCTTCCCTATCCCTTTAACTATTTAGTCTCTCACCTGTCTTGCTAAGTTTTTTTTATGTGCTCCTAGAAAGCGGTCGTACACTGTCACCACAGTACAAGAGGCCTGGTCAGACTCTCATTTGCAGGCTGGGCACCGGACCAAAAGGACTTGCAACAAACTACTTGCCTCAAAAGCAGAATTCTCTGTTCTTACATTCCCTTTGCAGAGAAAGGACACAGTGATGGGGACACAGTGTACCTAGGAACACAGTTACATCAAAACCACGCAACTCACCTTAGTTCCTATTGTCTTAGTAACGTAAACAGGTACAAACTTTTGACCTGCTGAAAAACTGGCTCCCACTGGTGGTTTTACAGAGTATTCAGCTCCTTCCATCCCTATATCTCACCCATCTAAATCTACCTTAGACGGTGGCAATGCATGCACCATTGTCACCATCACTGCTGTGCAGGACTGCCAGGCTCTGATGGAACTGATGGGTAGGGAGACATTCTGCTCTATACAGTCTCACAGACCCCCGGCATTCATTGCAGTTCACTTCTAAATTCTGTGACGCTTGGACATCTGGGCCCCATGTTGGGTCCAAGAGGTGACAACTCCAAATGATGAGGTGCTTGATGCAGATAATCCAGATCAAAAAGTCTCTTGTTGCTCTGATCTACATCCCATCATTAATGCTCCAACACATGGGAGAGCAAAACCCATTTTGACCCTCAACCAGTCTAATTTTTGCCTATATGAGCGCGTTCCTCAAGAGGTTCTGTTGGGAGCTGTAGACAGATTAATTAACTACAACTGAGAGAGCAACTCAGAGGCAAAATATACTACCTTTCACAAAAACATGCTTTATTCTGAAGTGTTAAAGAAATGCATTTTGGCTAACTACCATCTTACACACTTATTCCATTGCTTCGCCTGCCCAAAGGAAAGTATTGTAGCATGTATCGATATGAAATATCTGCCTATTCTCCGGTTTTCACAAGTCTCAAGTTCTTTTGGGACTCTGGGAACACCATTTGGAAAAGTTTCACAAGGAAACTGAATAACCAAGATCTTTGAAATAGCTTTTTCATTTATCCATGTTTCCCACCCAAGGAAATGACATGAAGCTGCGACAGGGGAGGGTTAGGCTGCAGATCAGGAAAAAAGCTCTTCACCCAGAGCGTGGTTGGGCCCTGGAACAGGCTCCCCAGGGCAGTGGTCACCGCACTGAGATTGACTGAGTTCAAGAAGCGTCTGGACAATGTTCTCAGTCATCTGCTCTGATTGGCTGGTCCTGTGTGGAGCCAGGAGTTGGACTTGATGGTCCTTATGGGTCTCTTCCAACTCAGGAGGTTCTATGATTCTATGAAAGGCACAAGGATACCCACCACAGTAAAGCCTTGTCCATCCATACCCCTTAATATCATCAATCAGCTGAAAACAAAAGGGGAGAGATCAACAGAGTTGCACTGACAAATCTTTCTCCTGCTGTGTCCGAGCCTCAAATCTAATGCAACTGGTGTTTCAGCTACTGCTGCAATATACATATAGCCTGTGTAAGCCTATATACAGTCCACTGAACCTGCCTCTTCAGCACCAGACCTGTAACATCTTCAGTCTGAAATCTCACCTCTACCTGCATTCAGGATGACCAATAGTCTAAAGAGACTGATCCTCCCATCACCCTCTTAGAAAAAACCCATCTATTCTTTCCCAGTGTCAGCACAACCCTGGTCTACATAAAAGCCACCTCGGGGGAAAGTGTATGTCCCTCACAATACATTTCTCTGGGGGACACTTTATAACGGGGAATCAATTCTGAACCCCTGAGAGCAATCAGCTCTATTTTTCTCTCCCAGCACGTGAAGGGCCCCAGTGACTTTCATATTTCAAGTTAGATCTTAAGGGAAAAGGACTGCAGCACAGAAATACAGATGCTCCTAATCAATACAAAAGTGTCTAATGCCAGACAGTATACTATAGCAATATGCCTCACAGAAAGAGCAATGCAGAGCCCATTTGTTCTGCTGGATATATACAAGTTCATTATCTGTAGTCCAGTCAGATCTGCACGTGTACTGTAATTTGAATAACCGCAGACAGATACGCTAGCAAACAGTGCTTTTGTGCATGTTTGAAGCTCCTTCTATGATCTCTTTCTCTTCTATTTGCTCTTTTCCTCTCCTTCCTTTCTGCTGGTATTTAAATTGCTATTATCAGCTATTAAATAATAAATTAATTACCTCTGAAATAAGTATGAATAATGGTACCCAGCCTGGCATAGCTGGGGTTAGCATTTGATAACCATCAACAGAAGCTGTGCAGCTCCCAAGGTATTTCATAATAATAATAATAAAAATCAATAGGAAGAAAATAGGGGCAGCTCTAGAAAGTGTTAATGAAAAGTTGCTGAATTACAGTGGCTCACCTGTGAACAGCTACATGAAAGCCTTCTGCATACCAAACATATTCATTATAGGTTGTACTGCTTGACTGAACCCCCAAAGAATTCACTGGGCTTGTATTCTCACAATAACAAAGGAGAGAGGCTGAAGAGTGCAGGATAAGAAGGATGAAGAGGTGGATGGAAGAAGGTTCACATTCTTATTTAGAAAACACGATTATCAAGGCATACAATGATATGACGACAGTAGAATCTGAAGCCTGTAATAGATCCAAATCAAAATCCGAGGTGGTTTTCCTCTTGATAGCAGAGAAAGCAAGTTTTTAGGTCAGACCCTGGAGGGGCTAGGTGGGGAGAAGATATCACCCTTTTGCAACATTGGTGTGAAAGATCATTGGAGGGTGTTTGAAGACAGTCAATGAGCTAAGGCATTTCCTGATCTTAAATACTTACAGCAGCACAAGACCACTCCAAAGCCAGAGCCCAGCTTCAGATACTCTGAGACCTGATACGCTGGGTAATTTCAGACTGTGTTCGCACAAGTGTTACACAAAATACGTTAGAAAATCCTTTTGCCCCATGTTCTGCAACACCAAAGTGACACGGTAACTGGTTTACTTAGGTAAATGCATTTCCACAGGACTTCTCTCTCCAGCATCCAAATACAGAAATACCACATTCAGAGATGCTCATAATGCAGTAGAAATTTCAAATTCCTTTACCAGCAATAAAATCTGTGACTAAGCTAAAAAATAGAATCAATGAACAACCTCCTCTCCTGAAAGCTGCCACAAGGTATTTAATGTCTATAGATGATCAAGGTTAAAAATGCACCAAATCTTTACTTAAAGAAAAATGAGGCTTCAATCAAATAGAAACCTGAAACAAAACAGTCAGATAATTCCTTCTGATTTTTCCCCGTGGGGTTAGATTCACCACATGATGAAAGAGCACTTTCATCTTCATCCGTGTGTCAGAGACTCCCCAGAATCCAACTGTTCTCAGGGGCAGTCCTGAGTCTGCCTCAGGGGGGTGGATGCCATGACTGCTGGTACACCTCGACTGTGAGATGATGGAGTATTTCACAGGGTGAAGCTCTGTCTTGCACTCAAACCCTTCAGCTGAAATTTGTTCCGGTTTGTATAATCTAAACAAATATAATGTCAAGGAATGACACCCACATTCACCTGTAAGTACAGGAAGACCCAATCACCAGACAAGGGAGCCATTTCCCATCAGGGCACACAAGGATAATGCTACATTTCTGCTCTTCAAAGATGCACTGAAGACGTCCCAAACGAAGCATGCTCATGCATGCTCATTCAGCTTTGCTCCATCTGCATTATTTTCTTGTTTGAACGTTCCTCTCTCTTGTCTGCTTCATCTCCCAAATTCACTTTAGTTTGATCTGAATCGCATTTTGGCCACGTAGCTTAAAAGATGAGTGGAATTGCTTGCACAGCCATAATCAGAGGAAAGTGCATTATAGTGAAAAGATGGGAAATCCAACAGTTCAATAATATCCAGGATTACAATGGTAAAGGTACTGCAGAAGAGCAGCAAGCACAGTTCCAAATGATTTGCAAATCCTTGTCAATTCTTGGATTTGCCATCCATATACCAACCACTCTAACTCTGCTCAGTGTATGGAAGATGAAAAGATTACACCTGGACAAAGGATCGGAGCAATGATTAAGCCTTCTGCTTTTGATTAATAGCAGAGCTAGACATATTTACCATCTGGGGTGGAGGGAGATTTGGCTCTGCTCAAGAAAGGTAGGAAATGATGAAGAAACACAGGAGGTGAATAATATCTGAGTCAGCAGAAAATACATAATGACTTTGCAAAAGCCTGTCTCAACATATAAGATGTGTCATATGAACAAATGGCTACAACTGCTGCAGCGTATGCAAAACATTTTCTAGCACAACCTGGCGGGCAGAGAAAAAGAAAACGAAGGAATGTGCCATCAGTTCAAAACACGAGGAGGAAGAGGAGGATACCTATAGCGGGGGGTTGTTCCTGCTTCCTCCCTCAAACCTGCTTTAAGTGAACAGTCACTTCCCATCCTCTTTGTGGTCATGACAAATGTGAAGTTACCTGGACAGCGTTGACTTAAAACCTAATTGCTTTTACAGCAAATGAGGCGTGAAACCTATTATCAAAAAACATGATGTCCGAAGTACAAGCTGGCATTTCATTTTCCCAGCAGAGAGCTTCTGAATGCCAGAATTGACTGCAAGGCACAGCAGGAGGCTGGCAACACAAAATTAGTGATTCTTCCTGGGGCATGGCAATAGCGTGCTTGTGAGGCCAAGTCTGAGAGAGGGCAGAATAGAGTGCCTGTATGAGCACCTGACACACTGTTTTCTTTTTTGGAGGTGACTGCAAAGCCTAGGAAATTCTCCACACATTTAGCCTTTGACTTTGGCAGAGCAGTCCATAAGACCAACCCTATTCAACTCTGGTGGAAAAAGGGCTACTTGATGCAGAAAAAAGCCACCTAAATATCACTTGTGAAAATAAAAGCCACAAACAACTAAGCCCTTAAGTAAGCCCTGTGCCATGTGAAGGTGGTGACGCCTGAATAAGTGTGATAGTGAATATAAAGCATCCCAGGAGCAGAGCCTGCTGATTAAGAGAATGACTAGTACTGGAGCAATTTAACCCCTCTTCCTCACCATCACACGTTGTAGCTCTAACGTATCTTATGTGTGCACTGCATCTTACACTTTCTCCACCTTTTGGTGTGTTTGTGGGACAGCTGCCATACAGACGTGTTGAGGACCAGCGACACAGAGCTGTTAGGCCAGCTTCATGACATCCAAGGATTTCCTGATTTTAGGGGAAATGCTCTACTGTCCTACCAGGAGTACAGCCCCACTGATAGAATTTTGGCCCCCTTTACTTATTCTGCCTCTGCTGCAAACTTATTCGGACAGTTACCTCACTCATGCTTGTAAATGATTCTGTTTATAGTTCACACTTTAGAGGAAAAAGAAACTGTAAACTGTGGTCAGGAAGAAATTCCTGCGTACCAAACTGTGTTTATTTAGGTCTGCTAAAGGTTTCTTCCACTTTCCTTTGGCTCATTGGAGACAGTACACTGAACACAATGGTGTGAGAAATCCCCCATTCACACAGGATGCCTCCATTAGACCAGTCACTTCCCTGACAGCTATTACCTTGCTCCAATTTACTGACCGCTGATTCTGACAGAGCTATATAAAGTGCACAACAAATAGTCTATTCCAGGGAAGCAGGCAGGGTCCAGCCTGCTCCTTCATCCCCTTTCACAGCAGTGGTGAAAAAATAAGGCAGAAAAATACCTGGAGCAGAGACAGCCTGAAGAGGAAAATTAAAAGACACATACAGTTATAAACCTTGACAGGTGAAAATGTTTGCTGTCGGAGGGAGATGCTGAGATGCCAAGTCAATGCCACGCGCACCAGACACCAAGGCAAAGAGAGACAAATGCAGGACATGAACTGTAGGGATTTCACAACACAAGAGACCTCTGGCTCCACAGCTTTTGATCTATGTACCTTTGTAACGAGACTTTTCATCTGGGAGTCAGCTATATCCAGTGCTGGATTAACTTCTTGTTCCATGGCTTGACCTGTCACCCAGGGTACTACAGAGATGGGCACTTAGAAATGCATATTTAGGAAACACATTAGACTGAGTCAGACATATTTAACCTAAGCACTGTGCAATACATCACAGTGCTCACAGCTGAATTTCAGCTTGTTTTCTGCAAAACAAAACCCCAACAACTACATAAAGCTTGTGTTTTCATCAAGGTTGAACAACACTAACAATTCTTTTGATATTGGTGAGTACTGCTTTGATAAGAATCACACATATGTGTATCTTTTCCTACACATGTCAGCAGGACAGTCTTTGACATATGCTTTCTTTTGCCAGAAAACATTACCAACAGTCAGAACCATTGCTTCCCACTTAAATACCTATCATGCGTATTGCTCCCTGTGACCAGGACAGTGAAGACCTCTGGAACAGGGCTAGCCTGTAAGCTGTTTAAAACCACCGCTGTACATGATGTAAAGCATACAAGACAAAAATTGCACAAGGTAACTGCCCAGACTTTTCCTGCGTTGCACTTGAAGGATCTCCAAGTCTGACTCTGCTTTGGCAAAGGTACGCAAAAATTGGGGTATTTTCATTCACACCTACTCACACTTTCAGAAGCAAAGACTATAGGAAGCATTCGAGGACACTGTGCATTTTTGTGGTAACCACAGAATACAACAGAGAGAGTTTTAAACTACAAACATTTCATTCTCCTTAAACTCATCAAGATGGATCTGTTCCAGTCAAGGAAGCAGCAGAGTATAATTTCCATTGATGTAAAGGTATACCACCAGTAAGCTGCAAGGCTCTGGTGACCTCCTTTTGCTACCTAAAAGTGCTGGATTAGACTTAATCTTTACAGAGTAAGATTAGACTGAGTGGTACCCCTCAGCTTCCTCCAGAGAAATGTTTTGATGGAGAGTCCTTTTCTTTTTTTTTTTTCCCCCAAAGTCTGAGAGTTGAGAGTGAGGTGTAGAAATAGCTGCCCCCCTGCCCGTATCAGCGTGCTCTCAGTATTCTGCATTCTTCCACTGGTTCCAGTAGGATTCCTCACTAAAATCAAATCATATAATTCTCTTGGCTAGACTCACAGAAACCTAGGAGTGAAGCATTAATTTTCTGAATCAGAATCAATACACTGCACAATCATTTTCCATGAATTACTTATTTTAGAAAAGAATACGCTAGCAAATGCTTTGGTCCCTGCACCTCCCTTCCTCAACTTTCTGCAATAAGCTCCTGCAATATGACATATCTAGGTGGGATTAAACAATTCCGCTGTTTACAAATTGCACCTAAGCTACTAAAATTCCACAGACCTGCAATTATATTCAGTGGAGTGAAAATGAGCAAGGAACCGACACGGTGCCTTTCAGCAGTGACATTACATCCCTGATGTATTCACTAATGCTGAGTAACCTTGAAGGGGCAGAAGGCTTTTCTTTCAGCTACCATGGACATGTTTGGAACAATACGGGAGTTCTACAAAGTAAGGGAACTATTTTTGTCATTACTTTTAAAATATTTGTAATTAGAGAGCTTCTTACTGCTATTTTGGTACTGATCTACTACCACACAGTATTGGGAAAATGGAATCTGTTCCCATTAATATAAAACCAACTAAAGGAAAAAGTAACAGAAGACTACAAAGATCAGGGAAAAATGAGGCGCTGTGATCAGATGGCTTTTTTCAGTGTCTGAGGCTAGTCAGGGTTCGATGTTTTGCTTCCCATAAGAGAAGTTGTTTTCATGCAAAGGCCCTTCTAGCTCCAGTTCAAAAGTGAGAGTTTGATTTATATCTCAGAACCATCCGCCTAGCTAGGCTTCAGTAATTCTCTCTAATAATATACCAATGATTTGTCAGATGGCTGTCCACAACATGCATGGTGTTTAGCATACGCCTTAATTGCTTCATTTATATATTCACATGTACATCAAGCACAGCTAATCCAAAGGAATGTCTCTATGCTTTAGCCCTCTTTTTTCATTGTCCCTCATAAACATTAAAAACCACGAACAAGCTTGTAAGAATGGTTTTCGGCATGAGGAACAGGTGGTGGTAATGTCAGTTAAGTATTCCTGCAGGGGGAAGACTGGAAGTCTGCTATAAATTATGGGGGCATTTCTGCAACTGAAAAAATTGCCTTTCATTGATGAAGCTGAGAGAGCTCGTTGATGACAAAGCCATTGGGGAGTTTCAAATCATATCGCATCACTAAGTTTTCTTTCTCCATTTGTCTTGGAAAAACATTATTGCAAGCATATGTGCTTGCACATAGCACTAACAAGCGACGGTGGCCTAGAAAGAATATATGTACTTCTCCTTCATCACAAATTCAAGCTGAAGCGGCCCATATTCTGACACTGATCCAGGTCAAATTCCCAGTATATTTATAATGGGGCAACGTCACTCAAATATGTCCCATTGAATGTAGGAAACAAACAAATTACTTTTGCAGTTTGGAAAAAAACCACCTCCTAAATAATCAGTGGGATCATGATTTCTTCCTATCCATCAAAAAGTCAGAAATGTTTGTTCTAGAAGTCTGCAGGACTCAATTCAGTGAGGAAAGGAGGAATTTCTAGGAGTATCATTGCAGAATCAGGCCTACAGTTTCTAAATCATGCTATCAAAGTCCTTTTCTAATCTGCCATATTTGTTCCCTACCCTACAGCTCTTAGAGAATGTCATCCTTGTAAAAGATCCTCTCCATGGAGGTGGACAGAGCACCACCTGACACTCCAGTGAGCAGAATAATCTTTCCAGCTGACACATTTTTCTGGGGCAGTACCATCCCTATACTCCAGCAATCAGTTTTGATCCAAGAGTGGAAATTCACTAGAAAATAGAAACCAGGTTCTTTTCTTTCATCTTTTTTTTATCCACACTGATGACTGCAGGGCATGGAACTGCTGTTTGAGTAGTTTCTTTGGGAGTCAATTGTATCTTCATTTCCAATTACTCTCAATACACTCCAGTTCCTGAAATGCAAATCTCAGCCATAAGGAGAGTCCATTTCTACAGATTTAAACCCAAAACATATCCCCTTCAATTCATTCCCACAGGAACACCCCCTGAATACTACTGTCACTGACCTTTGTGCCCGATCTGTTATCTCCTCCTCCAGATCTAGCAGGAGTGCTGCCTTCGCCATCACCTTCTTGCTGCAGGGCAGGGATTTGAGGTGCAGAATGAGCAAACCAAGGCAAAACTTGCTTCCCATCTCCTCCAGCTCTTCGGTTCCCAGCTGCAGGCCCTGATGAAAAGAGGCAGAAAGTTTCAGTGCCGAGTGTGCGTTTCACAGCTACGTGGAAAGCTGCAGAAGGGCAACTCTTAGCATTCCTCTTTCCATTCTGAATTAGGGGTTCACTCATATTTGCTACAAATTTCCCCTATAGAATCATTTGTAAATCACCTGACAGCACTTGGTCTACAGAAACTATTCTAAAATAGCCTCTATTTTACAAATGGGGAAACAGAGGCAAATAGTTTAACTACTAAGAAGTCATTGTAAGAATGAGACTCAGACCCCAGGAGGATGTGATCCACTTTTACAAATTATTAGGACTCATTTTTTCTTTCTCTCTGTAGACAAGTCATCTCCCTAAGCAATGGGAAAAAAAATAAGTCCTATGATTGTAAACACCCGGCAGTGGCAAAGACAAAAAAGGAAACTGGAGAGGGGAGAGAAGGGGGCAGAGATCTTTAACAAGTTATGAATTGTTTTTTAAGAAAATCAATTGCAAAGTAATTGCAAAATAACAAACACCTCTAAGGAATTTCTCAGTCTATTAAAAGCTGATGTCTCTCTAGCAGAGACAGGGAAGCACAAACAGGATTTGGATTATCAACATCATCTTTCAAGGGAGGACTCCTCCAAGCTGTGGATCCTTGCTTGGAAGAACCCTGATTATGAATAGTCTGCATTTGTTGTTTCACTAATTAAAAGAATAAAATAAAGATCTAACAAAGAGGGAACACACCGAGGGCCTGCATAGGAGCAAGTCAATGTAATCAATGGCAGTTTCATGCAAGCGGTGAGAGGGCAGGAGACAAACAAAGCTCAGATATACTAAAAAGAAACTAAAACCCCCAAATCCCTCATTTTGGCATTTAGTGACCGCATCACATGTAGTTCTTAATGCTAACACATCAGGGGTGGCATCAATTGCTGGACAATTGCCGCCTCTGGCAGTATCAGCCCTGTGCACTTTTGCAGCACAGAACATCTCTGCAGCCAACCTTCTGACGACAGCTCCAGCTCCATTTCCAAGACTGTTTCCTTAGCAACTCTCCGGAGTCCATGGTCACAGTCCTGCACATGGTGTGAGCTCCATGGCAGCATGGCCTGCACTTGACTCTCTGCTAGGTATTTGCTAGCGGACGTCTTATGGGTAGTGAATCCGTGCATGTTCTGATAAGCCATGAGAGGAGGCTGAGCTCTGATCTCACATAGATTGTATTTTACCTCTATAAAGTTGCTGCCTTTGTAAAGTGCTTTGGGATATTTGGGTCTGAGCAGCTCTATAGAGCTGAAAGATTATTTCTGAGCCAAAAACATGCAGGTGGATGGAAAAGAAGAGGTTCCTCAGATAAACTTCTGCAACTCTCTTACCAAAAAAAAAAAAAAAAGAGCTTTGTAAGTTGACACAAACTATTTGGACAGGGTGAAAACCATCACTTTGTCTTGGGCAGTTCGGTCTAGTGGAGGGTTGTCCCTGCCTATGGCAGGGGAGTTGGAACTAGATGATCTTTGAGGCCTTTCCAACCTAAATCATTCTATGAGTCTATGATCTCCAGTATATCCAAATATCATCTGTCATTACAAGTACCCTACTTAATAATTACATCATCTTTACTATAGGAAAATGTGTTCTGTTTCCTTTCTGAAACCCTGTCAGTGAAGCACGGCTCTGTAATTATGATAAACATGAACAACACAAAATAAAACAGAGCTCAAACACATACCGAGTGGTCGGACACCTAGATAAGTGCAGGACCTACCCAGAGGAGCACATCGACAATCTGAGAAAACAGCCCCAGTGCTAGGCAGGATCTAGGGTCTCTGGAGACCTGACTTCTGCTCTCAGAACAGTCTCTTAAGTGTTTTTATCACAGTGGGCAAAAATCTGACACCATTTCCTCTCTCCATCCTATTTACCTCCATTGCAAGCTTTGCCAAGCACGACCCAGGAATAATGAACTATAGCAATAACTAATAATAGTAAGAAAACAGAGGGAGAGGCTTATGGCAACCAAGGGTCATTAATGCAAAATAATAAGAATGCTAGTAGCTCTGCATAGATTCCTAAACGTTTTATTATTTTACTTTAAAAGACTTAAGATATTTTAGTGTGGCAGAGTTCCAATCAGCAGGCAGAAGTGGTGACATTTCTGAGGAAAAATATGTCATTTCCACAGCAAAAGAGTTATTTTCTCGGGGCAAAAAATACAAAGAACATCTCGTGGCTTTCCCAGGGGTGCATCTCAGGGTCTTGCTTCCAAGATCAAGGCAACATACTAAATACCTATCAATCCAGGAGATGTGAATAGTGACTATGCTAAAACTCAGCCTGTGGCTTTATGATTCCCTGGAGCTTTATTCAGGATATGAGAAGCCTTAAGAAACTATGAGCAGAGAAATAATAATAATAAAACTATAATACACCTTAGAAGCCTCAGACTAGAATTGCTCATGCGCTGAAGTTAGCTGCTGTACAATGGACCCATATTGCTTTGATACCAGACAGCTCAGGAGTAACAGCTGGAAACCTCAGCTAGAGGATTACTTGTTAACATACTTTATTCACTTCAAACACAGACAGACTTTTATTTTTTAACTCAGATAATTCTCTCTCTCTCTCTCTCTCCCTCCTCAGCTCTCAGCAGAGGATGGAGCTGGAGGTGCATAGCATGACTACCATTAAACTGAAGCTGTTGACAGAACTGACGTATCAAACTAATGTTATTGATGGCATCTGTCAGCAACGCCAGGAGCTGGTGTAGTGGTTAATAACCGGTCCCTCTCGCATTGCTGAAAGGGAAGCCAGGTCTCCAGGCATTTCCCTTGTAGCTGTGCAGCACACACAGTTATAAAAATTTTGAGATTGTGCTTACAACCCAGAGTTGTGAAAATATTCTACAAGAATGCAAGAAAGAAGAAAAGAACTGTAGAAGTGATGCGCTTCGGTTTGGTTAATAAGCTGGCAGGAAGCACACCTCCATGGCGGCAAAGCTGTCTTGCTTCTACACGTAGTGACAGTACACGGTCCGTCTGCCACAGCTGCACAGGAGCAAGCTGCTCTGCCGGACAGCACCTTCCCTGCAGTCTGGATTCTCAGTGACCTCGTCTTTCTCTCTAGCACAGTGCTTGATGGCTCTGTCCTCCTTTGGACACGTCTATGTGAGCAGTGGAACATGGTGCAAAGGCTTCCAAGCCAGCAGAATCTAAGTAAATTTTGAAGCAGGGAACAGTATCTCTGCACCAGAAAGCTGCAGACAAGCTCATCAGTCCCAATTAGTCCAGCCTCAGAAACGTGCTAACAAAGCTATTCTACTTTGATGATCAACTAACATCTCCGCACAGTTTCTGCTCCCTGTTATGTGAAAGTGTCAGGCTGGACCAGCATCAACTTGATGCATCACGCTCCAGCGTGCAATACACATACGTGCATTGCTCCCATGGGCCCTGTCATGCAGTCTTTTGCAGGCATCGTATTAAGGGGATAACAGGTTAATTGTTTCCTGGCTATTACAGAGAATAATGGAGCTAAACAACTTTTCCTAATCCCTTTTCACATTTCCATACTGCAACAGACAGCATGGGAGCAGGTGATGCTTAATAACAGTCTGAGTTTTGGATTTATTTATTTTTCATGGGAATAAAGAAACTCCAAAGGTAGGCAATACAGCCTATCAGATTAATATACACTGAGTCTATTAACTCTTAGACTAGTTAGACCATTTAATTTCTTGCCTTTTCTGCCACAATTGCTGCTAGCATAACTTCTGGGACAGCAGGATGCTCACCTGCATTTCTTTATTGAGACTGTCACAATAATAGGAAACCAGGGAGCAGGAAAAAAAGCTATTCCTTGACTTGTCATTTGGCCAGGACATTGTCAATACAAATTTTTCTAAACAAAATTGATCTAATCATACCGGAAAACCAGTTCATTCATACTCAGGACACATGCATCAAATAAATAACCACGTCTATGCGTTTCCAATATCTCCCAACTTGCCCTCAAAATGCTTCACAGGCTAAATGACAATGCAATGGAAAAACTTTGTTATTCATTACTCGTAACGCTTGAAACACTGCTGCAGCCAAAGGCAGCAACAGTTTCATAACGCAGATATTGTTGAAGAAGATGGAAGGACTCCAGAAGTTAAATTAAAATCTCTTCACGAGGGTAACTAGAGCTACAGTAAATTTAGAGTCAGAAGATACTAATAAACACAATTAAACAAAAGGTTTCAGAGGAATCAATTGTTTCCAGTGCTGAGAGAAGGGATCTTTGGCACACAGCACAGCCACTTCAGCGGCCTCTCCCACTTTTGGTCACTGTTCAGTCCTTGGGGCAACAGCTTTTCCCTGCAAACTCACTTCCAGTCAATACATATACATACACACTTACAGAATATTCTCTGCATCTCAATAGCTTTACACATGCACAATGGTTATGCCCTAAGGCTGGGTATAAATAAATTGACAGTCTGGTTTCTCACTAATTCCATCAGTGAGCTCTCCCTCAGAATACTAATAGAAACCGTTTGGAGGCTCTAGAGGATAAACCAGGGAACTGAATGAAATATTTGGTGCCTGGTGTCTGCAGCCTTAATTTTAGCTTGGGCCAACCCTGAAAGATGCTGACCTTTCAACCTCTGTGAAGGAAAATATGCAGACACACGCTGGGGAACTGGCTCTTTAGACAACTAGGACAGTAAGGAATAAACCAGGTTTTCTCCTGCCTCAGAGATCCCTAAACGGCAGGTATGGCATGCCAAATAGATGAAGGGGATGGGAATTCGGGCCAAAAAATTTCAAGAGGATTAAGTGAGCAGAAAAGGCTGAAAATGCAAGGAAAAAAAAAAGTTTATCAGGAATTTCTAGAAAGAAAGATGAGAGGAGCTGGAGTTAGACAGAAGATAAAAGGATGGGAGAGATAAAAGGATGAGAAAGAAGGAGGGGTTGTTGAGGTCAATGGATGCTGATATAAAGGAATGATAACAAGAGGAAAGCTAATGGAAGCCTCTACCCCCTTCTCACCCTCGGAGAGATGCTCTGAACAGCTGTCCTCATTAGATCTGGTACTTTGGCCACACGGCGAGGAAACAAGGCCTAGCTCGCCTTCAGTTCTCTCACAAAACGTTCGCTGACCTCAGCCAGTGTTTTGCCTGAGCTGGGGCTGAGCAAACTTCTTGGGTGCAGAAACAAAGAAGTGGTTGTTGTTTTAATCATTCAAGTGGGCTCTTTTCCTGGTTAAAGATATGTCTATTCCAGGCAACACTGCTCAAGGAATGGAGTGAATGAGAAGATCAAATGTCTTCTCCCTCTGACCTGCTGGAGAAAGAGTCCTAAACAACCTGTTCATAGGAGAAGGAGGGATTTAGCAAACAGAAAAACTTGTGGCCAAGTTCTCCAGCAAAACAATTACTTAGATTATGAATTCTCCAGGTGTACTTCAGGGAAGGGTTTCCTCCTCCTTTCCACTGTGCTATCATCTGACATTCCCATCTCCACACCTTTTCCCTCATAGTATTTCCACAACTATGTCTCTGTCCTTTCCCTCCCTCCATTTCTCCATTCCCTATTTTATGTTCTCTGCTCCTCCCTCTGCGTCCTTTCTCTCTTCCTTAGTCGACTCCCATGAATCACTTACCACATGTTGGAAGAGTCAAAGAAATTATATTAGTGTTGCATTTGTCAGCCTCCGCTGGTCACTTTGCTTGACCACTCTATCTCACACACTGCTGTTTCATGTTTGATGTCAACAAATTGCAAATTATCCAGGACAGAGAGAGGGGTGGCTTTAACTTCTCACCTCTCTGAAGACTGCACACTCATGCAAAGAGGTTCTGGTTGGACAGGGAATGCTTCCATGTCCATTGGATGTTGTTATACCTGTTCTGCACTGCGGTACGAGACTGAAGGTGGTGCAGGGTACCAGAAAGCTCAATTTTGCCAGACTGCTTCTTGAATAGCACAGGGACAGGCTATGTTTTTTTAATTTATTTATTTTATTTTTAAATGTGGGCCATGATTGTGAAGGGTGGTCCAATTTGGAATAAAAGATGAACAAAAAGAGAAAGAGAAATGAGGATATTTTCCCCTATGCAGGCAAACCATATAAAAGAACCCATTCTTCACAGAGTTCTTGCTTTCCAATACAGCTGAGTAGTACATTGTTTTTGTGTCTCATTCATTACTGTGTGACATACTAAGGACCCATTTTTAGGCTTTGGATGGACCTGGACTAGCATCAACAGATTATCCCTTTCTTTGCAGACATCGAGCAATCTTTCACCTCATCCCACAGTGTCTTTTCAAACAGAGCTGAAGAGGCTGACTGAACGATATGCCAGGCCATAACTGAGCACTTTGGAGGAATCTGCATTGTTTCACAGTGACTGGGTCAGGAGTGTCTCAAGTTCTGATCTAAGGACTGTGGACAGTTCTGAGGAGGACAAACATACCTGCACCATCTGATGAAGAAGAGTGCTCTTGGAAGTGACAGTCCAGAGGGCAAGCTTTTGATGGCAGAGCTAACAAAAGCCATCTGCAATACTACTTTTTTTTTTTTTAAATTAAAAAATAAATCCCAATCAAAACAAAAACCCCAGCACACTAATTTCTAAAGAAAAACAAATGTTGCTCCAGTATACTTAAGCATGCTACTTGGCAGACAGGGAACAGAACTAGGGAACTGTTCAAAATCACATAGGCATTCTGGGGCAGTGTGAGGAAAGAAAGCAACTACCTTATGTTGGGGACAATTGAGTGCTTTATTCAAGAAAGCACTTTTCTTCCCCATGCTCCCAGTATCTGCAACAGGTTAACTGGTAATACCCCATCTAACGGTGCCTTTAAAATTCATCAGTAGTCTGCCCATGACTTCCTTTCACATACATACTTTTTCCTATCTGAACACTGTGGAACCTGCAACAAGTCACAGACATTTTTTAGCCTGAGGTATCTGGAGATTAAGTGTGAGGTGGTGCTCTAAGTATGGTCTCAGAATCTGTGTCAAATGAATTAGCTCTTATAAGTAGCCTGGGAAAGCAAGAAACTAAAATTTTGCAAGTCCTAAATTGGCAGCATAATCCCTGGATCACTTCTCCTCCCTCTTTACTTCCAGTTAAAAGTTCACCTGTATATATAACTGCAGTGTACAGAAAAGTGACCAGACTCTTGGCCCACCCAAGCCTTATTTTCAGCTATGAATTTATCCAGTTCAGCTATAATTCACTGTGGGAGTAAAATAATTTTCTAATCCTGGCTGGTGATCACCACATGCCTTGGAACAAAAGGATTTATGATACTTATAATTTTATTCTGGCTAATGTAAATGCACTAGCTATTCATAAAGTGTCTAACTTGCTTTAAAAATTCTTAATAAGGTATTTGTCTTCGTAATGCCAACCACTGTGGGGATCCCCAGGTTAATTATGTGTTACATAAAGAATCAATTGTTGCATCTTAATTCGTGGAATGGCCATGTATCCTTGTATTATACTACACAACACCTTGTTTATTTTTCTGTGTGGCTTTAAAATATTTACATTAACAATACTGGGAACTTTCAAAGTAGTTTGCATCTTAAAATTCACTGTGCTGGAAACTGCAAAGGAGGAAAATCTTACAGTCTTTCCCTCTCACCCCAATAAAATGCATGCTTTTCTTCCCATCATAGAGGTGATGAAAATATCTATTGACCAAAATGACACAGCCAAGCTAGTGTTCTTTTATTCCCCAACCAAAATGAGACCCCAGGATGATGGTACCTCTCTCTAACTGCTGCACAAACACGGGAACTGAGGTGCTAAGGTAGATTTAGTGAGAAGCCAACACAGCACAACCCAGACATCGCCCCTGTTGCTCCAGCCTGATAACTGCCTCACACTATCACTTTACGGAGACTAGGAGACCAATGAAACTGTGTCTTGGCCTGGCAGCAATGTTATGTAGAGCAGAATCCAACGTGATGGCAAGCCTGCTTTCCACTATGCCAAACATCTACACCGCTGCAAAGCCAACCCCCAACACAGTGCTCAGCGTTACTTCTGCACCGTGCTGCCCTGCGCTGCAATGCTTTATTCCTCCCCTTTAGAACTCAACACCTCTAGTATCCCTAATGCTTTCGCAGTATTGAAGCTGCCTTCCAGGCCACTAAACACTTTCATGTGCTCCCTCTAGCCCCTCTTTATCACTGCTTTGTCTCTTACAAAAGAAATGACCCATAACAAACACGGTACTCCACAGGAGGTATTACCATTCACATCTACAGGGATATTATAACATCTCCCAAGTCTACCTCTGTCTTCACACACACAGGCGTCTTATTCACTTTTTTCTTTATTGCTGCTGCTGCACATGGCACAGACATCTTTATCAAGCTGTCTTTATAATAGCTACTTATGTTTTCCTGAATGGTTAGAGCTAATTCAGAGCCCAACCATGTGTCTGAATGCTTTAAACTATTCCTTCAAACATGCTTTACCCTGCCACTGCCTATGTTTCATCTTCCATCCTAGTACCCACAGTCTTTCAGTCCTCCTTCCTGCTGTATAATTTGTATCAGCTGCAAACAGTAAATCATCTTATCTTACCATTCTCCCTGCCTTCCAGTCATTAAAATTATAAATATTGACCAGCACCAATTCACAGAGCGGTAGCTGGAGTCACCTCACTATCAATTTCTTTCCACCCCAAGAATGCTTGATGTATCCTACCTACTTTTTCCAGCCTTTTAACCAGGTTTGGACTACACAAGCAGGCCTCCTGTGTCTCACTCCATAACTCCCAAAATTTCTTGATGCCTTTTTTTGCAGGATGCTCTCTTTTTATCAGCTTTGACTCATCTGGGATGCCTAGCAATCCAATCTGCATGAAAAATAGTCTTGGTTCTCCCTTGAAAGCCATGGGCAAAACTTCATACACCATTTCTCCTTCATCCTCCACCCCCCACACCTCTTTAAAAAAAACACACCATATTATCAAGGCACTATTAACACTGTCAGTCATTGGGTTTCCTTATCCCTGTGGTACTCCAGTTCCTGTGGTTCTGTTATTGGTGGTGCTCTCATTCCATGGAGTAAGTTCTTAAGCATAAGGAATCATAATTAGCATGTTGTTAAACATGTTTTAGACAGTCAGCTATCAAGTCTGCTGGCCATTTTTAATGATTTCATTTTGGTAGTCCAAGTCCTATGTTCCTTAGTTTCCTTACAACTCCTACAGGAACAAAACCTGGGCTTCACCTGATTCTGTTAGTTATAACCTTAGTCAAATATAAAATAACACAGCAGGCAACCTGCAAGCATTGTCCTCATGTATAAACCAGCCAGCGTGGTCCCACAGCATCCCGCTCTGTTCTCATCCTGGCTGCCTACCAGCTCTTCCAATGTATTTGTGCCTCCAGGGCAGCACAAACAGATCCAGAATGCATCCAAATCTCAGCATACACAGTCTCTTATTGTGGGTCCCAGTCCTGAGGGTTCCATATTTTCTTCCAGTCCCTTTTAATCATGCCTTGAAGCACACTTCTTTTTTCCAGATCTAAGCTCTCCACAAAGTCACTCATTTCCTCCGAGACCCTCTGCCAATGGCCTCAGAGCAGAGCTTCCACCTGGTGGTGGTTTTCCTGCCCAGACCACATCACATGCCACATGCCAGCTTCCACAGTAGAATAATTATGTGCACATGTTCAGAAGAGATTATCCTGAGACCCTGTATGTGTTGGTCTCCTTAAAAACTTATTTTAAATAGGTCCTCACACAGAGATCCGCAGGTGAGAGGTAAGGACACGGTCATCTACAGCTCTGCACCTTCCTCTCCTGTTTCAATATTCCTTCTAACCTTTCATGCTGTATGTCCATCCCCTTATGCTGATACAACTCAAGAGTTACCTGAGACTTTTTTCCTAAATTATAAATGACTCCCCCCCAGGCTAAATTCTTTTTTTCATATCACAGATTCTCTTTGGTCATCCTCAGCAAACACCATCAAAGCTGCCCTCCCCACCTATCACTCCCTAACCTCAGGATCAGTGACAGGAAGCAACTATGATTCTACAATTTATTGTATTAGCACTTCTAAAACAACAAAGGAGTCATTGATTTTCCAAGCCAAAGGCACATGGGAAAGCACAGAAACCATCCATGCCCAGCTCAGATCAGAGAGGAAAGAGAGACACTGCGTAGGAGAGGGCTTCCCTCAGCCTGGTAACCGCTGCCTTTGAAGCTGAAGGATGGGAGTACAAGCAAGGAGCTTGTTGGCTGTTTTCTTACAGGTGTCAGCGTAACCGTTCTGACACAGGACCCTTCTTGCTGCTTGTCGCATTTAACAGAAAAATGGGCTGTAACAGTGAAAATCCGACCGTTTCTTTTTTCTCTTTCTTTTGAATACTCTGTACAAGCCACCTAGCGAATGGCTGGTAACACTGAGGGTAATTCAGGCAAAATACCGCAGGACCCTCTTTGATGTCTGCTCTGATTTAATACAGGTTCATGTGATGAACGTGTAATACAATAATACCGTATAAAGAGTTAAAGAATACATGAGAAAGCCTGGTCAAAGGTAGATTTACCGGACGGCCCAAAGGCAAGTCACGGATCATTTCATTTAAGAGGCTGTGTTAGGAGGGACATCCTGCGGTGAGTCCAGGGACTGTGGACGCCACCATAAGAAATCAAACATTAGGAAAGTTCTTTCAGGTGAAACAGCTGCCACCAACTGCTAAGCAGGGTTTGCACGTCTGCAGAGTGCAAAGGCTCGTCTTGTCACCAGCCCACACGTCCAGCGGTGCAAAGTAAACTGACAGCCACTAAGATGGCTGATGGATATTTTTACCTTTATTTTGGCTGGAAAAATGATTATTAAAAGGAAAAAAAAACCAACAGTGGAGATAAAATCTGAACCTTCTACTCTGTTACAGGAGAGATGAACGTGTGGTGCTCATCCACAAGGAACTGACGAGCAGCGTGTAGATGACCTTGGACATTCGCACTTATTTACTAAGGAGGAGCATCAGTGACACCTGGCAGTCAGATGCAAACTTTTGCAAACCACGTATAAGCCTTTTCCCACCAGCACAGGCTCAGTTTAACACCTTCACTCACTGTGCTTTTGGAGAAAAAGAAAAAAAGAAATCGGGTGTTTGAAGACTGTAAGGAACAGACTGAAGAAAGGGAGACAAGCGCAGAGAGACGGAGCTAGGGTGAGGGGGAGGCAGCTGTCTCTAACAAGTGGGGTAACTGATGTGACTCACTCAAAAGCAGCTTACAATTTCCCCTTGTTCTGCCGTGGATATTTCCATGGTGGCTTTTTCAGAAATGGAGACCAGCAGGAAGCAAATGCATAGCAGCTGATAAATGCTTCATCTCCTAGAGCATCAGCCGAGAAGTACACAGGCCTTGCAAAAATAAACTACAAGTCTCCGAGTCTTTGAAAACCTACTGACCAAAGCAAGGCAGACAAACCTTTATCAGCAGAGATGCTGACTCCAGATTACAGGCTTTCAGGTTTTCTCATCTTCCAGCTGCACTACCTGAGAAAATTTGCATAAGAACAAGCTGCCTTTTTCTTAGGAGTCCTTTTCAACCTGTTTTTATGATTTCCTCTGAATATGCTAATCCTCTGTTTGTGACATTGCAATCATTTCTACTACAATGAAGTGTTCTGTCCAAAAGGAGGATTACTGCTTCAGTTTGGGGAAGTATACTGACTTTTGGAAGAACAAAGCAGCCAGTTTTGAAGCAAATGACCTTGGTAATAAAGAATAGAAGAGACTGATAGGAAACTACCACTACATATGATCAGATCTGCCCCTTCCAAGAGGCATCTGATGCCCTTTAAATTCATAAAAACTGATGTTTCCCATAGATGTTTGTACAACGGAGTTGGAAAAAGCAGCAAGAGACATTTCTCTTTGCTGTGCCACTCCAACATTCACTCATATTTTTCCTTTGACGAGTTAGCAATATTTTAAAACTAAACATCAAATACACATATATAGAAAACCAACTGCAGTGCACAACTCCATCCTTTCAGCAGTGTCCTGTCAGGAGAAGCATCTATGCACGTGGTGCTGAATGCCAAACAACTGGCTTAAACCTGTGCCTCTGGCAGCTGCTCTGAAATCCAAAGAACAAACAGTTAAAAAAACCCCATCATCTTTTGTTTTGATGACTTTTTTTTTTTTTTTTTGCAAGAACATAATTTAGCATGGCTCTCCACAGAACAATTTGCATGGGATTACCCACAGGGCATTGCATTATGGTAATACACTTCAACCTCCGATACATATCAGACTGACAGTGTTAAAAATGTGTCAAAGGAAAAATAAATGATACAGGAAAATGATGATGTAAGACAGGACAGTAAACATTCTGCACTCATGTAATCTGCCAAAATTCAGTCTAAAATTGGCCTGGGAAAGAGAACGAGAGTATTGTGCACTCAGAACAGCTTCAGGGAACGTTTGCAACTCAGGCAGAAAACAATACCTGACTGAGACACGGACCTAACCGTGAAGGAATGGAAAGTACAACAAACCAGAACTAAGAGTTGAATAGGAGACAAGGAGAGATTTTCTTCATTTCTTTGATTTCCCACTGGTAACAACCTGGAGGGAATATTCCCTCTTGCTCATCCAAGGATGGTTCGGTTCACTGAGCTTCACCACGCACATTCACTCTCACTCCACCTTCTGCTCCTCTCCAAGCTCTGCTGCATCTTCTGATGCTGGTATTAATCCCTAACAGATCCAGGGCAGTCTCTGTGTTCAAAGGCGGCCGTCTCGAAACAATGAGGCCCAGGGCTATATCAGTCACAGAATCCAAACTACTGGCGTCTCCTTCCTGAAGTCACAGATGGCTACTCAACCCTTCAGTAGGCTTCACCAAGGGAACGAAAACTCCCTAACATTTTCTAGCATTGGTCTTGCACTTTCACATCAAAAAAAGCCACAGGAAAAGTCATTTAACTGGCCAAGGGACTTTTCTGCAAAGCCCTCAGACAAGCAAGGGTGAAGGATGGCAAGGGGGAAACAAGGCATAGGGCTGGTCAAGGGGAGGGGATATGGTGAGAAGCAGTATTTTCCACCTAGGTCTTTTCATTAGTTCTCTTAGAGCTAAATCACAGAATAATGAACAAAACGAGGGTTGAGGTCAAATTATATTTGCTGAAGAGGAGTTATAGAGATTAGTGTATTAATTAATCAAGACAACAATGTCAGCAAGGGCTTGACCTTTATTCTTGCCCTAGTAAAAAGCTTTATCCCTGGTGACTTTTGGCTTGCATGCTAAAGCCATTTAGATACATCCCTCAATTAATCGCAGGATACCCTCTGGGAGATAGGAGAGCAGTGCTGTGAGCAGGGATGCTGAATCAGAGGAGGAGTAACCTAGTCAAAGGCACCTCATCAAGGGCATTGGCAGAGCTAGAGAGAGCCCAGAATTCTCTTTACTTCTCACACTTCACCTCTTGCTGCTATTAATCTGGAATTCTGCCACATTTTTTTTTTTTTAAAATCAGAGACTACCAAGAAATAAAGATTAAGTTTCAAAAAAAAAAAAAAATCCCACCCCAAAACCAAAGAAGAGAGTTTGTTTTAAAAAGAACTTCTATTTTTTTGTGGTAAACCAATAGCGATACATAAAACTCACGCAGACAAAATGACAGATAGCTGTTCAGAGCAGGATGGCAGTCAGATGTTCCATTACCCTCTCCTCCTCCCCTTTCTCCTGAGACTAAGTCCTTCCCCTCCAGGCAGATGAGCTGCCCATCTCCATACTCTGGGGAGCCTGGATTCCTTTACTCAATGTCTGTCATACAGCAGGTTCACTCTAAACTTCTTGAGTACAACCTGAGGACAGACAGGTCCAGCAAGCCTCTGAGCACCACTGTGACTCCAACAAAGAGTCTCAGAGCTCTGTAGGTGCAGCTGGACAATACAAGGTGGATAGCGATCTCCTGCTGTGCCCATCAGCAGGGACAGACAGGGTGGAATCTGGACAGCCTCAGGATGATGACATACAACAACAGACTTTCAGGCAACAGGAGGACTAAAGCACCATGTGCTTTAGTGGTGATGCTCAAGGGTGGCACCAACTGCTATCACTGGCTTTAATTCTTTTCTCAGAACAGGAGCTCCAAACTGTCCATCTCAACCCCAGGTGAGTAATAATGCGGAAGATGTAGCGAGGACAAGAGAAATTGATCCCTCAACCTGTCTGTCACTAGTTGAGTTGAACCTGCCCCTCCACTTCAGCTCTACAGCCCTTCACATTCAGTCCTGATGTTGGGAAAGTCTCAGACAAGAAGGGTCATGATGTCGATGGAGCCTGGACTGGCACATACCCTGCTTCTCCCACACTCCTCAATATAGAGGTTACAGCATCCTAAACCACAGCTAGATTGAGCCCAGCTTCACTGCATTACATTACACTCGTCTGACACCTTTCTGTCCATACGTAAATAACATATATCACCTCTCAGCCATCATATTTGAATTTGGTCAGAAAGCTTTCCAGAACAAATAAACCTTTTAACTTTAGGTGCCAAATTAATTTTTGTCAAAGCCAACACTGTTACCTCATCCTAGAATCCAGCTACACAAATAGATTTCTTTTCCTCTTCCCTAGCTATTGTTGGCAAACATTAGTTCTAGTGAGAGAAGCTATTTCTGGACTTTTATTGGCAAGTCTTATATTCAGAGTCTAAAGAAAGGAACTGGCTGACAGTGGAAAAACATTAGACATGACTTTAGAGAAATGCCAGTTTCTGCCAAGCTCTTATGCACATTTCCCTGAAAAAAAAAAGAAAAAAAAGAAAAAAGCCAACAACAAAAACCCCAACCCAAAGGCTTTATTAACTGCTACTGGTAGAGGTCACATCTGTGAGGATCAATGAGAGAAAAAGGCACATATGGAAAATTCCCCTTCTCAGACTGACAATCAACCTCATGCACGCTCACTGACACTGTTGCCCTTTTATGCTCATTTTTTTTCCTGTGTCTTTGTTTTCACAGAGGAAAATCCCTTGTTTCATAGTACAAAACGTCTGCTAAACATGATTGAGGTTGAGTTTCTAGCAGATTTTTGTACGTCGTGTTATCTCCTGCTCGGGCTGATGCGCACTCATCACACGTGCTCATACATTTGTGCATACACACACATACGTGTGAGCGCACGTGCCGAGGGACACACTTCTAACGAGCAGCACCCATAAGCACACAAATAAATATATATTTATCAGACACACCAGTGCACGTTTGCACACCTGAAGATCTGAGAGAAGGTGCTTTGAAGTAGATCCCACACTCACATGCACGTAACCCACACTCAGTTGCAGTCTTCCACCAACACACTCGCAAACATTCGCCGCACCTAAGCACCCCAGGACAAACATTCACCTAATGTGTGATTTGGGAAAGCGCGGGCAGGTAGCTAAATGGAAACACAGGGATTCGTATCTGTTTCTCTTGTAAATTGTGCACACAGTCTTTATACATTAATACCATGCTAATAATTTCTAGTAATTAGTGTTATAACAGGAAAACAGAAGAATTCAGATCTTGGTCCTTTATAAGTGAATTAATTACACCCAGCAATACCTGTCAACCCCGATAAATATATTGGGATAGCACGGAATTATTTTTCTATTTCCCAAGCATTTGCTCCAGTGTAACAGGGATTTATTCATCAGTGAGCTAGGAAACCACACAATAAAAATGACTAAATGGAAACATAAAAATTAAGCCCTTTTACAGACAGCCAAGCTGAGCAGTACCATTACCCAGACTCCTCCAGACTCCTAATGAAAATCAAAAATGATTGGCAAATGATTTGGGAAGAATACACCCTGTTCTTTTTCACTTCTTTGCCTGTAGGTGAACATAGCACACTTGTCAGCAAGCAATGGATTTTGCTGGCTGTAGTCATGCACAACCGTAAACCTGTGCTGTCTGTGACTCAGTGCCACTAACTTATCCTGCTCATGCTCCTTCACCCTGCAGTCTCTCTCATTCCAGTTTCAAACTCGAAAATGCAACAGATTCCACCTTCGGCAGGTCCAGCTCTACCACTTAAGAACTTCCCCCTGCAGTTCCCCTAAAGCCACACCCCTAGTGGCTCCTTAGTCTGCTGCCAGTCTTAAGTCAAGGAATGGAAATACAGCTATTCAGCTACTGAAACCATTCCAATCCACCTGTGATTGCACATCTCCTCCCCTTTTGTTCTGTCCAACTCTGCAGACTGTCTTCTGCATTGGACACCCACTAAAGAGTATGCGCAATCAGTAAAGACAAAGTCAATTCAGTCCCTACAAGTTCTCTTACAAGGTCTGTAAGAGCTGGGGGCACATCCATTCACAGGAGAAAAGGTGAGTTTGTGGATGCAGGTCATGAGAATTATATGTGGAATTGTCTTCATGTACACTACTGATGATTTTCCCTCCAAATGGAAAGCAAATTCTATGCAATCTTAAAGACACAGTTCTCTATATGTAATAAATAATTTTGCACTGCTGCACACACAAGCGCCACGAGCCATGGAGTAAAAAGATCTTAAGGCTTTGTTTTTTCTTTTTATTTTCCCCCCTTTCCTTTTAAATTCAAGCACGTATGCATAAATGAGATGTATTTTGGGGTTATGCCAAGCCTCTGTAGCATCGACATAGAAACATTACGGGTAAAACACATCTAGTTGTCTTGGGAGCATTCTGGCTGTATCAGAGAAAAGGCCTTCAATTACTGATTCTGCCTTTTTGGAAGCTCTTTAAGGATTAGACGCTGGATGAGGAGTTATGAGATCTCCCATTTAATTCAGTTTACCATAGTTGTACACTCTCAAGTGAAATCAGTGGAACTGACTGGATACCAAATGAAGAACCTTGGGGGTTGAAATATCTGTTATTCAATGCTCATGAAATAAGCCTGTCTCCAAAATGTTATCCTCCCTTATTTCAACCAGTCAGGAGCTCCAGCCGTGCCAGCCTGACCTTAAATGCCATCTGGACTGTACTTGTGTATTCTGAGCAGGCCTAGAAGAGCCACATGCTTCTCATTCTTGGGATGTATGAGCAGATAATAAGCCAAATCTGTACTACAATGAATTTGATCTCTCTTCAGGATGTCCCTCATCTTTTAAGAACCTTTTCCATAAATTCATAAATCTACCTGAACTTTTTCCTTCCCAGAAAGCATCACCAAAAGTGAGTCCAAAGAGACACAGAAAATACTGATACGATTTCTCCTCCTGTCTATCAATGAACTCAGGGAAGATATCATTCATGCTACACCAGTCAACAGCAGACTCTAAAAAGTTAGCTAAATACCCTGATATCAAGTGTCTGCCCTTGTAATTAGTACCAAAGGCATGAATAACAAGTCACCATTTACACATCTATGGGGTACTAAATATCTCTGAATCAACAGGTTGAGAGTACTTAAATGGGATCTCCAGCTGAAATGGTCTGGCTTTGTCCTGTTCTCCTCTGCCACAAAATCCATACCTGTTATTTTAAATTCCCAAAATTTTTATGCTGAAAGACATTTCTAAACAGCTATACAAGACCTTAAAGAAAGGTAAGAAAAGCCAAGGAACATAAGGTGTCTTCCTTTCAACCTTTTTGTACACTGCAGTAGATAACATCACCTTAAAGAACCAGTACTGACAGGGGTTGCCTGTGTTGTTCTCCCTTCCACCACCTTGGCACCCCTCACATCAATAAGGTGTCATTGAATGCAACTGCAGGTGTGGGGAGGTTGCCCTACCCTTCTGCTGCAATCTTAGCTGGAAGAAGGGGTGGGACAGGGCCTCAGAAGGCATTCGTCTTCTCTGCTGTCCTGTGGGCTACCATATGCAAGACAAACACCAGCGTTGTGAGGGTGCTTGTCCCTCAGCAGGCTTCACTGCAATCCACCACTCTCCACACCTCCACTCTAATTAGTTACAAACGTGAAGGAACTGAAAGACAGATTTCCCCCCAGCTTTACATTTACTAAAAGGTCACCGAGGAAATGTGAATTTTTCCTGTGAACAGAGATATCAGAAGCTAATGAAATCTGACCTTCATCATCACTGTGTGCATTTTTTTTCCAGTCTTCATTTAGAAATGAGCTCCCTTTCCCCTTCACAGGCTACTACAGACTCCCACACGTGCTACACAAGAAAGGTTTAGCGGGAAGGCTGAAGGGTATCCATCTCTTCCTTCTCCCTGCCCTACCAGCACTAGCAACTGTGACAGTGTCACACAACAACAGTGAGCCACAACAGCCCATCATCATTTTGGCTGCACCTAGCTCAATATAGACCCACAAGTCGCCCCATATGATGCTATTACACATACGAGATACATACACTCATATATCTCAAGCAGTAAATACCGATGCCAATCACATGTTTCGTATTCTGCCTATAAGCAGAGATAAATGCCTACACATCCACCCTTGTGCACAACTTCTTCCAAGCATAACGTACAAATGCATCCTCTAGTGTGCATACCAGCACACAGCTAGCCACAGCATGTACAAGGCCACTTGAAAAACATAATCATGTACATCCTATTACTCACCGGCACTAACACACCATCACGAACTTGCATGCTCATGTCTACTCAAACACACACCCTTCCTGACCCCCACCTCCCAGGCAAGAAGCCTGGGAATCAATAACCACTTACAGCCCTTCAATCCAACACTGTCAGCTTTGTTTCTCCCCTGTTTACAGTGACAGACAAGCAGACTAAAGATACAGGGCATCAGTATGCTGAGGAGGAGAGGTGGGCACCGTGTCAGCATAAGAAGCAGGTAGATGCTGCTGAATCCAGTAGAGGCTGTTTTTGTCTTCTGCAACCAACTGAGCAGAGCTGCCACTGTCCCGGAAACCTGCTTTATTCCCAGGACACCAATGCAACCGGACGAAACAAAACAGGACAATAATCATGGGCTGTTTTCCTGAAACAACATAATTGTACATAGGAAGAGTCAAAAGGAATGCAATTCTTATCTGTTTCCAAAGCCTGAGCACTGCTCTTGGGCACAAAACGATGTGCTACGTGATCAGTGTCACACCAAAACAACTTGATCCTGCAGACGAGACAGCATGAAACTAAATTCACTTCAGACACAGCAGGCTGCCTCTAAAATTGTCAGGATGCTTTGCTGACCTTTTAAAGCAAATGAGCATGCAAATACAGTGCACCTGAGAGCAGTCAATTCCTCCGCCAATTAATTTCAAACGACTTCGCAGCACCCAGAATAACGAAAAAGCTGTCGGTACTCCCAAAGTCTGAATGAGCTCTGATCACATACCTTTGTCACAACCCACAGCCCCACCTCACAACCAGCATTTGAACGTCCCAGAGCTACTGAATCTCAGCCCACAACACGGCCTCATTCTTACAGTCCTGAGTTTCTCACTGTATCTATATTCAGAGAACTCACTTCTGCATCACGAACAAATCCTATTATGCCAGGCCTGAATCTCTCCTGGGCAGAGACCAGCATTAATATCAATATAATTATAGTTGTTTAATAAATGTATGATGTCTGCCCATCTATTTCGTTAAATTAACCACAGGAGTGAATTTTGCATTAGTCACGACAAGGCCTATTTTCAAAGCTGACATTTAATACCAGGCCCCAGTACGTATCATACTTCAGGGCACACAAATCAAAGGATTTGGTGAGTATTTATGAGGACAGAACGCGCAAAACCACAGAAGCAGTTTTGGTGGCTCGCCGCAGGTATCCAGTATATGCAACATTTACCTAGAGCTGATCAACCAGATGAGAAATTCAAGTCATTTCGGCGTATGTGGAGGTTAGTGGGGTTGTGCTTGACCCAGAAAAAGCTTCAACACTTTGACCCCTGGAAGCCCTTCCAATCACTAAACATACTGACTTGATCAGAAAAGTGACCTTTCTGTCGCTCTTTTGGAGCCAGCCTGAGCTTTGCTTTCAGATCCCATTTATTTCATTCTCCCTCACTGGAAAAGACAAAAGGGCTGCTCTTAAAAGGTCAGTGCAAAATTGGTGCCTAGCTGCCTGCTGCGAAATCCGTGTGGACCGTCAGGCTGCCAGGAACAGAGTCAATCACATTGCACATGCATTACTTTCATCTTTGGTAGAAGCTTCATTCTGGTGGCATGGGCTACAGCGTTGACTTCAGGTGCCTCTTCACCCGGGTGCAGGACAGCTGATGGTTGAGAGAAAGGTACCAGGTTACTCGGGCTTGTTTAGGTTGTATTGTAGGACTGTCTCTGTTCTTCCCCGTCATTGCCAGACAGAGAGGCATGTATGCTCTGGGCCATCACGACATGGTTATACACAGCCCTTCTCCCTAACTCAGACGGCAGCCAGATACAAGCCTATTTCTTCTCAAGGCTAGGATAAAAATATGAGGAAGGTAATAAAAATGGAGCCAAAGGTATAATATAACAGAAAAGAGAGTGGCAAAGTAAATACCTTCAGAAGTGTTAGATTCCTCCTCCAGTGTTTTCGTGTAGAGTTAGCATTTCAAACTGAATATCCTCATCTGACTTTCAATTATCTTGCAAGAGAAAATCAATTTATAAACTACCAGTTTCCCTTCCAAGTCTGAACAAGTCTCTGCACTTGCAAACTGGTGGCCAACAGCTTTTAATGGAACGACTACCACAAAAAAAATAAAGGGTATCTTCCACCGAAATGCAAACTGCCCTTCTGATCCTGTGGCAAAAGCAAATCCGTATCGGTTTTAAACTACATTTTATAAAATAAGTCATCTCCAGCAGGAATAAACTACTGTAAAATGAACAAAATTTCTGGGCTTTTTTAAGCCCCAGTTGAACATAGCTATACTTTTCTCTCAAACTCATTTGCAGTATCTTCCTCAAACTCATTAAAAATCATCTTTCTCATTGTTGCTTTGCAGGAATCTCTGATTCAATTTTATTGTGGAGTTCAGTCATTATTTCCAGCACTCCCAAAGGAAACTTTCTGCTTTATTCCAAAAGCTGAGGAGAGGTGGGACAAGTAAGAGATTTGGTTAGAAATGTTTTGAGAAAGCTGTTCTGTGGGGTTTTTTGGTGGCTTTTTTTTGGTTTGTTGAGGGTTTGGGTTTTTTTTGTTGGGGGGGAGGGGAGGGGGAGTTGTTTGTTTGGGTTTTTTTTTTTTTTTTTACCTAAGCCAAAACTTCTTTGTGAGAGTTTAATAAGTTAGAGGTGACTTTTCTCAGGAAGAGCTGCTCAGCTCTTGGGTGACATTTTTGATCAGACCCCATGAGAAAGATATCCTTTCCAGTTGAGGTGTCCTTTTCCCTATGAGTAATTAAATATTAATTGGATCAATGGTTTAGACTGGGGCATTTTAGGTGGGTACCATTGCTACTGAGTTATAGAATTAGTATCTTTCTGGCTTAAGGAATATCTCATGATTTACACGAAATGTAACACCTCTTACACGAGAAGCAGGGACAAGTTCAAGGAAGAACCATCTGGTGATCTAAGTCCTTGCTTTGAATAAGGCAGACTAGCATTTGAATTTTCTTCACCCCAAGAGAGGGTAATGATCTATTCTGCGATCAACTGTTTCCAATTTTTACAAGTTATTTTGAAAGGTTGTGTTTTCAGCCTAGTGCAAAATGGGAACATTGGTTTGAAATATCAGAAGGTTTCAAAAACAAGACCTGCTTTCCACAACTGTATATTGATAATTTTTCCCTCCTGAGGTGAAAGGTGCTGAGGAAGTGTTGACTATGGTGATGATGATGACAACAGAAGATGAGGTAAATCACCTTTGGAGGTGTGCATGAGTCCTAGTATCAGCCTGGTAAGACTTTGGTCTCTTCAAATCCGATATCTAAAGCAAAGAAGTTCCTAGGACAAGGTGGGCAGTTAAATGAGTGGAAGATTTCCCAGATCTGGGGCAGAGGGAACAAACTGGAGAGTTATGTCTTACAGATGCCAACCACTGGCAATACAAAGGCTCCTGGAGAGGAAACAACACCTTGTTCAGTGGCCTAAGAAATCCCAGAGGAAAAACTCGTAAGGGGAATGGTAATCAGTGGTTAGCATCATCATTATTGAGAATGCCCAGACTATAACATACCATCATCTTTGGAAAGACTAACAACATTATGGGTGGAAAAAGAAACACATATAACAAATAAAAGGTACTACTTTAATAAGTATATCTGTTTAACAATATTTTTTAATGCAATAATTCCTATAATAGTGTTTTAGAACTTACTTTCTAGTTATGGTGCTAAATGCTTTCTTACTGTTCTTCATACTGAAGCCTTTTTAGCTTCTGATATCTAGTTCCTACATTACATTGGCTGCTATCTATTTTCCCTGTTTTCTTTGTTCAGTGACAATGAATCCATGTTATTATCCCTCAGAAGATTATTTCTATCAGCCACATTTAGGAAAATGACCTCTACTGTTGTTTACTCATTACATTCAGAAATACTAGCAAACAATTACTGCTAACAAACAAGAAACTTAGACTGAAATTACAGAAATCTGTCTTGCTATAATCAATCTATCGTGTAGATTTTTCATCAATATTATGATTCTCTGTTGTCTACATCTAATTATTGCCTTCTCTTTGCTACTAAACCAGAATTGGTTTTAAAAGAATACATCCTTAATTCTTGATTAGAGAATTGTGCCTTTTTTTTGATATGTAACAAAATCCTTTTAAAACAGGACTAATTTTTTATTCGTTATACTTCTGTATATTTTTTCCCTCTTGTGGTCTGCTTTACCTATAATATTTCCTCAGCTCTGCAAAATCAGCCCTTATTAAGGAAAAAATATACAGGAACACATGTTAACAGGAACATTTTCCTCTGCCCATATTAAATGTAATTGGGTCATGATCACTGGTGTCTAGGTAACCACAAACTCCCACACCAAAGATTAATTCATCCTTTCCTGTTATAATATAGTCCAAAATAGAGTTACACTGGATACAATGCCTTTTGTGTTAGAAAACAGTCATCTGTAACATTTGGAATCTTTAATAGTATTTACTGCTGCCACCGTATGAAATCTCAGGTACCTCTCAACCAAACTGAAGTCCACAGCCACACATTTACTGTTTGTGCATGGAATACAAGTTCTTATGAGGTAACTCATCCCATTTTCTAGTTTGAATCAGTGTGCCAAGCAGACTAATTTCCTAGACCTTGTCAGCGTACCTCTAAATATATAAACTTGCATTATCAGTAAGTGAAGATGTAACACACTGCCAATTCCCCCCCATCCCAGGCAGACATGCTGACTATACTTTCTGTCCTTCCCAAGCAGGGCACAGACCAGTATCTGGAGATCCTGAAATTCCAAAAATGCAATTCCAAAATTTTCCTAGCGGGTTTCAGTATAAACAATTACATCACACTTTATCAGCAAGATCTTTCAATTACTCTTGCTCATTACCCAGATGCTTAGCAGTAATATACAGACGTTTGAGAAATATGTTCCTTTTGCAGTTTTCCCCACACTGGTTCAATTTTTTTATGAAACTCTATTTGAGTTTGAACTGCATTTGTTTTCATAGAACTTGCTTCTCCCCCTATTTTTTCCCTACTTCAGCATTATTTTATCTCGTGTCGTGAGAGATTAGTTCTCTTCCTCCAAAGTACAAGGGTCCCTCATCCACATGATCCCCATGACCACTGAAACATGGCTCACTTCTGCAAAAGAGGCCTTCTGCTTCACAGCACTGCAAGTTATGCAACCACTGGTTATCTTTCCATCTTTCCTTCCTTCTCCTACTTACAGCTCTGACAAAAATGACTAAGACTTTCGTCTTTCCTTTTCACAACAGCCAGTATACCGTTCCACATATTTCTCTGCCACGCTTCCAACGTGCATCATCCAAACTTGCCTTTGTATCCCATTTTTTTGCTCCAGGCAGACTATGCATCATCACATTACACTTTTGTTTACTCCTCTGTTCACTTTTCCTAAGCGAGGCTAACTTATGGCAGTCACTTGGTTGAAAATATCTCAATGTTTTTTCATTTTACACCGAAAGGCATTCATCAAAGACATCTTTCTAATTCTCTGTATGGCAGTAGCTGTCTTAGTGGGTAGCTGAGAGAAGAATATCACACATCAGCACTGAATGTCTCTGAATTCGTTCTTCTCTTGGCTATGAGTAACCAAGGTCTTTTTTGATTTCTACAATCTTCAGCTTTCTTGTGTCTGATCCTTCCCTGCTTATGGCACGTATGCAAGTGTTCTGAATTGTCCCTGACGTCTGCATTTCCGCAGATGGTATGCTGTGCTGAAATGTCTCTTTCTAGATCACGTATCTTGTAGATCTCCCACCATCTAGCAAGCACATGCATCAAAAATTTCTTCCTTGGACAAGAGTTAGAATACAGCACACCCAAGACAGATCACAACTTTTTTTTTTTCCTTCACCATCCACATGCAGTATGCAGTATAGAGTTTTACCTAAAGATAAACCACAGAACTCCAAATTCCATCCAAAAGTCTCCTGCTAGGCACATCAACTTCTGTCTCAGAGTTCATCTGGCAAAAGCATATCCTTACTTTACAAGTTTATCACATACAGAAGCACATATTTCTTCTCTATTATTCAGAATTAAAGTGTTTGCCATTCAGTTTGGCTTAATTTACTTTAGAAATGAGTTAAGCCAAATTTAATTAAGGCCACCTTAATTCTGCTTCACAGTGTTGACATGTAGCTTAATGTGGTTTAGCACAGGACTTTCCACTGGCACCTTTAGTTAATTCAGAGGCTCTTTCCTGCACATTCTGATATAGACAAACTATTAAAGAATTCAGCCTGTTTAATTAATTACAAAAAAAAAATAAAATTGAAAGGGGACTTGGTTGAATTGTGTAAGTACCTGTAAGAGAACAAACTGCAAGTTACTAAAGGTCTCTCTAAACTAGCAGAGAAAAACAAGAATACAGGTGAAAGTAGCAGGCAGATGAATTCACATTAGAATAAGGCAATAATGCGTAACAGTTACTGACCCCTGGAACAAAATATCAGGAGATGAAATGGATTTCAAATCATGTGATGTTCTCCAAATCAGTCTGAACGTTTTTCTACAAAACCTATTTACACAAACCCAAGTCATCAGGTTTCACAAAAAGCTGCCTGGGTGAAGCCCAAAGGCTTATAATGTATAAGTCGTCAAACCAGAAGAGCTAATAGTCCCTTCTGACCATTAAAAAAAAAAACCTCCATGAATTTGTTGCTAAGATTCTGTTTTCAGTGCCTGCTACCTTTCCCAGAAACGGCAACCTTCCCTGCTACAGGACAGGCTGCATCTGCACACAGCAAAGAGCAGGAGAACTGAGCCTTGTTTGCTCTTCCTATGACACCGAAATATTTGTTAAGCTTTCAGCCCAGACTTGAGACTTCTGCTTCCTAGTCCTGCTTCATACGCCACCGCACGCATATATCTCATACATGTGCAGCACAGCATGCTGGCCTCTCTACTGCTGTCGATTTGGGATCCCCTACCACCTCCTTCCAGCGTCTGAAGGTACAGAGAGGGAGAGACACTGTGGAGCTGTGCTACATAGAAGGGACACTACTGTTGTCCTCAAGGAGCTGTGACAGAAGCAACCTCTCTGGGTCTGGGCTCATGCAATACCCACCTTTCACAGCTGGAAGACCAGACCCCTAACTCAAGGGAAAAAAGCATGACAGACTCAGTATACGTGCATGTATTATTTATGATGCTTAGAGTACCAAGCAAGGGCACATATTGTGATTTTAGTGATCATTGAGGAAGGAATTTTGTACATTCAGGGAGAGGAGTAACAGTCAGTTTTGGTATATTGGGTAATTTGAAGCTAATTTTGTGGTAGAAAAAAAAGAAGAAGGGAAAGATAACATAATTAGTACCAAAGTTTAGCACACATGAAAAAAATAAATCTGGATTGGAAACAAGACAGAGAAAGTGACCAAAGAGACAAAAGATTGGTAAAACCAGGATGTATCCACAGATTTTGAAACTGGAGAGAACGAATAGAAATTTTATTTAAGCGAAGACCAGACCAGGGGACCTAGGAGAAGATAACAGAGGCATAAGGATGGCAGCAAACACGTATAGAGAGATGGCAGATGAAGCAGACTGGGAACTGCTGTAGCTGTAGGAAGAGCATCTTACTAGGGTACAGCAACCAGCACAGGGACAGAACGGGGAAAGAAGGGACTTCAGATTTCAGTATACAGCTTATGGTCAGCACATGCACACTACAGGCATCAACTAGTGGAATTCACTGCAGCAGGAAGCCTTGTCTGAGAAAAGATTATTAAAGGGGTTGAAAAAGCACCATAATTATTCACAGAGAACGTTGCTCATTATTTCAAGGTTGTGATAATGATAATCAGGCCTCATGCTGCAGCACTGAAGTGGAGGAGAGGCAGGTCAGGCCAGTAGGATTATTTCCTTCCCATGTCTTATAGTGTAATTGAATCAGTTGCATTACAGGCTGGTTTTGTTCTCTTCTGAGCCATGAGGAACCAGCCTCTGTATGAGGCAGGATACCTGATTATATGGACCAATGGTCTGATCCAGCATGGCAAATGTTATGATCCTAAGAGAAGCAAAAATCAATCTTTGCAGAAAATCCTGTGTGTGAAAGACTTTGAAATTTAGATGCTTCTAAAATCCATGCAGAGAGAAAGACAAACATGGCTCCTTTAGCCTGTGCTTTTGCCACCTCCCCATTCTTATTTTCCATGCCTGAGGAGTTCATGATTAGACTAGGAGCTTCATCAAAGGGCAATTTTCAGCTGCCAAATAGATTTGTACAATAAATCCACACGGGGCCAGATTAACAAGCAAGAGAGACATCAGAAATCAAAAAGCTAGCTGCTGTAATTCCACAGAAAACTTGAAAGGATGATGTGCAATGATATTTGGACTTTTAAAGGGACACCATTGAAATACTGCAGTTAGTTTTCATTACGAATATTGCTTTTCTATCCCTTATCCTTCCCAAGAGTTTTTTCTTTAGCAGACTGAAATCCCATGTGTATTCAAGGTCAGGCCATTCAGGATTGCCTAGCGCTTCAAAGAAAAGTAACATTTCAACCAGAAAAATCACATACATGTGTGTGACAGCAGTGGTCTGATGTGTATCACCACTACAATATTTATAATAGAAAATTAAAAATAATCTTTAAGCATCTAATTTGCTTCACTCCTGTAGTTTTCTGTTTGCTCTAATAATTTGTACTGTGAACATAGCGAAGGCTTTAACAAATCCACAACTGAAGTCAAACTAGCTCCTCAGCTATACCCATAAACTGAATAAATACAGTTCAGAGATTAGCCTGACCACAAATTGCTAGTCATTTTCAGCCTTCTGGCACTACAAAAGACTGTTTGACTTCTGAGCATGGCAGCATTGATTTTAATACTAGGAGAGGCTGTTCCTCCTTACAGCACGTGGAAGGACCCACTCCCTTGGTCACAAGGTGACAGCATTTGTTGTTTTTGTGTCTCTGCATGAGTACACTGGTTTTGTTCATTTTCAGATGGGACCATAATAACAGCATCTTGTCAGCAGGGTGAAAATATAGAGGTCAACCATTGATTCATCTCTTGTTCCCTCACAAAATGCAATCTCTCCATGCAACCTCAAGTGCAATTGCAAATGGATTTATTTTTTTTCTTGCTTTGAGCATCTATATTGTCCAGACCCGTAATGTCAAAACCTGGGATTCTTCCATCTAACCCTGTTCTCTCAAATGCTGGAAGATGGGCATGAGAGGATACTTGCACTCCTGATTCTATGTAGTCTTGTTGCTCATTCCCTTTGTAGAGAAAGTTTGATAACCCCTCTAAGTCTGTACATATCACCTCCTTTCTCAAGTACAGTATTGGAATATGGAAGACTGGGCTGCAATCAAGTATCTAGGGAAGTGCAAATGCAGCTGAGGAAGAAAGATCCCATTGACAAAGCAGAAACATCAGATGTTTACAGTACACTGGGGAAAAAAAAAAAAAAAAGAAATCCAGAGGAATATCCACATTCAAGACAGGAAAGAGTCAAGATAATACCTGTTTTCCACTCCTCAGCCCCAAGGAGTTTGCTATGTCCCTTGGTTTAATAAAAAGTTAACTAACAACTAGGAAATGCTAACTTCATTAACAAGTGAAAGGAGCATGGGAGACTGTGGGAATTTGTTGGAACAAGCACTCCAAGGCAGAGTCCCAAAATGAAGGGGTAAACAGCAGAGCTAAGACAACGGTTTCAATTATATGGTGGTGGAGAATAGTGGGTCAAGGATGTGGTACATGATTCCTCTGCTTTGCTATTCTGCATGCCAGCCATGTCCTCTGAACCTCAACAGAACTGGATACCTCCCAGTTTTTCAGAGTCAGATCTGTTATGATGTCACCCCTGCCATCGATTTTTATGTGCTGTAATTTAACCATATGGCATGGGACCTATTCTCCAGTTACATAGCCAGTCAGCACCCAACAATCTATCAACAGAAGAGACAAAGGAGCTGATTTAAGATACTACTTCTGCCAAAGGGCTGCAGATTCGGCCAGGCTGTCTGCTTAGGAGCTGGAGAACCAGACATCCCCTTAGCATCAACTTTGAAATTGGTTCCAAAAGGCAGAGAAACTAGCAAATTTTGACTTCTTTGTGGTTCAGGACTATATTTTTCTCCTTCTGTAACATGTTTTTGCCAACAAAATCTGGGTTAGAATACAGCACCTATATGGTCTTTCAAGTCATGATTTGTATCCTGTTCCTTAGCCTGAATGACTAAGTAGGAGATACAGAGAAATGCGATTTGCGTGACTCTGAGGTCCTGAAATGGGACCAAAGATCCCATGTTCTTCTATCTACAGCCTTTCGTCTATTCCATTTTATGTTAATGTTATCTTCAGCACTCCTGTTTCTGCAGATATATAATGGGTTGTCTTTAAATTGAAGGAGAAGGAAGGTAGGGAAATGTCCATGCACATGAAATGGCATGAGGATGACACTCTTGAGCCCTAAGTTTAGTGGCTAAGATTGCTTGGTGGCAGCCTGCAGCATCACCCTGGGATGCTGGTGGAGTGTTCTCACCCAGTACTAATTTATTTGACTCAATATAGCCTAACAGAACCAGAATACACAGGTTATGGGGCTACAAACTGAAAGACATGTAATTTCAGCCTAATTACTATGTTGTTCCGGCAATTAAATATCATAAACCACACATTAATGGGGCTGCCCATTACCATACTGGAAAGATTCATCACTCCTTTGTCAAAATGCTGTGTCAAAAGCTAAATCTGGGACTGAAATATCTGTAAATGCCAGAGATCAGTACTAACCTACACTATAGTAACCTTGGTACACAAGTACTAACCTTGGTGGGAAAGTTCAGAACAGAATAACACAGCAAGCTTAAAAGACTAGTGCTGTGGGAGTAGGCTGTGATTTGCCTTCCCCGTGGTTCATTCCCACTAGAAATGCCTCAAGCTCAGTTTGAGCCATGTTAAAATCACTACTGTGACAGTCCTCCTCTACAGACGTTCCCATTTTCTTTAACCAAAGGTCTGCAGTTAAAATAACTTACTGACCACTACATGACTAAGGATAAAAACTGGTGGCTCCCATGGCTTTTTATCAGTAATGGAGCTGGCAGAGGGGACACATTCACAAGCTGTTTCCAGTGAATTGTCAACACACCCTTCCTTCCAAGACTATCAGGGTCTCTGAAATACCTCTCCAAAGCTAATTTTCCAAATCTACCTTGATTTAACACCACTGACCTTCGCAAGTCAGGGATACAGCTTGCTCAACATCACAGGAGAAATAATTAAAATAAACCATAACAATTTAAATTAGTATCTTCATCCATGATCCAGCTGGCATCAGCGATCATCTTTTGTCATACACATAAACAATTTCCAATATATCATTCCTCAGGTACATGCCAATAATGAGAAAGACTGAAATAATGTTGCCCAGTACCGCCGACACTTCTTAGCTTGGGTTTTAGTGCTTCCCGAGTGCTTTGGGGACAGGGAGACTAAAGAGAGCTAGGAGTCCATTCTTCTAAGTGTCATTCTCCCCTGTTTCTAGTAATCATGTGAGTCCAAACACAATGGAACATCCTTCAGTCCCCTAACACTTGAATCTTTCAACCCAGGAACAGGAAAGCAGACAGCCTGAGTGACAACTGAAATCCACTGCAGCAGGTGCTGGGGAGGACTCTTTCCAAAAATCTATCCAAAAAGGCAGCATTCATGGGACACCTCAACAGATGGACTAGTGCATAGTATTTTGCAAGCAACCACTCCTATACAATCTTCTTGAAAGAAATAAAGAATTATTCAGTCACCCTAGGAAAACAATTGGGTTTTTTGTACAGCAACAAACTCTATCTATTGGATTAAGAAATCATTGCTTTTCCGGAGTCATTCACAGAACACCTATATCTGGCAAACATTGGAAGAGTATTCTCAGGAAAAGACTTCAAGCAGTCTATACTAGTACCAGAGAACAGGTCTTGTCCTACATAGGTTTTAAAAAAAAAAAACAAAAACAACAAAAAACCCCCAAACACCAAACCAACCAGTTCTCCTGCCCCCCGAAACCCAAACAAATAAGAAATAAGCCTTCTCCAGAAATGATGACAAGAAAAATGACCCTAACTCAAGTACTGACCTTCTCCAAAACAGCAAGAGTAAACCAACTGTGGGGTGGATCAGCAAATGGGAAGACAGTGTGGAGGCCTGAATGCAAAATGTACAGACTTTTAAATGCTCATAAATGGCTGTCCCCTATGACAATATTGAGCAGCTCCAAGAAAACACTAGTAAATAGCAGTAATACTCATGGCTTTGGGGAACAGAGATTATAGTTACATTTCATCTACTTTTGGTCACACTTGCCTTAATACATCTGTCTCATTACCCATCAAAAAAGGATGAGACCAAACAGGATAGCCCTACTGACAAACTCCAGTTTTCTTGGAGATGTAAGGGCCAAAAAATCCCAACAAAGTTCCCCCAGTTATGTGATTTTGTTTTCCACACAATCCGAGAGAACTAAAGCCAGCACGCCTTCAAACTCCTACTGTTTAGTGTGGCACAAACCAAACAGATCTGAGCAGAGTTAGGCATGTGATTTGCTAGTTGGCATTCTGTCAACCAGTTCTTTACTTCCTAGTCAAATAATCAAAGAAACAGAAAAAACAAAACAGAAAAAAAAAAAGACCAAACAATCACCTAATGAGGAAAAATCCTGCAACAGTTCATATAAAAATCTACAAGTCTCCAAGGATGACAGACACTCACTATCTCCTGATTTGTTTGCTTGGAAACCCTTTCTCTCCTTTTCCCCTGTGTGTTTCCCCATTTTCTAAATGTCATCAACCCTTACATAGTTCTATGAAGTGAGGCCCACAAGCCTAAAAGGTACAATTAAAATATCTTACAAATTGAATCATCAATCAATTAGTGCAAGGGATGGTGGAAATAAAAGAAGCAGGAAAAGAAATCAAATAGGATGTGAACTTTTGTCTTGAGTAACAACTCAAGGAGACAGAACAAACAAGACCCTTAATCTGAACCTTCAGTCCTTAGATTACTATTAGATAACTATTCTACTTTTTTTTCTATAGTTTTCTTGCTGTTACAGCTGCTTCCAATTTGAGCCACTTTGGACCAGACCTGGAAGCAGAACTATCAGAAAGAAAATCATTCTCTCTTATTCTCAGCATCTGCTTTTGAATGAGATCCCCAGAGCATGGAGGATCAGCTAAGCGCACACGTTTTAGAGATGATTTTTTGAAAAGAAACTTCTGAATGCTTTTGAGACTTACACATGCTTAGGAAAAGCATAAGCTCTGAGGGACAAAAGAAATCAGAAATGAGAAAAAGTCTGTCAGACTTGCAAAAATGATGTAAGCATTTTCCAGAAACATACACCAGAAAGCACAGAATATATCCTATTTCCTTACTTTTCCTTTCTGAAAGTACTTACCAAATACGCTTTGTGGCAAGATTATCACTGAAACCATTTTTGTTAGTGGCTGAGTACTGGTAAAAGGCCAAATTAAAATTATTTGTAGGTTTGTGCACCAGACTTCCAATTACTATAACAATATACATTTTACTAGAAAACAGCAGAGGTATCATGTGACCTGCAAACTTCATCAAAACAACTCAATTTCTGACTATTAACTGTAATAAACTGCTTATGAATAAAGCATACATAAAATTCCTCACAGAAATTTAAGTAACCTTCAGTAGTAAGGAAGAAGAAGAAAACACTTCATTGCTTACAGATAACTATAAAGAAATAATCCTGCAGTTCAATGGAAAAAAATCACACATTTAGTAACAATTTGGCCGATTTCAGGAGAAACAGGCCAAAGCAGAGAAGTCTGTCTCTGAAGGAGTAGAAAGAGGCATCATCTTGGCATATTGCTTCAGTTTGTTCAGCCACACTTCCATGGTAAATCACTGGTTCATCACTCATTTAAAATAATTCAGCCCATGCTAGCCAGGTTAAAGGGGATGGATAATATCAGGTCTATTAGACAAAGTCTCACCACTTTTGTTCACAGACATTTTGAATTACTTTCAAGAAAATCTTAGGAACTGTATGGCCACGCTGCTCGGTACTGCTCCCTCTGCTTCCAACGTCTCTGCAAAAGGATAGCTTTTCTCTCTAATCAAGTCCAATGAGAACATTTGTGGTATTCGATTCCTCTGACTTAGAAGCTTTAGACTGGACAGAAAAAAAAAGAAAAAATTTCTTTTTTCTTATCACTCCCAAAGGCTTTCTTCAAAGAGGGACCCATATCAATAGTAAAATCTCCTTCAGAGGGCACTGTCAAGATATCTGCAGTAATTTCAAAACTAATTTGTTACTCCTTGTTGTGTATAATCCCTTCGAAGCAAGAAGCTAAAATCTGTTTCCCTTAGTACTGCATCTCCTCCACCAGGCACAACACGCCAAGGGAAACGCTTTTCCAACGTGTACTCACAGAGCATGAAGTTAAAATACTAATCACACAAGAAACCTGAGAAAATGTCAACATGTGTCACTAGGGATTGGATTCTTTTGGAGCTATGACTGTACCTGACTGTACCTGTGCTCAGTAGAGCTTCTTACAGCACAGCCTTGCATTCAGTTTTTTAAAAACCAAAGATGAGAAGGGGCTCTACATCCCACAAAAGGGAGGCAGCGATAGAAATCACACGGTGAGCTGGAGGGGTAAAAGCTCCAAGGAGGGAATAATGTAGGCTGGCTTTGTGTGAGAAAAGAGATGATAAGCAGGGCTTTTTTTTTTTTTCTTCTGTGTTTTTTTTTAAATTATTTTTTATTGTTTTCTGTTTTGACCATAGGGCTGTAAACTGGCAGAAGCAGGCTGTAGAATTCCCTGCAGAAATTGGCAGCTTTGTTTTTAGCAACTCTCAAATAGAGGCACCGCTCCTCTAAGACTGAATTGGGCAATCGAGACAAAATGAAAGAGAGTTTGGATATTTTTTCCCCTTCTTTTCTTCTTCCTTAGTTGAACGAAACCTTAGATAAGATCAATAGTTTCTTGAGCTTTATGTTTCACTTCCTTAAGGGTAGTTGGCTTATTGTGTTTCCATTGATCACACAGACAGGGAGATTTGACAGAGACAAACCATCTCTTTTCTCCTTTCATTTCCGCCCTCCTCCTCTTTTAAAATCAAATGACTTTTAAACGAGGCTGGGGTCACTATTCTTTCTCATTTACATATCAATAACACCAAATTTCTGACTTATCTTTCACACTCACTAAACTGTTTTAAAAATGAAGGCTACGTTTCATTCCAAAAGAAATTCCATCCCTTGGAAAAACTCTAGCAGCATCTTTTCCAGACTGTCTATCAGAAAACTAGGTTCTGGTTTACCTCAGCCCACCCTCAACATTGCTCTGTGGTGAGAGTGGGTACACTTACCAACCTTGTGCAATTAATATTTTAACCTCTTGCAGCCTTTACAAGGCTTTCTTGCTCATCCTAAATCCTTTGCACAATCCCCATCACATGTTTCTGTGCGACTCCAAGCACCGTAGCTGCACTCGTAGCCAGCAAAGCAGCTACGTGAATGAATTACTTTCATCCCTTATGAGCAGAAGGAAAGCTAAAGACCAGGATCCAGGTCTACTGTGCTCTATTAGAAGTTTGACCACTGATACACTGAATGATGCTGAACCTGGGAGCCTCTGCTGCATGTAACGAGATGTTGTAAATCCTAGCTGCTGTTTCTACTCCAAGGTATAAAAGTCTCTAAACCATAAGGGCATACTTGTCCAGGCGAGATTCTGGATATATCCTTAAAGGGAGACCAGTCCTATGCAATTATGAAACAGGTTCTATTCACAGTTAAATAAAAATCTACTAATCCAAGTATCAGAAAGCTCTAAACATAGGATGCTGACACCTCTTGCCTGAGCATTAGTCTCAGTCTGTTGTTTACACACACATCAACTTGAGGGTCCAAGAGTGAACAACTAAGGTTGAAGTCTCTAGAAAAACGTGACCCCTCATTTGATTAATTTCCAGTTTACAGGATTAATTTCAGGACTTCCAGATACTAATGAAGTAGTTTTGGCTTGATAGATGGAAGCTGAGTAATAAATGGCATTATGCAACAAAATCTTCAAGTCAGCCTGTCAAGTCCATACTCTGAAAAATCCACTTGTAAGAACAAGCAAACAAGCAAGAAACAACTCTAAAGACTGCTAAAAGGAAGAGGAAATAGCCTATTAACATCAATTACTTGAAAGAGATAGTTTATGTATTTATACGCAGCTCCAGAGTAAATGTCAACATAGGAAATTATATTCCATTTTGATACTAACAAGGTGGGTACTTAGTGTACTAGGAAAAAATTAATGGAAATACTTTAAAGTTGCCTTAATCAGAGAAACTGCAAAAAGCATTCATATTATCCTCATGATGAAGAAATGCTCCGTCATGGGAATATTTATGTATCTTCCATTTTTGAGATGAATTACAATCCTAAACAATGATGGTGATGATGATAAATAATAATAATAATAAACGACCTCATTAGATTAATCCAATAATCCAACTGGGACGTAGCTTTTCAGCGTGTTCAGAACGGAAATTTGAGAACAGCTTTACAGCTTTTACAGACTTCCTTACGGGCCACAAGAACATTGGTTTCTGTGACCAGTGAAAAGCCTTCATATATCACCTTGCTCTTGTCCTCAGTGGCTGCCTGTGGTCCTGAATCAGTGATGAAAAAGAATACAAGAAAGACTGTAGAAAAGAATTCCACACATTTTGAAAGATTTCTTTAAAAGAAGAATCCTGAACCATCTGCATTAGGTCTTTCTGCTTATTTTTGGTGCCTCTACTATATATTACAGGGACACGGTGGATGGCACACTGCTTAAATGCAACACCAGAAGGTGGCATTTAATGTTCTCTTCCTACTATTTCAAACATCTAATGGCACAAATTAAGCAAATGTGGGTTAAAGACCTCACAGATGCAGAAGGAGAAGGAGAACAAATCCTTGATATTGATACAATTTTATCTGTCACCATTTTTAGGTCTTACTGTGGTTATCTAGGAAATGAATGAAATCCTCTTCTAAGGAGATCACTAGGAGTTTTGTCATTGACTTCAGTTGACTTAGATTTTCCCCCACTGTCTAAAAAAGATTCAAAACCGCTGTCTTGACCTGTGGTGCCTATTAAAAAACCATTAGCACTTCTCCGGAGTAAGGAGTGTTAGATGTAATGCCCAGGGCAATTATATTCTCTTTCTTTAAACTGTCTGCCGTTTTTTTCTTCTGCCTTTCCTGTCTTAGAATTGATGTGTGTATAGCAGAGCATGGTTAAAACAGCAGCTGAGTACTTCCTGGCTACGTTCTACAGAGAGGTAAAAGGATTAGTATAGAGCTTGCAAAGATAATCATTTGAATGTCCTATTAATTAATTGTTATTTGTAATAATGGCTCTTTCCTTAAGGGTCTTTTAGGATCCTTAACTGCTTATTAAGATAGATAGGGATTGCTCCCTAGTGGGAGAAATGAGGTGGAATATGGAAGCCTTTCAATGAAAGCAACAGGTTTGGGAAAGGAAGAGAGAAGGCATCCACCATTTGAGTGAATGGAGAATTATGATCACTCAAATGCAGTTACCAGAGTTCATCCTGTGTACTTAGAAAGTGCTAGGAGATCTTGTAGACGGATGTCTCTGATGCATTTCGTATGAGTACAGCCCTTACTACCAGGTCTGGAACCTCATTTGATGTGGAATTTGGGTCTATCTTGATCACAAAGGCATACCTTGAGCTCATGTACCGTTGTCAAAATCAGCCTTAGATTAGCTACCTTTGGCTGTCAGTAACAGGCAACTCCAAGTACAGGATTCTGGGTGCAGGCACTTAAATTTAGCCAGGTGAATGCTCAGGTAGTTACCTGTACCAAAGAGCTTGGTGCCACTAGTATTGAAGTTACCTTAGAACTAGGCTCAGAGATATCTTGTATGACCTGCCAACACATGTTTTTTACAACACTGCAAATGCTGTTATAGGGATAAGTGCTCTGTATCATCTCAAAAACACTCCTCCCTTTGGCTCGATGCTTTTGGCTCTAGACTGGAGTTTCTCTTTATTTCTCTGTTGAATGAAACCTCAGAGTAAGGACTCTATTTCCCTGGCATGGAAGGTAAAAGAGTGAGGGAGAAACTGAGGAAGAGTTTCTGAGGAGAAACTCAGAAGCATGGCTACATGGGTCTGGAGAGAGAAGGCAATGTTAAGCATCAACACAATTGTTACCTCCTCTGCTTTTCCCTTCCTAGCTCATGAGACATGGATTAGGAGGGTGGCACAGGTTTCTTTGAAAGATTTACTCACTTTGTAGAGTCCGTGGCTGCAGCCGCAGTACGTGCTCTCCATAGTGTAGCTCCTCAACACACCCATTTCCTTCCATACCACCACCCGGGCTGTCGACTCCCGGGACTTCTCCACCAGGAAGCTGCAGCTGTTCATGACAAATGCAGGGGCCACTTTATCCAGGATTTTCGGAAGAGTCTATGAGAAAATATCAGCAGCGATGAGAAAATGAATCAAACAGATGTGCATGTGTTTGTATCATACATACATACAGAATCCTGAGGTTTTTAATGTGCATATCATCAAACCTATCTGTAGATAATGTTACTGAAGTAGGTCCAACCAGTCCATTATGTCCATCCCATGTGAAATCCTCAGATTCTAAAATTTGTTTCACCCAAAGACTAAAATGCGAAATATTCACTACGCTTGGTATATTTCATTCAAAATCAAACATTTTCACACCCAATCATTTGGTACTGCTCAAGTCACTTACAGACTTCTGTTCTCAAGCTGCTTCGACGTTAACCTACGCCTTCCTGTTGTGCTGCCGGGAGGGCTGCAGTCATACTTCAGTACCCGACATTCTTATTCTCCTCTCTCCAGCTTACTATATCTCCTCCCATCACGCATCCACAATTTGACAAGGGATTAAGCTATGGGAAGAGTTTTGTCTGAGCCTAGCATAGAGTAGAGAAAGGCAATGTCTATTCTCACTGGGGGTCACACACAATTATATGAAAATAGAGCTCAACATTTAACTTGCATTATGAAATAAACCCCAAAATATTCTCATCTGAGTCCAAATGATGTATTTTATATACTTCATTTAGAGAATCACAAGTAATAATGAAATCCCAGTAAAAATTACATCTTAGCCCTGAGTGATTTTGTTATTCCAGAAATCATATTTCCCAAGGTCTATTAACACTCCTAATATACTGCAGTATCAAATATTTCCATCAGTGCAGAGGTAACACTTAGTTAGTTATTTCACAGTGCTAAATTTGTTCCTTTCGCACTCTATAAAAATACATATTAGATACATTAAAACTAGGTGTGCTCTTTGGAGAAACTGGACTTCTAGGCACACACACACACGTACACATGCATGTGGGTAATTTCAGTGCTGGTATGCCAACCACAACATATGCCAAAAGACCATTTGGTACATCTAGAAAACAGCTAGCGAAACGAAGACATTCACTATTTCTTTGATGGCAGCTTAAACATCTGACCTGAATGGAATCATATAGAAGGAGCTCCCACTTACTGCTAATAGCATTTACCCTTGAACTTCATTCAGTTTGGGCGGTGAAAGCCGACCAGCTAATTTCACTTTCCAATAACAATCAGTTTCACTGACTGATTCTGAGCAACTGTAGTTCCGTTCTGTTGATCTTTACTCCATAGCAGTGTAAGGGAATATCTGCTTTCATTGAAAGTGAAAGAAGAAAGTATTTTCCTAAAACATGTTTGATGTGAATGTTAAATCTTTGGCCTTAACTATTTTGCAAGACGTCCTGCAAACAACTTAGTCATATACCTCTCTGCAACAAAAAGGTAAATTTCATTTTTCAGCATATTCTGGCCATAGCTGTCAATGGACATTGCCAGTTTTACAAGGTAGAGATCTAAAGATCTATAGGAACCATTTTTCAGATGAAAAAAATGAGGTGGAGAAAGAGATTCCATTTTAAATGCGAGTCTCACTCCTAAGTCAAGATCACCAGTGTGCTACTAGGAGCCACAGCGCTCCCTCTCCTGTGGGCATATGGAACAGAGGAATCTTTGAAATTGACTGCTGCGTGCTGTAGACTAAGTGTCCGACATTTCTGGATTGCCTTCAAAGTGCTATTTGCTGCATAGTCTGCTTTCATGCAGCGCTTCCAGATTTTCCTGGATTTCGGTTGAGCAGGAATTAGAAAAAAGCAGCAGAGCCATATCACCCAGCCATTTATAAGCCTTGGCATGATCACGAGATCCAGTCAAACTGCATGTGAAGGTTCAGAAAGTTTTCATTCTGCCCTTATCTGAATGAACACACAGATTTTTTGTAAATATACACTATCAAATACAATAATCAGATCCCTAATTCAGTTTAGCTTTATAAAACAATTGAAATTATATGCATAATCAATCTTTTACATTTAATTAAATAAAAACGCTGGCAGGTAACTGTAATGTCTCTGTACGCAGGGTTCATTTAAGAGCATTAACAAATCCGAATTTAATATTCTTTTCATTTTACCAGCGTTCAATGGATTTCACACTAATGGTTCTTTCTTCTCTACTTATTCTTCTCATTAATTATCTTTCAATAATATATTTTGAAAGGGTAAAACACACCCTTTAAAGGATACTTTTATGATAATGCAACAGTGCAACTGTGTTCCCTTTCTTACACACAGCTGGATTTAACACGTACAATGCAAAGGAAGCTACTCCCCTCGCACAAGACCCTGTCCATAAACCTTCAGTCCCATTAGGAGAGAACGGAATTATATTTCTTTACTGATGTCCCAGAGCAGAGATTGCTGTCAAAGAGGCCTGGAATGGCAATCAAAAGAACAAATCTTCAAGCTGGGCTTTGCGATGCCAGTGCTGCGCAAGTCACCCAAGGCCACCAAATATTAGAAGGTAATGAAGACTTTTACTCCTGTATATTGCCAAAGGCTACAGTCAAGCCTATGACCTATGAGGCAAAGTCTGCTCCAAAAACAACATTTTCTTGAGGTATTTGGTTCCAGCTCCTGGGGAGAAAAATCAGTCATGGAGGCTGGATTAATCCCCGGCTACTTACAGGAGGCAGGAGAGAAACCTGTGCAAACAGTGCAGGGAAGCAGGTCTGAGACAGCAGCGATTATCTGCTGCAGCTTGCAGCTGCAGGGGGGTACTTCTGTATACCCAATTTCCCCAGCCTAAGGAGGAAAAGGGTGACCCATAGGCAGGAACTGGAGCTGGCACCCACCTCCCATTTTGTGCGAAAGAGAGGATTTGACCCACAAAACCTTTCTTACAGGCCAGTGCAGAATATTCTTGGACAGCCTTGGCGCCTTTCTTCCTTGCAGATTCAAGACAGGCTCCAGATGCTGAAAGCAGCATTTGAATTCTGTTTGTGTAACAGCAAACCATCCCCAGCCTTTTCAAGCCCTCTGAAGTCAAGCACAGCAAGAGATGTCGTGACTATAAGTACTCCCCTCCGCTTTCTTTGTGAAACAGCGTTTGCTACAGGGACTCCTCAGCACGAACGCTGGAGCTCTTTCTTCCAGTGAAGTTTCGGTACGCTGCGTACAACACCGTGAGATGAACACGGAAGATGTGGCATCCTCATGGGAGGATAATTAGTATTTGTGCTGAGGTAGTGAAAATTATAGAGACATAAACCGAAAAAGACTTTTCAACCTCTTCCAGGTTGGAGTGAATCAAGCTATACCTCTATAATCAGTTTAAGACCACAATTAATGTTTTGTAAAATTAACCTTTTTCAAGACTATAATTAGAGATTGTAAGATTTTTTTTCCCCACATAAATTTGTCATTTAACAGGAAAATACCATCTAAACAGACACAAAAAAGAGGCAGGAAATCCAGAGAACAGCTCGATGAACAAGGCATTCGCATGAAGTAGAAAGGAAACAGATTTTTGTATTTGCTCTTTCTCACTCCTCAAAAATTTCCCTAGCTACGACTCCACTACGTTAGATCTGTTTGACACCCGCTGAATTCTCTAGCATTTTCAGTGAGACCAGGAGTACCGTGTGATGAAGCAATTCAGCTAAGTAAGCCAGTGGCACATTGTCATTTTCTCAGTTACCATTACATAATTCCTATTTATTTTCTTATTATGGTGGGGTAAAAAAACAAAAGTGTATGTATATTCAGAAATCATAAAACACACAAAAATTGGGCTGTCCTATTAGCCTGTGCCCAAAGGTCATAACACAGCATCTTACTAAAATGAAATAAATAAGGACCCACATACTGATAATATTCTTGCTAATATTGGGTGCATGACTATATTACGCATTATTTTAAACTCTCTGACCTGTTACTCCATGGGAGTAAGGGAAACTTGTGCCTATCTCCAAAATTTGTGAGCTGGCCTTATCTTAACAAGGTGCGTAGGTGCACGTACACGCCAGTAACTGCAGAAAGGAACAAAGTAATCCTACCCTGTAGCCAACATCTTCTGTGATAACTGTTGTGTCAACCGTGCAGCCTGCTTGCCACAAGGTCTCCTTGATGCTGCAGCCGTAAAGAAACACGTTCTTTTTCTGGGAGTGTCCGTGGTAGTCACAGAATACCTAGGGAGAGGACAAAAAAGTTTAAAAAAATCTTGAACATTGAAAAAGTTTCCTGGTACTTCATAAAAAGCACCATAAGACTATGGAGGGGGTGTTAATGGTTTGGTGATTTTTGTTTGTTTGTGGGTTTGGTTTTTTTTCCAGGACTCTTGAGAGTAGCTTAGACTCTGGGCCATGCCTATAACCTGTGTCAGACTTTGTTAGTCAGCTGTATCTTGCTTTATCTATGCAATCTGACATGATCCCAGGGATCCAGAGTCAAGACCAGTGCATTTCTGTCCGCAGCAGAAGTAAACATGACACCTGTGCAAGAATCCATGGCAACTCAGGAACCTAACGGTTCGTGGTAACTTATGATACAACACCAGAGCAATTTGTCAAGCTCTTTCTACTTCTAAACTCCAGCTTTATCCCCAGAAGATTTGAAATCTGTGCTTTCTGAAGCAATTAGTCATCACTTTGTCCTCTTTAAATTCAAAACCTGTACTACATAATTTTCAGGAAAATATAATTGTGCAATTGTATTGTGCAATGCTGCCAGATCTTTGCATGAATTCCTGGAAGCCAAGCACAGAACATGACCTATCTTCATGGCAAATAATCTCATTCCACACTAATCTATCTGTCTATCTAATCGATCTCTCTTATGTCAGCTGTCATATAAACCAGGCACAAGGCACATTCCCAGTTTTAGAGGAAGTTTTGATTGCCTTTATAGGCAGATATCGACTCCTATAGAAATGAAAATCACGATTTAATGACCCAAGAGGTAAATATTGACCCAAGTCTTAAAGAATAATCAATTTCAGTGCCCTCTGAGATATGAAGTCAATATACACACTGCTGTTACATATATTCTCCATGTCTTTATCAGGAATATTCAGAAATCTGTCAATGAAAAGACAAGAATTTCTAAAGAGAAGGAATTGGTTCATTTTAAACCAGTATCCACTGAGTAGAAAGGAGCTTCAAGATTTCAGTTAAACAGTTTTCCAGGGCTTATATTGGAGAAAAAAGAGTGGGTGTAGGAAGTGGGGAGAGGGGGGAATTATGGATCAATATAAAGAGAGATGGGGGAGAAATATGAAGTAAAAAAACCCAACCACATATTCTTATATAAATACATATACAAGAGGAGAGAAACAGATGGAGTAGATGAGCTTCTTCCACCAACTGTTAGGGCAAGATTTACCCTAGTACGTTTATTTACCAGCTACAGAAACTAAGTTTAGCTGCAGCAAGTCAGGGAGTTTAATTACCTAGGAATTGAGCACGTACATTCTTTCAGCTCCTCTGACAAACAGTAGGTTGACATACTGGAGAGGCCAAGTCACACATGCATAAAGAACCACCTCACTGCTCCTAATTAGGTGGACAATTAGACGTATCTCATAGCTTATACGTTGCTCCTTCTTTTGGTGTCTGACCTACCAACTTTTCTTCCTGTGCCACCGCCCACCTCCAGCTCTCTCTGCAGGGCTCTGGGTCTGCACATCCCCATCCCTGCAGCACACACTTTCTACGCCTGCGAACTGCGTCCTACTGAGCAACAACTGCGCCTGCTGTACTGACACCCTTGTCACCCAGCAAAAGCAGAACGGGGAGGACCAACAGAGCGGTCTAAGAGCTGCTCGTTGGTGCAAACCTATGACCAGCGTTGTTCCCAAAGGAAAAAAAGCCAGCATTGCACAGACCCCAGAGATTAAGCCCCCGAGACCATAAACATGTTTTGCAGGGCTTATGCAAACTCTGCACTTGAAGTAACTCTGTCTGAAAAGACATGCAATTACCCTGTAATATCTCCTTCCAAAGAGCTGCATTTAGTGGTTCTTTTAATGACAGACATTTTTCTAGCTCGTGTTTCACCTACACTATCAGCACTACACAGTCATAGTTTAGGTTAACCACAGGTACCACCTAGAATTTATTTCTATGAATACCAAAGAGGATTTTACAGCTTTCACCTTATTTCAAGGCAGAGAACCCAACTCAACTGGGTATCAATTACCTGCCAATTTACAGAATTACCCCCCCACAAAAGACATAATATATTACCTGCCTAAAATATTATCTTTTTGTATCAGAAACCACACAGGAATGATCAGATAGTCAGGTAGCTGGGTTGCTTGTTTACCAAGCCTGACATGCCGCCTGTGAGCGAGGGAGATGATAGGATCAATAGTCTCCCTTCACTCAGCAGTGATGAAAACTGAGTGTGTGTTCAACTTTCTGCACCTGGATATGACAAGGAAGGTTGTGTATTAAGAAAGGCTGGAGAGCAAATAGCAGCCTAAAACAAGACTGATCTTACACTGCTCTGAACTAAAGGAAAGGGTTGGTGAGTAAATTTAAAACTCTGAGTTGAGTTTCCACAATATTCCTTGGTCTGTAGAGTTGAATTTCAGAGCTGTTGCCTTAGACAAAAACCACATTCCCACGGGAATTCACTTAAAGAACCTCACAGACATTTTCATCTTGTCTGGGGCTTTTCTCATCAAACCCAGAGGGAATTTGGTGTCTTTGGACATTTCCTGCCTGACTGTGTATCCACATCTGTTCATTAACATTTGAACTTCCCTGTGGTTTTTCTCCTGATGTCTCAAAAACATCTTTTCATTCTGTAGAGCAACAAGACTGAGCAGAAAGGATGGATCCCAGCCCTAACCCAGGCACAATTGTGAGATGAGACCCCACCTCTCGTGAATTCCTGGTACCCCTCAAAATCAGCCATTTTCTTCCCATTACCAAAGCAGTATGGAATTTCAGACATTTTGAGGGCTGCTTTCTGCTTTTTTGTGATTGCATGGGTTGTTCCAACATGGGCTTTTGCACAGTCCATTCAGACTAAATCTTTGTGGAATTTCCCCTACTACCGCCATGAAAACAGCAATAACCTACTCATAATATTTAGCTTCGTTGGAGTACTTCAAGGATATTAAAGAGCTCGTTTGTATTCCAGGTGTGCAGAGATTCTGAAATTTAGAGTTGTTGGTTAGAAGTTTCAGGAAATAATAAATATTCCAAGACTTTCAAAATAATTCTGTAAGATGAAAGTATAACAGCACACGCTGCTTTCCAAATCTCTCTAGTTCTAAAACAAAACTGTTCACACGACGACAGTAAGCAATCCATATACAGTAACTCACAAAAGATCCTGGAAGAGACTCACCACAGGAGCCCGGCCAATGCTGCGCAGGTAATAGAGAAGACCTTTGGCATGGTAAATAGTTGGATGGAGCTGGGAATTGGGTGCCAACCACTGTCTGTTCAGATCATCCCCACTCAACGAACAACGGTGGCTGAAATCAGAAAGCAACACATCGCAAACTAGCAAAACAACAGCTGATTCCAAAAAATTTCAAATTCTGGCAAGCCCTGGCACAAGGAATGCCACTTAGAATACAGATATAAAGGTTTTGAACATCAGGCTGGAATGAAGCAATGGTCCATATTATATTTTAAAGGTGCTTATAGTATACGAATTTTGTCATTTCCTTTCCTTCCAAGGTTCGCATAGTTGTAGTACTGAAAATAAATGCAGCTTTTCCTTTACCTAAGTATGTACAAATCAAAAGACCACTTACAGACAAAAAGCCTTCAGAATTGTTCTAGATTCTGTGCTATCTATGAAATTCACCCAGCTTACATAGAGCACAGGCTTCTCAAAACCTCCACAGCAAACAAGTACATCCAACTCCTACTCATTCTAATTGAAGACAGGCACTTGAATCTCTTCGACTAGTCTGAAATATGAATACTCTTAAATGAGATGAGCTGGATATCTCATTTAAACTTCTCCACTCGCAAGAAATGCTGCTATCTAAAGCGCATAAAGACCTTGATGCATGCTACATCATTATGTAGAACAATTACCTAGCTTCACTGCAAAGGCTGAATAAAAAGCTAAATAAAGATCCCAGATCTGCTCTGAGAAAATGCTTCCCTTAGTTGGCTTGAATATATTCTGTTACTGACTCAGTGATCAGTGGAAGATTGTACAGGATACTTGACTATGGAGCAGTACATCACTGTACAACTTTGCAAAATCCAAATAATCTCCCTTGTTAGAGACGGTGTGTAGACCAGAGCCTCTTCACACTACTCAAAGGATCTGCTGTAATTTGGTTCACAGTTTTCAAATTGCGGTGTGCCAATAAAATTCAGGAATTAACTCTCCAACATACGAGATATTGTGGTAGATCCTCATCACCTCCATACTATCCAGTTCAGCACTAGAATGCTTCTGGTGGCATTGTAAACTTGGGCGGCTTGTGCTTCAAAAACACCACCGAAACAAAAATCCTATGTGTTGGATTAACATCTAGCTATGGAGTTGCATCCAGCTTTGCTGTTTCGAACTCCTAGAACAAAATAAAGTACAAATGTATTCCTGGGGATGTGGGCTGTTGCTGTATTGGCAGAGTCCTGCACTGCAGCCAGAGTGTGTTGCATGTAGCATCTCTAGCATTATCAACGTCTTTCAAATGATGCTTGAATAAAAAGGATCATCAAGCAGGAATGTTTTAAAAAAAGTAAAAAAAAAAAAAAGGAGAACTGATTAAGAACCAAAGACAAAGAAATAATAAGAGTCACTAAGAATATTCCATACCTTTTTAATATACAAAAATAAGGTCTCTGATGCCATCTTGGGGTTTCTGGCAACATCACAAGATCCATTCCAAGCTTACTCTAGTTTCACTGTTATCTGAATTCCCTTCTTTCCTCATAATCCATAGTTCCCATGTTACCCATTCTGCGAATCGGAAAACGTTAGCAATAGCTAACACATGGGAAGTTGGCAAATGCTGCTGCGATATTTCTGCCAAAAATTCTACATGAAAACATGTCAACTTCTGTTATGTTTCTTAAAGGCTCTTCAGATAAAGTTACCTTTAGGCTCACCTTTCCTGATTTTCAGGACAACAGCTGCTCAGCTGAGATTAGCAGCTGTATTTCTGCCAGGAACTTGTGTGCTTAGATGGTTTCCTTTCAATAGGTACAATTTCACACAAAGACTCTTTGGGTTGCATTCAGAAACTCCTTTCCCCAGTGTGACTAGTAAGAAAATAAGACCCAGACACTTTATTGACATAAGCATGTGATCTCTTCCTGCACCACAGTTATAAGAAGGAGTACCACTAATTGAAAATAAAAACAGAATTTCCATTCTGAAAGAAAGAAGATAGCTGGACTTTTGTTCTCATACTTCAAATTGACATTAAAAAGCAAAAACTTCTTGTTATTCTACACTTACAGAAATTCTTTTTCAACAAAAGAAACCCCAAACCTACTTCCCCCACCCACCCTTCCTGTTGGTATTGACATTAGTTTACCATCTACATGTGTCCCTCTACTAAAATGCCGTGGTACACAGTGGAAGAGTCCAACATAGAAAGCCAGTCATGCAGAGGAGTAGAAACATGACTACTGAAAACTGCTCCTAAAAGGTTTCTGTAAATACAGAGATTAACGTCAAACCAACCCCATACTCAATTTTTATGTCACTATTTCTTAGACTAAAAACCTCTCTAAAAGATTTCCCTATTTCTTCAGGACATATAAAGACATCCCACGATCTGTTAGAAAAGCAGGTAAGAAAAACTCTTAACCAACTCCATTAACACACACTAAAGGCAAGTAGGTGGTGTGACAAGGCACTAGTGGTGTTCACTGCAGAATCTGGTCCTGCTCTGTCCCATGGGACTGCAACATATTACTCACACATGAGCACAGTTTCCATACAGCATGCCAACATCCCTGGAGTTCACAGCACCCTCACTCTTTCGACCGGTTTCACTCTGTCCATAGTACAATTTACCAACTCTGTTGCTTTGATACAAATTGTGACTTTTCTTAGAGGTGACCTTATGACAAGCCAGTTGCCCCATGTCATCTCTGCCCCCGCAATTCACGGATGCTGCTGTTTGCTTAGTATTAGTTTAGTAAGTGTCATCCAACTCTAAAACAATAATTTGACATCTCTTATTTACTGCAGGGAAGGAAGGCAACATCTCCGCATGTAGGCAAGAGCCAGGAGAAAAAGTTCAGCTTTGTCCCGTCAATGATTAACATCTCTACTCATTTAAATGGCCTTTAAATACTAGCCCTCAGCCTGGCAGCTTGTATCCACAGCTCTTAAGGAAATGCAGAACTTTTAATTAAATTATGAGGTTGATTTTTCCCATCCCTCTCCCTCCTTCCATCACACTGCTAAAGTCTGTTTACTTTTGTAGATACCAGCTCCCTGCCAGCCCTGCTCCCCCTTATCCCTTCCTTTCTTCTCTCTCTTTCCTAATAGAGATGACATTCGCAGATAACGGTTTTGTCCGTTATGCTCTGTAATCAAGGGTGAAGGTAAAATATTAAGCTGATCTCAAGTGCTGATAGCAAATAAAGGGACTGGGAAGCTGAGACTGGCTTTTAATGTTTGGCAGGATTTAATGAAATTCACTGCTCAAATCAAAAGCATTTCTTATAACACAGTTACAAACTATTACGTTTGCTTTAAATGTTTTATGTGTCTTTTCTCCTTTGCAGCACTGGCAAGACTACCTGTCACCATGGATGGGACTAGTAGCAGCTCAAAGGAAATTATGAAAACATATTGCCAAAAAGAATTCCAATAAATAAAGAAACCCACATCTCTGTCTCTATAAAGATTACCTGTAGTTCTACTATTTGTTACGTATCTCCCATCCAGATGCGTTACCCAGATATATGCAAAACAATTAAACGACATTTCTCTTGTTCACGAGCCTGTTGCTTTTGTTATAACCCGGCCCCCTCTTCTACCTTTAAACAGCCAGGACATTCTTTGATGTGTATCAGCCTATGGAATAGCTATTACTGGTCTCTGGGGCAGTGTGTGGCTACCAAGTGAAGCACAGCAAAAAGAGAAGAAACAAATACATTTGACCTCCTCCAAGCAGACCCTAGCAGGGTTTCTCTATGTATCTGTAGAATGACTCAAGAGAAGCTACAGAGCTGGTGGAAGAAGAGATCCTCTGATCCTCGCTAACTAAACTTTTCTAAGTGGACGTGGCCAGAAAACATTATCACCATGATATGGGGGCAAGGTTTTCAGCACTTACTATTGCCCAAGGAAAGAAACACTTGGCCAGTCTGTCCTTCAGATGTGCTCCAATACTGTCACATAGCCCAGCAAGGTGAATAAAACCAAAGCATTCAAGCCATCCAGTCCCTGGAGAAAAGATAACTCATGTGACTGGTTCCAAGCAGAGCAAATTCATCCTTAGGTGAACTTGTTGGTGAGTGCTAGCTTCAAATATAATAATTATAAGCCACCAAGAATATTCCTATTTCTATGCAGTCTTCAGCTCTAAAAATGTATAAATGCAGGTAGCCATGTAGGAGAACTACTCTGTGAAAAACCAGATCCCTGGCATCTGAAGTTGATACACCACAAAGACCAGGCTGAGATTCCCCTTCCAAACCTATAGGAGGTAACTGCACTTCTAACTGAAGCGTTAGACTCCCTGTGAAGGCAGGAGCACCTCACAGGGAGTTAACAAGAAAGGGGTTAAGTAGCTAAAGAATAGACTTGTTTGGTTTAAGATAGAATTGTATTTTAAATCTGTTTGCACTTGTAAGACCTTACTTTTAATCTTGTACCTCAAAGCCTGACATTAAGTTTTATTAAAGATGTGTTTTCTTTGCTGTCTTACTCTTAAGCCTGCTTGGCCTTGGGGACAAGGTAACCTCAGATACCGCACTAAATTCTGCACAAGCCATGGGTATGGATGGAGAGATGCTACCTAGTCCTAACCTACGGCTTGATAAGGTCAATAAAACCTTCCAGTTGATTGCAATAAGACTGGATCAGTGCCCTGCACAGATACAAAAATGGGAGGGGAGGAGGAAAAGGAAAAAGCTAGATGCACAGGAACAAAGAAAACAAAAGGGAACAGGAGAAGTAGTGAGCAGTATCACCATTCACTGTGCATCTTAAAAGCAGATGTAAGTACTAGCGTTGGACAAGACTATCTCTACAAAGGGAAGTAGGCACAAGTAAACATCAGGACACTGTTGAGCAGCATGGGGCAGTCTCAACCAGACACAGCATGCTGGACTGCCTAGGAAAGAAGCATGAATATTTGCTTTAAGGTGTTCTGGTCTTGCCATTCAGAAAGCTCAGAGCAACCTCGGGGGTGGAATCCTTCGTTTCTGCTGATTTTAAATCTTTTCAGAGAGCAAAACTCAGTGATATGAGAAAGCAGCAGCACCAGCAAAGCCCTCCCCTCATAACTTAAAGGAAGGTGTCAGAAATATAACCATTATTTTCTGGCTTTGTTCACGTTCATGTGCTGAAACCATAATGACTATATTCATCATGTGTCCATCCCACAGAGATACTCACCTGATGCCATCCAGGCACTGCGTTGTCATATTGCCCTGTGATGCCAATGATAATTCCAGAAACAGAATATGACCAGAGGCTTTGCACTGAGAGCAATCCAATGAAACAAAATCCTTATGCAATACAAAACAGTCTGGATTTTAAATATTTGGATATTTTTCAGCAGCTTCAGAACAACAGCTAACTAGCCTTCCATTCTTTGAAGTTTCTGCGTCTTAACGGCATAAGAAAAAAAACACAAAGTGCTGAGGACCACTTTGTAGAGCTCGTCATTCAATCTATTTCATTTTGTAGCAGACATATATACAAACTCGCACTACAGCTCTCCACAGCTGGAGTCAAAGATGGGGGATTAGAGGGCCGGGTATGTCTCCTACTGTGCTCTGGACTGCACCATCAATTTCATGGTGAAATACCTTCCCCACCATGAAAGTGGGCCACTTAAAGCTCCCGCTGGGACATCTCACTTTCACATCTTGGCAAGCCCCAAGGTTTCCCTGCAGTGAGGTGAGTGATCCTCTCACCTGGTTACTCCAAGGAGTGAAGGAGGTGATGTTCTTCCTTTGTTCAGGGCGTGAAGTTATTAAATTTTCTCTTGTTTACAGTGAAATACAGGCGAATAGCTGCAAGGCATATACACAGACACTGATGAACAGAACGGTTCCCATCGGCATTACTGCAGCTAACAATTAATTTCATATCTTTCACTCTTTCCTTCTCACTACAGGCAACATAAATGCTAAAATGCCTATACAGAACCAGATTCAAGAGCAGCTTGCCTTCCCAACCACAGCAGCTGGGAGTTCAGGAGCCACCATCCCTATTCCATCTCTTTTTCTTCAAGTGTGCATTTCATTCCGAAATTATACTTACACTCCTCTCCCCACTTATGACCTACTGCAATGCTAATTGCCCTCAAGCCTCATTTGCACCACAACTCACCTGTGTTCATTGTGAGTAAAGGCCACAGTTAGTATTAGAGCACCAAGGCAGGCATGCACTGTTTAACTAGATGATGAAAAACAAGGCCAGAAAGTCAACTTCTCCTAAGAGATTCTCATAAAATACCAAGCAATGGTGATTTTTCAATTGAACTGTGAACTCTTACTGCCTAGTTTATTTTATCTCTAGGCCTTTAAAGGGAATTTTTTTTTTTTACTGCTTTCTTCTCTTTTTTTATTGCACCTTACACACACACACACAATGCCAAACTTATCTCCTGAATGACACTTGTGCTACCTGGATGCCGACCAATTTAAGGATGCCAGGGTCTCATTCCTGACCGTGGCTGCTGTATGACTCTTACCTCCTGGCACGAACTAATGAATCCATGATGCATAATGCTTCCTCCTGGGCAAACACTATCCTAAAATATCACTCTGCCAGCTTCTTCTTGCTTGCCTACAGCTGAGCACAGATACTAATTAGTGTAATGAGCCTTCAGTGTTTCACTTGCTACATCTGACTGATTTTGTCACAATGGACAATCCTTGCTTCCCAAGATAAATGATGCAGTCTGTGCTCTTCCTGTTCAGTACATGTAACTGTGTCTCCACCCTTGCTCAGCTCCCTCTGTTATAAGGGTTCCTTTTCTCTCTGCAGACACATTTCATTAAGTCACATTTGGCTACAAACCAGTTAGAGATGCAGAATGAGATCTGCTTCACCCTAACTAATGCTGTCAATGTCATAATCAAATAAGACAAGAAGTTCACACAACCTACTGAAAAGGTGAGTTAACAGCTCTGCCACAGATAGCTAACCTCCCTCCCAGATCCACACCAAAGGATGCCCATCGGATTTCTATTTCTTCTAGTTGTAACAACAGTAACTATTAAATACCAGATAATTCATTCACCTGCAGTTGCCCAGGCTTTGCACTGTCATTTTTGAGAAAAAATGCAATTAATAATGCTTTGTACTATTTTATGAAGGAGCACATAACAATTTGGGAAGCCAATAAAAACTGGGTTCTCAGTTTCTTGACACTGTCCATGAGATGGGGTCATCTCAAGAGTCTCTTCTCAGGATTTTCAAATACTTTACATATTAGTGATCAAAAAAAAAGCCTTAAAACAGCATGCTTAGTCATCAGTTTTGGATGGAAAATTTCATTTTCAGCCCAGTAAGTCTCTTATAACAAGTATCTACATTCTGCAGGAAGTGTTGACTGTTCCTCAGCAATCAAACATCCTATTCCCCTCAAAACTTTGACTTTTCAAGTCAAAACTCCAAACTGTACCAACCAAAACATCAGAACTGTTTGAGAGAGATGTCTCAGAATATGTCAGAAAACATGCATTCGAATTTTCTGAGGCACCCTCCTCTCTGATGGAGGGTCTCTTTGGCTGGGCCACACGTCCCCTAAAGCAACATGAAGACTCCATGACAGCAATTCAATAATACGCAGAATTATGGTGCAACATGCGAATGGTAGTTTGGCCGGGGGATCCAGGACAACAGGGCAGCCAAACAACTCCCAAATGACACCATAATGACACTTCCAAATGAAAATACAGTTTTTATATGAGAAGATTTGGCTCCAGTTTTGACTATCCATTATTCATAGAGAAGCTTAAGCTTTCCATAGGGGAAAAAACACATTTTCTAAACAGTCCCACTTACATCCTCCTACAAGCGACGTCAGCAAATCCTAATTTTGTAGGCAGGGATATTGATAAGTGAAGCCACTCATGCACCAGAGCAGTAAATCAGTGAAAAACTAGGAATAGAATCTGAGACCTGATGAAAGCATATCAAATTAATGAAAACTTTACTTTTAAATTAATGTCCTTTAGCCTGTTTCTAACTCCTGTATTCTGACTTTCTTCTTTTAATTGTGGCTTATATCCATATAGCTGAAGAGGATTCTTAACTGACTTAAGCTAATTGCTCACATATGGGTTGCATCGAATTAACTCAGTTGATTTAAAAATCTGCTCTTTAAATCAGTGCAATGTCTGCATATAAATGAGTACTAAGAATTGCAATTTGCAGAAGATTGTTCTAAAATTTAAACTAAAATAAATACTGCAGAAGGGCAAAGCGTGGCATCATAGATTAACAGCGAGAATTATAAGCAGAGGGGCAGGTAGAGATTAAAAAAAAAAATCTGAAAGCATGTGCAGAAATGACTTCACATCTCTGTTAGATTTTTCCTAGAATCCTTACTTAGCCAAGGAGTCCAGGATGTGGTGCTGCTTCTTGGTGTCCTCTACTCCTACAGAACTGAAGAGGTAACTAAAACAGAAGGCAAAACTCTCAAAGCCGTCGCTGTGAATTAGAAAGTTCAGATTCCACCAAATATTTTGCTAATAAATTACAGAATAATTGGACTAATACAACATTATTGCCAGTAAAGAATGCTTGTACTTGCTTTTTAACAATGAGATAAGACCTACACAAGGAACGTGCTGCAAGATACAGCTCCTGCCTGGACCATCACGAAACCATCCTGGCCTAACCCTGTCCACCATCGTCTATAAGGTTTTGTCCTCTTTCTACCATCCAGGATTCAGGGACTAGGAATTGACTAGGGCATCATGCCCTATCCCAGAAGAGAACTGTGCTTGGAAATCCAGAGTTCCTTTACAGTCCAGGGCCTGAGAAGCTTTGTATGGAATCAGATTTGTTTCAGCAAGCTAACACCTCACAGCAAAGCAGGACAGTGGCCTGCCAGCTGGCAACAAAGACAGAAAAAATGAGAAAAGAGAGAAAGAGGCCAAGAAGAAGCAAGAGAAAAAGGCGAGGAAGACTGAAGTCATTCCTCCCAAGCTGAGGTACATTACGTCTCCATTCTCCATCACCTCAGCTATCTTCCTAAATAAAAACAAGCAGCAGGGGTAAAAGTCTCTGCAAGTCACACCTGCATGACAATGAGGTGATGGTATTCCAAAATAAGATGCTTTTGAGCACATATATTCTCAGCCCTGTAGGAGGCTGAAACGTTGTTCTGCCAAACTTGATCTGTTGTTTTCTGAATAGAGTTTATTATTAACTTAAAAAAAATATTAAAAAAAAATGTTGCTCTAGATTAGGCAGAGTTGGTTCTCACCCTGTAAATGCTGAGTAGGCTTACACACTTCATCCTTCAGTATAAATTCCCACTGCTTAAGAAAAGATGCCGGTTTTCTTCTCTAAAAAAGAACTGGTACAGGTCAGGTTTATTTTGTCACCAAGATGCTCAGCTCAGTGTAGGAGCACAAAAAGGGGCCTCGTTGCACGTGAGGCTGTGATGTGATTCATAGCGGAACTGGTCACAGGCTGACATATACAAAGACACACTATACTTCCTCCATTAGTAAATTATAGTTCTGACAAAGCAGCATTAACTGAAACATGCCGAGTGGTCGCTTACAACATACCACAAAACCCAGTACGTAGTTTGCCAACTCCTTTCCTTTGCAAGGCAGGCGCGGGCTAGCTCAGGACAGTAACACTAGATTGCGTTAGATGCTCAGGCTAGAAGGGTTTCCTCCTCTTTCTCCCATCTCCTCCACCCTCCCTCTTCCTTTTTTTCCCAGCCATGTTGTAAACCAAATATGATTATGAAGATATTACTGCTAATATCTACAACATCACAGGAAATTCCTGCTATAGTGTTATGGGACTTGACCTCTACTAACTTCACAGGCTACTTGCACAGCAATATAATCTCTCTGCAATAAAGTAATATTTCCTCACAGGTTGCTCAGCAATGATACATATGAATCCAGGCTTGTTATATTTCTCCTTTCTGACCTGGGATTTCTAACTCTGCCTGTGAATTCCACTGAGGAGCCAGGAGTTCCTATAAAACACTGTTTGCTTTCTTTGCAATAAATGCTCCCTTCTGTGTGGATGAACAACAATATTTATGGATCAAACCTGTTTGCAATACAGCTTCCAAGTCAAAACAGAAACAAATAAACCCACACCACAACACACCACCACTACCAAAACACAAAAGCAAAAGCAAACCACCAACAAAATCCCCTTCTTTTATTTTTCTTATTATACATTCCGCCGACTTTGAAGGGATGCAGGTATTTTCCATTTAACCAAACATATATTCCTGCACTCTTTCTTTGCCAGTACATGGTATCTTCCTTATAGATATTCCACCCCTAAATCATACTTCTCTCCAGTGTTGCGGACTCTTGGCTAACACTTTGAGTGATTCCTCCATGTATTCAGGGAGACCGTTAAGGTTTTGGAAGACTTGAGCAATGAGGTAGAAATACCATCACTACCAGTAACTGGAGATCGCTCCACGCACTAGCTAGTAAGTGATGCATAGCAAACAGTTTGATCAGCCATTCCAGTTGTTAAAAAAAACAACCCACAACAAAAACCAAGACCAAATAATGTCAGAACATCACTCTTTTGTGAACCCTCCTGCTCACGAATATGTGTACCATCTCCCTGATACATTCTTTCTGTAAGAGTTTCAGGTTAAGAGGAAAAGATTGAATCTGTCCAGTGCCCAGACCAGAGAAACTGTGTGTCTCAGGGCTGCCACACAAATGATGAATCTGAATTGCCCCTGTATGAAACCTGGCAACTACTACCAACGTCACATCCAGCCTGTAGACAACAAAGTTCTACCAACAGTGGTGTTCACTAGGATGGGCATGTCAATAACTATTTATAATGATAAAGGTCGGGGGAAACAAAGAGATAACAGTTCTGCATCCTGCAATTCCCAGCAAAACAAATTCAGTCCTCTTGTAGCATGGATCTCATCCTTCAGCGTACCCTCGGAGATCAGGCAACAGCCACTCCAGCATTGCTAGAAGGGCATCTGGGGGAACTGATCTGCCAGGGAGTTAAGCAAGCAGTCACGGAGAAGGAAAGCAGTTTAGGGTTATATCTGTTGATGCACTAAGCTCTCTTTTATTTGTTTACTTTCCTCCCATGCACATGCACTGTGAGCCTTCAAACTGCAGCCGAATGCTAATTCTGATACTAAAAAACTAAAACAAATTGCACTTACATAACTGCTCATCCAAGCACAGTGTCTCTGGGCACTTCACAATAGTAAAGTTAAACGAAGCATTCAATACACGCTTATTAAAATAAAGTATCCGCTAGAGAAACCTGATGGGCTTGCAGAGCTCTGCAAAACATTCAGAAAAAATTAAAAATATACACATATAAAAAGCAGTAACAGAGAGAATTACTGCAAAACCAAAAAACCTGAACCAAATTCTCCAGACCCCTCACAAACCCTAGCAAGACTTGGGTAAAGGTTTAAGAGAGTTCGTTTAAGTGCCAAGTAAAGTTGGCAGTGGAAGTTCAGGGTGTGTAGAGAGATTTGGGATTCCTAAGAGGTGCTGTCAGATTCTCAGGAGAGCTGAAAGACTTGCAATAGGCACCATGGTGAACACATAAACTGTAGCAGTCTTGCTGGAAGTTTCTAGTAAAGAAAAACTAGGGCACTAGATAGGAACAAAGATAGGAAAGTGGTTCATATATACTTATGTGAGCAAAAAATCTAAGCTGTTTTTTGCATAGCAATTGACAAATTTTAATTGGGGACTAGTACGATCAAAAAAATTCCCTCTTGAAACAGATTTTGTAAAGTGAAGTTACTTGAATACTGAAATAAATGACCTGATTTTTCAAAATACAGAGTTCTCATCACTGCCTATTGAAGTTCAATAGAGTTGCAGGCACTCAGCATCCTCCAAAGTCAGGAAATTCTTAACTAGCATCCAAAAAAAAAAATTAAAAAAAACAGTGGGGTAACTAATTTGTGGTGCTTACTGTTCATTTTTAACTCTGTTCTTACACTGAATAAGGAAGCTTGAAGCATCAGAAGCTATCAGCAATATTCTAGAATGGGGGATACAGGACTTTATGCATCCCTCCTCCACATACTTGTTTTTAATGTAATATAATAGAATAACCTCTTAAAGGAGTATGAATTGTGAATATTTTGGGATTGATGGGTGTGAAGATACCCATGAAGAAAATCAAAGATCAGCATCCAATCTTAGTGACAAAGTGTTTTAAAATCTTTCAGATAAGAGGCACTGTCCTTTTTTCAGTGAGTTAAGAGTATCAGGTCCTGATCAAAAGTTGAAATATTCCATAGGAAAGTAGATAACAAAGTACCAGGCTGACACAGTCCCTTATTTAGATGTCAAGAAAAGGAGAAGAGAGTGCTAATATAACCTCTTGATCACTTATTGTACGACATACAGAAGGGTAATTTACAGCTATAGCTCTTCCACTTAGAATGCCCATGGGTAAAAATTGACACAGTACCATTGAAAGCGATTTATATCTGCTGGCTGATCTAATTCAGCATGCTCCGATACTAACCAAAGGATAGGACCATGTTGTCTATCTGTACGAATATCAGCAACTGAAGGCTACAGTTTTTCTCTGTCTAAATAGCAAACTCCTTTTGACCTCCTTGTGGGGAAAGAAGATTTCACATATCTATATAAACAGAACTGAACATATTTTAACTGTTAATACACAGACTCAAGAGGTGAATAACAGCACTGATGTGTTGCAAAGTCCATCATGCAGGGCAATACGACCTGCGCCTCTAAGTAGAAACTGCGCTAAGCTCCAGCTTTGAACCAGGAGTTATTCAAAACTGTTCTCCAAAGAGAATGATATTCTGTCACTTCTGAGAAACAACCCTAGATGCAACTTCAAGACGCCGTTTTCAGTGGGGATGCACCTATAATGTTTTCTCTCAGTAGAATGACATAGAAAGAAATCACAGCGGAATAAAATTTTCTCTATTCCAAAATAGATTTGAAAGAGAAGGAAGCACAGTGCTTGCTTAGAATCCTAATAAAAGGTGGGGGGGCTAACAAATCTCTAGAATATTTCCGGTGATACCCGCTAGTGTTTTTCTTTTTTGAATTTCTTCAGGAGTCCTTGTTCTTTGAGCTATCCTACCACTCACAGACACAAGAGATTAAAGACTCAGCTGCATAACATTTAGTCAATAAAGATAAGCTCACAGAAATATCCCCTACAAAAATCAATGTGCAAATTCAAGTTGGCCATTCTGATCAACGGGAATAAAGGTTGCACAAAAAGTTGATAAAAGTTTCTATTCTCATTTTCTGGCCAGCTGGCAAGTTTGATCACCAAAACTTTCCAGCAAGTTAGACAAAAAAGGTATACCAAACCAGTCATGCTTCTTGCCATTCTTGGATGTCCAAAATAAAGATCTACTTTTTTTTCTTTTTTTTTTTTTTTTTTAAATAATCATCCCCACTCTTCCTCAGAGTAGGGCAAATGTACTTTTAATGTGAAATCTCCATTTCAACAGGACCACCTCCTTTTTCAAACAAACACTTAGACATTTCAAACAATTATGTCATGATTAAATTAAGCCCAAAGAGCTGCTTTAAGGTATTACTGCCATCACATTATGGCTGGGTAAAGTAACTACAAAACAGTTTAATGGTTTGTCTGAGACCATACAACAAACATTTGATAGAAGTAGAAAAATGGTGATACAAAGAGAGCAAAACATACATATATATATATATATTTTTAAGCTGTTAACAACCAGGAAAGCAGTTACCTAGTGGTCCTCAAAGGCTGATGCCATGAAGGATGGTTATCTCTCTTCCTGAGCACTTAAAATTACCAGTGACAGAGAGGAAAAAGGGATTGCAACCAGGAAAAGAAAAGAAAAAAAAGGACGAATTAGGTCTATGGAGCTCATTTCTCTCCAGCTCACAAGGCAAATTGTTGGCCTGAAAAACACGCTCACTGAATTGCGGCATTGAATGTATTTCTCATGGTGTGACTCCACAGCTGCAAAATCCCAGCTGCAATTAGGTATCTGTAGGGTTGGATGCTTTATCGTTTGTGTACATGCAGGCGCTCCAGCGGTGGCTGTGGCAGGCTGCAGCCAGTCTGCCATCAGCCCCCAGCTGCTGTCTCACACAAAGGCAGCAACTGCGACTGTTGTAAACACGAGTAAAACACAAATTTTGCGGGTGTTGAAATGGGTTGAAATTGCTTAGTGTGGTTTTGGTCTAGCACTTCCCAGCTCAGTCAGGTGAATATGACTTGCTTGGAAGAAACCACAGAACACGGTTTTACACTATTGGACAGGAATAAGTGTTTGGGTCACCTCCTAAGCATTAAGTCTTAGCCAAAGAATCACCGAATTTCAAAGTAGAAGCATTTTAGAGGAAATACAAAATCCTCAGGATTCCAGTTGTGAGCCATTCTTCAATGATTAAAGATTAGGATGTTGTCTTTTCCTTGCATTTATCTGTTAGGAGGATTCTCGTGTCTTCTAGTAGCATACAGTACTGATTGCTGTCCAAAAGAAATACGGCATCGAATGGTTCACAGATGCTATGGATGAATTAACAGCATGGTGTTTTGTATTCAAACCCTCAAATTCCTGTCCTTCCTCAATATTAATATTACACCCTAGATGCTCCATGTTGGTGAATACTTCTGAATACAGCCTCTGGAGGGCACAAACACAGCTCTTTTTCAGCTGGTATAAGTCTAAGATAATTCCATTAGAAGACATTAACAAAGTTAAATATGTAAATATACACGTTTGAATCATTGTATTTGATAGTTTTGTTTCACATGTGGCATCTGACTATCCCATCTTTCCCTTCTTTGATCCCCCAGTCAAACCCATTTGATGTTTAGATGCATTCATATCATTAATAGATCCATGAATCCACAACGAATAACATTTAACCTCCAATTACTTATCTCTCATACTAACTCACTTCCGCTGCAAAGTCTCTCTTGACCAACAAGTTCAGGAGTTGTACAGAAAAGCAAACAGTATTTTAAATAGCATAGAAACAATTCACTGTAGAGAAGAACAAGGTACTGAGACTCAAAATGGATCTCGTAGGCAACAGCAAACCAACACAACATATGTCCCCAACTGCAGTGTTTCCTTTTGAGCTTCTAATGCTGTTCTGGAATTTCACATTTCATTATTATGCAGAAAAGACCATCTCTCCACCACCCCAAGAATTAACCAAACCTTAAAACAATAAATAAAATGTTGAAAGTTGTGACAACAAAGACAAAGAAGTCTACCAACCACCCTCTGCAAATATACCTCCTTTCCTTCAGTTTGTTCCAAGTGTAAAGCTCCATTAGAAGATAAGCCTGCTCTGCTATAAGCTGGTGTCCAAGTAACCTAAAGACATTAAATAAGACAAGAGGCCTTCTGTGGATAAATATGAGAGTGTGTGAGGAGCTGCAGGTTCCCTTTCTGTCTATTATGTGTCTGTCGCTTTACCTGTCTACGAGTGAAGTGCCGAGTTCCACTTGGAAAGAGTTTTAATGTTATCAGACACTGTTGGCACACATGATACAAGATGCATTGCCTACTGTTGCAACAGTTGGAAAAAGAATGCCAAGGCCCGTCATTATGAGCAGACTGTTTATCATTGACACCACAGAGTTGCTGGAATGGGAGGACTTGGGCCCAACACTGCCAAAGTAGATGTTTGGCCTGGCAATGAGAAGAGAGTAGGATGCCACAGGGCTGTCCTAACTTCTGCTGTTGGCACTACCCTTTGGGTAGAGCTTACTATTGTGAATTGGCAGAAAGGCACCAGAGCTCAGCCCCGCTCTCCGCAGTCGGCCTTTCAGTTTATCACAAAGAACAATCAATATGGATACTGAAAGGAATATGTGCGCTTTTTTTCTCCTTTTGCCATGCTGAGGTGATCTTACAATTTACAGTTTAAATTTTCTCTTTGCAAGAGGAAGAGTACAAGCAGGAATTAACCTAATTTAAAGATCTCTGCTGTTAGCCTACAAATGGAACAGGATGAGTCAGTCATCAATGACTGATTTTCTGTCACCATTTATTTCAAGATCCCTGTTTACTCTAGTAAAGCTTCACGCTATTGCCTTACTCCAGAGAACAAATAATCACCAGGTCTCGCTCATCTAACAGGGTCAGTAAGATACATGCACAAAGCCACTCAGCCTCACAGACAGCGACAGCTCTGGGTTTTCATGGTGTTCCTTCACAGCTACTTCTGTTCATCCTAGGGGGTCCTCTAGGGATGATTTGTCATGGTCCATAGCAAGTTGCCTAACAGTTTCTCGCATAATTCAGTGACAGGTTACCTCATTGTTTCAACTGGAGTGCCTCAGGGGGTCTCCTCTTTCTTGCTCTTCCCTTGCCAACTTCCACTCACATCTACCATCTCAGCAGGGATGTTATTTGAAACAATGACAACGCTTTGGAGCAGGTTCCAAGGTAAATTAGCTTGTATCCATCACAAATTCTGCTATAAATTATACTTGTATCTCACAAAAAAAACCTCCAGGACAGAAAACTTTTACAGAGAGCGGAGGGCCAACAAAGATCTCAATGTTTATTACTGACATGAGATCTCCTTTAAGAAGCAAAAGGAATCTTGCTGCAGTTTGGAAAATTTCACTTGGACAAAGTAACAATAGGAATCAATTCAGTCAAATAATATTTCTTACAGGTTAGTAAATCCTCTTGATGCAGAGGAAGTGTCAAGACTAAAGCTTAGGACAGATGGATGGACATATTTTTTATTTCCATATGTGTAAAGTAACTCAAGAGCCTTGAAGGAAAGAATCACTTCCCTGGGTACCCTGATTCAGCGAACTGAGTTGAAGTTCATTCCAAAATATGTTTCCCATCATTGCATAGGGACATTTGAATCAACTGTATTCTTAAAGTATTATTTACACCCACCTTTCAGGATTTCATCAAATGCAAAGTGACTACGCTGATTGAGTGGACACAGCCCCTTAATCACATTCAGAGAGCTACTTCAATTTTATTTATTTACTTACTGATTTATTATTATTATTCAGCTCTCTGCTTGCAACTGCAAATATGCCTTCGCTGCTCCATTAACCTGATCGCTTATCTATGTTTCAAACTCAGCCCACAATGTCCACACAGGAAATATCTGTGCAACATTTGGAGAAGCTGTGCCTTGCATTTACGGTTGGGATTGTGGATTACATTCTTAATAAATAATTTTCCAGGTTTCCTGCATGACAAATATATATTCTCTAAGGGAAAGTGTGTGTACATATACACATCAGGTCCTAGCAAGAGTTGCAATAGCAAGGGAGCATCAGTACGTATCTCCGTATTGCTGATCCCAAAGGAATTGGAGTTTCCTTGCCATCGCAACCCTACATACACAGCGTTTGCTACTTCTTGGCAGAGATGCAAATTGCCTTTCCACTGCCAGTAGATGTTTTAGCCACATGTTTCACTGCCAGATTCTGACCGGTTGCCAGATAAAGTTGACAGTTCGTTCTTAAGACAGAGGCATAAAAAAGAAAACAGGAACAATTTATGCTTCACAGTTGGGTTACGCTTCCAGTGATACTGTCAGATTGCAAAGGAACTTCACTTATTCCAGCAAAGCAATTGTGAATCTACAGTGAGGTGTAGGAAAACAGAACTCAACCATAAGCCAAGGTCTCTGTGTTGGACAATGTGCTTTTCAAGCTAAAGGCTGTAGAAATGCTTCACACAATGCTACTCAGAAGGCCATCTAGACATCTATTTACCATTTCAAGAAACAGAGGAAACAAGAAAGTTAATCAAATTACTGTTTTCCTATTTCGTATGACTAGCCAGAAGAATACACATTTTCAGGACATTCATAGGCTCAGATTCTAATGCCAAAGATATCAGTTAGCATTTGGTGCATTATGCTACACGTTAAAAAAAAAGCAATTTGTATTAATAACATGAACACATGAAAACAAACTCTTCAGAACAAAGTCATAGTTTCTTATTCTTTCTGTTCCTGGGTGTGAGATTACCTCATCAAACAAATCAAAATAGTCTTTCCTTACCACCCATTGCCATTATAACGGCATGCTCAGAGCTCAGTATTGACACTTGGTGTCACCTGTTGAATACTACTAGGACAAAAGTCAGGTTTTGTCCTGTTGGACCAGGATTGCCATGCAATACCTGTCAATTCCTTACTATGCTTTTCTACCTTCCTTTTAACTCTACTACATTGTATGGCATGAAAGAAAAGATGCTTTCATTTTATCGACTATAAACATCTTTGTTATACTTCAAAGTTGCAGTTGTGAAATGGTTACAAATTGTGAAAAACATCGCTCAAAAAAAGGAACAAAGAGAACCTTTATCTTTAGTGGCTTGATCCATCATATGACCTTCCTATACCTGGATGCATTACAGGAATGCCACAGTCCATTCCAAGTAAATAAGATGATCCTCCTCTCAGATATACCCACTAGCAAGCCTATGGCAGAACACTAAAAAAAAAAATAATCCAGAAATCATATATGAACATTTCTTTACTCTTCACTACTGGACATCTATATATATATATTTTTTTTAACCTTCAGGTATGACAGTATACAAAAGCAACTCCCTTCCCAAATCCCTACTTGAAGCAACAGGAACATTACGTTACAATCAGCTCCACACAGACAAATGTTTTATTCATATCACACAACTAAAAAAAGCATATACGAGTTAATTTATCTAAATAAAAAACACAATGTGGCTTTTAAATGATTTCAAGTTCTTTTCCTACCCTGCTGAGCTACATTTTACCTATTCAGGATGAGTGGCATCAAATGCAGATACTGAGAGTGAAGCCCCAGAGATGTTTACATAAGTCGTGGAATTCAGGGGCCCTTCCATGTATCCCGCAGATAAATGGATTATTGCTAACACAATTTTTTAAAACAAGTGATCAAACTCAATCCCACTTCACTTAGCCAAATGAGTTTCAAGGAGGAGAAACAAAGAAATATGCTGCCATTTTCGACGTTGATAGTTGTTCTCTTCTAATTCACCCCACCACGGCCTGTTTTGCACAATATGTCATTAATATTGTAATCACTGAATTATTAGCCAGAGAATTTACAAGCACTGCTTGTTATTTCTTGGTGATGAAGGGAAATTGCTGTAAAAATGAAAACTACTGTTTGGAAGATATAAACCCAGGAATCTTTTTAATGGGATTTGAGCTTGCTCCAGATCTGAGGAGAGTTTAAGCTACACTAAAGATTTCTGAATGCTAATAATGAGACCATTTAACACTCTCTATTATTTAATATAAAACCATTCTAGATAAGTAATAGGGGAAAATATTGTAATAGCGCAAGCCAACGGGGAGCAAAGCTACTTAAGGAATACGATATTGCCCATTTTTTTGAATAGGAAAGGAAGAATTCTTTTACAAATGCAGGAAAAACGCTAGGCTAGAGTTTCCTCAGATAACAAAGTGTATGGATTCCACAGTGACACAACTCTGTACACAGGTCAATATTGGGGTACATTGGTAGAACAATGCAGAGGGAAGCCAGAAGGAGAAATAAGACGTTGCAGGTCAGAATATGGGATGCTCGAGATAGCTGACACTAATAACGCATACCTTTTCAATCAGTACTATATCTCCTAAAACTCATAAACTAAAATAACTCCTGGGATCTTGGATACCAAATCTATATAACAGCCTGTCTACCTGAGAACAGCTGGAGAAACCTAAAAGCTTTTCTATCTGCTGCACGGGAAATGACATCTCTAAATTAATACAGTATTTTGTGACATCCTTCTTTGAACTCATCTGACAATCAATTATTTTCAAACAGTCTCTCTACTAACAAGAAGAAAAAAAAAATAATAAAATCAGCAAACAGAGCTTTGAATGGTCCCCACCAGTAATGACAGTGGACACTTTGGAGCTTCCATGGTCCTTGGTCCACATCATGCTAAACAGGAACCTTATATAATCCAAGCGGATTACCAAAACAAAAATGAATAAAGAAGAATGGAGAGAGCACAAACAAAAGACAGAAGTATGACTGCATGGGGAGAGAAATACATTCACAGGGAAAGGAAGGGCAAAAAAAGACAGACACACACAGATTCTGAAATGAAATTAGAATCTAACTCCCTGTGGGGGTAAAGCAAGGAAAAAAACTACTGTACATTGGGATAACAAGGAAAAGCAAACAAAATATTTACATTTCTATTCACATAACTGAAAAGGTATAAAGCACAAGAAAAAAAACCAACTTGGTCCTCAGGGGGTTTCTCAATGTTGTTTTGTTTACACACAGAGACCCGGGACTTTTGCTTGGAGCATCTTCCATTAGTTCTACTGCAGAGAATTACAAATGAGGAATCAGGTCATTCACTGGAAAAGATGCTAGTATCAGCCTCCTATGGCTAAGAAGCTTCTGCATCGTGGTGGTTCTGGCTGAAAGTTCATGCTGCAAATCCAAGCGGCACTGGGTGAACATCTGATTGCACTCCCTGGGAAAAATGCCAAACTCTTGCTCACATCAAAAAAACCTCAGAAAGATGAGAAAACCAGCACAATCTCATCATCTGACAATGTTTCTTTTCCTTCTCTCTCTTCTGTAAAGTGACACAAATACTGAAAAGAATCTCATTTTCAGTACGTTCCTTGTTACCAAGAATCCTAACACAATTTATGGACTATAATTATAAACCAGACAGTGAAACATACAGGAACTGAAGACAACAGCTGTTCTGAAATCCAGGGCTAACAATACAATGTTATCAGTCCCCCAAAGCAATTACAGCCTACAGGACCTTTAAACCAGAAAAAAACTAAAAATCAAAGACAAAGGCAGCACCTCAGTATCCAGCCTGAGATGCCAGCCCATCATTTATGGCTGTAAACTATTGACAGTCTGCTCCAACAGCTTACAAGATACTGGTATCATCTACCTATTACTGAAGTGCAGTTAAAACATTCAAATATGATAAAGTGGCACCTCTACATCATGTTGGAAAGTAAGTAAGCAAGCAGCATGGTTATCAAATGAAACTAGTGCTCCAGGGGAGGGAACAGCACAAGTGTTTCACACATCATCAAGGATTACTGCCCTATTTAACAAGATTTCTCTGACTATAGGTAATGACAACAGTGATAGCCAGTAGCCTGGACTATAGTTTTGGAAGACCAAAGCAGAAGGTTCCACACAGCAATTCTGCTCATCTTTTCTTCTGAACCCAGTGCATTCTCTGAGTCTAGGGAGAATTCAACAGCCAGAACAGAAAGACTCAACAGATGTCATAACTGGAGTAAACATTAACCTTTATAACATCTGAAAAGATATCTTCCTGTCAGAGTTCCTTTGGATTTCATTTAAGTTTTTTATAAAAAATCCATTTTGTCTTAAGCATACACCCTGAAAACAGAATACAATGCCAGCATGCCACCAATGCTCATTGGAGTAAGAGAACTAAAGGAGCATGGAAAGATGCATGGAGGGCATAGAGATACTTTACTCCAGTCTGCTGGCTGCTTGTGTGACTTGTTACATTAAATATGAAACCAGAATTTAGAATTTCTCCCTGCTTTGCTTGTTCATCTTTTCTCCCAGCTTGACTTTTCTTTTTTAGCCTTACCCTTAGGATTTCTTACCCCTGACTGCCATTCCTACCACTGCTTCTCTCTGTACTCAGCCGGGTCTCCCTTGCTGTGACTTCAGCTGTAGGCGCTAGCAAAATTGGCTGCTTTGATTAGAAATGTGTGAGTGGAAGGCAGATAATAGCCTGGTTCTCTACACCTGATCTCCCAGTGAGGGGTCATTGATAGGGGTCAACAGCTGAAATAAGTGTCTCATCACATGAAGAGTTTGTGAAGGAAAAGCTGTACTGTCAAATAAAGTGGAGCACAGCAGCACTGGGAGTTGGAGGGGGCTGAGTTATCTATATATTTAGGTTGGCTTGTGTTTAGCAAATTTTGTTCTTGGCAGGCGCTTCCAGCTCAATAGCCATGGAACCTAAAGTCCTGTATTTTACCAACAGTACAGATGCACTTGAGGGACTTACAACTCCATCCTCCCAGAAATGGGTTTGTTAGAGGGGCTACAGAAGTTGTAACCACTCTTCTACCAAGATTATGCTCTTGTCTCATCTCATATGCAATAAGGTTGCAGTAATAATCTGGGAGCAAGGGGATATTTTTTTAGTCAGTTCACTGATGGGCTCTGATTAAATTATCTCCAGAGTAATCCGTTTGTTGATTGACACTTGTAACTTGAAGACCATCCCAGATCATTTGACACTGGCCACTGGTGAATTATCAAGTTAAAGCCTTTACTTTAAATGCTACTGTTATGAATGAAATGTCAAGTAGTGACATTTGATATTCTGCACCAATTACTACTGTGCATGTGGGCACATAAACACCACTTAAGCAGTCAGAATCAGGCTTTTAGGAGTTCAGGGATCAAAAGAGACAGACTACTTGTCTTGTCTAGGTTTATAGACTACATAGCTGTTGAGGGTCCATTAATCAAGAAGGGAAAGAAAACAGCCATTACAGCTGTTATGAGGGGGTGGGGAAGAGATCATAGATGGAGGACAGGAGGTTGAAATGGACACATGCCTATGTTATCCCACACATCCCTTGCTCCTCTTGAAAGCCACTGGTGTGTGTATCAATCTGAAGTGAATGAAAAACAGTAAAGAGGTACTGTTGGGTTAAAGGGGACAAAGAAGAAATCAAAGATCACAAGGCAACAAACTTTCCAACAGTGGAAGGCAGAAAGCTATGAAGCCTGCCCCATTACTTCTTGAGCTGTCAACTACAGTAGCAAGTGTCCTACAGAGGATATTCCTCTATCAGGTGTGTTGAGAGTCAAAGACCTGGTCTTTCCCATAAAAGTATTTTCTATCCCTTGTGTTTATAACAGCAACTGTACCACCCTGCTACTATATTTGCCCATCTCTCCCATGCCTCTCATGTATACAGGAAAGTCTAGATCATGACTTTCACTCCCTTGCATTTCAGGAAGGAAGAAGGAAAGTCTTGGGATGTATGAGGGCACAGAACCATGCTTTCAAACCAAAACTTGATGCTAAACAGCCTTTCTGTAGAGAAAGCTTAGCTGCTCAGCACTAGAGAATCTGGTGGGTTTTTGAAACCTTTTGCTTGAATAACCTTTGAGACAACTTTTGTTGAAAGTAAGGTTCATTCTTGACAAAGATGTAAAATCGAGGTACTTCAGATGTTTAAACAGAAGTTGATTTTAAAGTTCAGAATGTGAAACTCAGGGGTTATTAATTCCCATGCAAACATACACTTTCCAGCTTTCTTATTTTCTCTTTTGAACACATCATTGACCCTACCTACAGCATCCCCCAGCTGCTTGTGTAGCTACTCCTCTTTTTAGTGAGAGTGTGTTCAGAGGAAGCCAGTGTGATGGATAACAGAAGTCCTTTGACATACTGTGTCATTTATCACATAACAGCCTCAATCCTGCTAAGAGGGCCTTCTCCATATGTCACTGTCAGCTCCAGTGCCACCACAATGCATCAAAAAGAAAAGTTTGAATATGAAGCACTGTAATTCCTAAGTCACAGCTCATTGCAGCTTTCCAGACATGAAGAACCATTCTGTCTATCTGCCAGCTTGTTTGTTTAATTTTCACCCTGTCTCACATATGTGAGAAATTAAGTCTTCAGCTTAGAAGAAAACCAGAAAAGAGTCAGAGGTCTAGCAGAAAGAAGAAAGATAAAAATCTCTAATTCCATCAGGAATCTAATGTGACATTTTGAAGTGGAAAAAGAAAAGGCAGCCTACCAGCAGTCGGTATTACAGCCCCATCTCCCTCCCAGTCTGGGAAAGAGGTTCTCTAATGGGCTGATGTGAAACTAGCAAGCTTCAAGGAATGCAGATAAGCTCCTGAACTTGGCTGCTTAATGGAGACATCTCTCATCTCTTCAACCCCCCTCAAGGGTACGAAATGGAGCTGAGGCTTCCAGGCAAGCCTCTTGAGATTATCCAGCAGGTCCTGCTTTGGGCTACCTAAAGTAATCAGAAATCACTCTCTAATGCAAAATTTCAGCAAATCAGTTCCCAGGTGACACCTGAAAACCCAAACAAGAGGATACTGGAGCCACAGCTTAGGCCTCAGCTCTGCTCTGTTACACTAAAACAAATCCACGAGTCTCTGTGCTGTCTCCCACTGTTAGCACAGATGGCAATCAAACCATGATCCATCTAAGCTCTTCTGCCATTAGTCTGCAGGAATGTAGCTCAGCCACGACACTGGCTCAGATTAATTGATTATAGTATCAGGTTTGGGCAGCCTGTAGCATTCACACCTCTTTCTTTGCTTATACATTCTGAACTACCTTCCCCCTCCAGTGTCAGGTAGCCAAGGCCGTGACTCTCACGCACACTTCCAGTGTCCAAAATATTCACGCAACAGGGTCAGACCTCCTTTCCCAGCTTGCTCTAACAAACCTCACCCTGTCCCACTCAGAGCCCAGTCTCCACAGAGCGCTCCCAGCACCACCTGGGCATCCATGACTCTCCAGATGAGCCCAGACCAGGCTCTTTTTAGCGCAAGAGTCCTTGAGGAACCCATGATTGAGCATGGCTCAATTGAGGCTCAAACTTACATGAACCATTCCATAGGTGCATTTTGTACTTGTTAGCTTTTCCCAAGTTAGAAAAAATTCCGTATTACTTCAAACGATTTGCAGACTCCTCCAGTGTAAATGGCCTTACCTTCCAAACATTAAGATGTCATTTTAGATCAGAGTGATTTAAAAAATGTGGTTTGCCACTTCATTAGGTCATTGTCATGCAGTCTTTGTATATTACCATTTCATAAAAACGTAATTTTCTTTCAAAAGAATCACAGGCAAATTGCAGCTTGAAACTCAATCAATAAATGGTTATTATGCTAACCCTTAATAGGATTATTAATATAAAGGAACTTAAAAATTAATTTCTTTTTCAGCAAAGGTTTACTGCCAAAACTTCAGACTTCTGTGGCATTCACATTGCTAGTGTCCTTTCCTGATGTCTACTCTGAAAGAAGAGCCACAGAAGGCATAGTAAACACAATCTTTCTTACAAGTGTTATTTCCATAAGCGGAGTTGTAAGTCAGTTCCCAATTTTGGTCAAATCTCGGTGCACTCAAGGGCTTGGTGCAGCAGCTTAGCACCAGCCCAAATACTCTTCCAGACCCATGTCACATCGGACCTCTTCATCCTCTCTGTTAAGCATTTGCAGTAGATGATACATGTAGAGATATTAACGAGGTAACAGAACAGAGCCTGGGGAGCCTCCAGGAAGCCTAAGGGCCAAGACACCAAGAAACCTTCCAAAGGCCTTCGTATCCCAATCAGCAGTTCTCTCCCTGAAGCTGCCAGGCTAGAGCTCTGAATCAACAATATTGCTTCTGCTTTCCTTTGCATTTCAGTTTGGCATAAAGACAGACTTGTTTATGTGTATGAAGGGAAAGTAAGAAGCAAGAGAACGATAATTCAGCTAGGGGCAAGCCTTGGTCATTATTTGGACCACTAGGCAACGGGGCTGAATTACGGCTTGCCGTGACAGTACCCTAAATAACTGTTAGATGGAAATATTAGCTTACATTACAGAAACAATTACGAGAGTTAGCCATTTGGAAAAGGAAAACATGCTGCTGAGGAACTGCCGTTCAGCCACCATAGTTCACATTCTTCAAATTAGAATAGAAATTTCAAGGGGGGGTGTGGGGGGGAAGATAAATCAATCCAAGTTTATGCCCAAGTAAGGCAACGTGTTTTCGGGATAGCATGCAACAAAACATATGCATATTTGTGTGCCTAATTTGCACAAATCCATTCCCGCAGGATGAACATAATAATCAAATATGAGAGCACAAATGGCCACTTTAATGCCTAAACCCCAACTTGAGTAATTGTGCATGCAAATACATATGTATTTTTCAAGCACAACTGCATCCTTTGAATCCTGACAATCTGGATCAAAATGGCTTCTATTACCGTGATTGTATATGCATTTACACATACAGAATACTGTATCATTTAGACCACAGAGATTTTGGCAAACCTCAAAGCAAATTCCTTATTTAGGCTCACATCAGGTTTAAGCAAGAACTAGCAATGACAGAATCATACATGCACCACATATAGTTTGTGGAAAATTAGTGCTTGCTGAATATATGCTCTTTAGGGACCAACCATCCCATTCAGAACTACCACGTGTTTCTCAAAGATTAATAAAATGCTTAGGGGCAAAAAAAATAAAAAAGAACCAGGAAACAGAGGAGTTTTATTGCCATCTAAGTGATTTCTTTTCAAGGCAACATCTGCTGTGCACCTAGTGCCACAACTTCTGCCCAGTGACTTTAAACCAGCAACTCCCAGCACAGAGGCAAAGGGTTCAGCTCAAAAGAGCTGCTTTGCACCAGTCCAAAAGTGGTACAGTAAGGAATGCCTGAAAACAAATCAGGTAGTTTGTTACAGCACTTCAAGACCCTTTGGGAGAAAAGATGTAACAGAGAAATTGTTGTCACCAGTACACACAATCAGAACCGATACTCACCAGTTAAAAAATAAAGAGAGGTATGAACACTGGCAAAGCCAGCCCATTATAAATAACTGCCCTGAGACGGGCTTTTGTTTTGATAAGAAGTGGTTTAAAGGAAAGATGCACTTGATTCGGATTATTTCTGCTGTTTACAACAACAAAGGCTTTTTCTTAATATTCTCCTTTTTATTTGCATTCCCAGCTGTATTACTGTTCCGAGTCTGAAAGCTCAAAGCCATTGGTATGGACACTATTTGATTTTGAACAGACTGAGCACCGGATGGGATTACATACTGTTCAAATCTGTCTAAAGATAGGTACAGAAGTTACACAGTTCAAGGGTGCCCTCACCTGAACGTCAGGGAGAGAGACAGAAATTACTGTGACTTAAGACACAGCTCTTCTCCACTTGAGAACTAGCATGTGTATAAGACCAGACAACATATTCGCCAAACACAAAGTTCTTCCAAAGCAAACTCTCTTTGTGTAACAAGCATGTTCTGGAGGGGAAAAAAAACAACTCTTCTCTCACTGACTTCACTCCTGGAATTTCCACGTTCAAACTTTATGTTTGCAGTAAGACACTAAGCAGATAAACCAGAAGGTTTGTCTTTTCCATGCAGGTGGTTCAAGCCACAAAGCATCATCTGCCTTTCTAGAGATCTCAGCCTAACCCCGAAGATGTTATTCTTGTTACCTAAAAATATCCAAGTAAAAGGTAGCTTAGTCAATGTCCCATAGCTCCTTCTTACTTCACTTTCAGACCTTGCATTACTGCTCTGCTACACAGATACAATCCAGACCTGTTTTGCCTAACATTATATCTGCCCAAGCATAGAATTCGCTGCTAGCTCAGACACGGTACTAGAGATTTCTGCGATACAGACCAAAATCTATTAGAAACTTGGATGAGAGACCACCAATTTTTTTCACGTCACTGGAGCAAGGATTTAAAGCCACGGTAGTGCTCTATAGAAGTGACTGATTAGTGCAATAAACTACATTGCTACGTAAGCCTCTTCCCCTGCTTCTTCTCATTTCTAAATGGTATTAAAATAGTTTATGAGTGTTCAGCTGCTCTGCTTTACATCCTCTTATGTGCCATAACCATTACGGGGAAGACAGAAAAATCATCACTTTTTTAATCTTTGCCTTTTGTTTTTATGTTAATGACCTTTTGTTAGCTAACAGACAATGAATACAGGAAACGTCCCTCAAAAAGTAAGTTTTCATTGGTGTTATTACCATTACTGCTGGTAGAAGACACTGTGGGCCAGAACTAGAACTGGGAACCGAATTTCTGCTTTAGGGAGTGCTCAGTGGGAACAAGTGTCCCCTGGAGATATGATACTTCAAAAAGCTGAGCTTATGAATGTTTTGGAAGAAAAACTTGGGAGCATGGGGCACAGAGAAAGAAACTCTACTACTAGAGATGCTGCCATTGTACGTACATGAAAAAAATCCTCGCACTCACACCTTGTTGTTGCCTGGTAACTTTAAAGGAGGAGGAAGAGAGTTTTAAGAAAAGGGTGAGAGGCAAAAAACCCCCACGAAACTAAGTAAACCCAGCATCACATGAAGATACTGACCTGATTATGGATTGTTATGCATCCACATTTAGAAATAAGTGCTTCTTCCAATTTGCATTCCATAACAAATATACAGTAGAAAATAGAAGCTCTTCAACTAGTATAATAATTATGCCTTACATCCTTGTCATTTGTGGCAGAGAAACGAAAGCAAGCCAAAAGGTGATTAGAATCTAGACTATACTGTTACTACTGCTTCTTCACTCTGTTCTGCTTCCCCAGACATGGAAGAGTCCTATGGAACATGTAACTGTTTTATAAAAGGACACATCCACTTGTGAAATCCAACAAGACAGTTCTGAAAGGCCATGAAAAAGTTGCTTAACTCTACACAATTTTGAACATAATTTCTACAGAGTTTTATAGCATAAATCCTTACTATTCCCATGCAGTAAAATATCGTCGCAGTTAACTGAGAGTCCCTATCAAGGTTACGGTATCATCGAGCTAGTGTGTGATCAAATATCAGCTTCAGTTTTGCAGTAAGCACAGGCTCAAGGTGCACCATTACTGGAGCCTTCTCCCCTGCCAATCTCGTCCTCTGTCTTCTCCCCCCTCACCCCAAACCTGAGCTACACATCCTCAAAAGCTCTTTGGTTTTTCTATCCCTTCAAGACTCAGAGCTGCTTTTCAGCAGTAAAACAGTGCTGCACTTTCTTTTTTTGGAGTGCAAGTTAGGTTGCAGAAGAGGTTTTAATTTCTCATTCTTTATCATTCCAATATTGACTCACTTTTCTGGTTTTCATTTTCTTGATGCTTCTGCGGGACATTCAGCTGGATTTATAAATTAGGGTGGTAATTTGCTGAAATCACTGGAGGAAAATTTGCCCGTGTAATTACCCTAACTGCATGTGCAATCACATGAACCATGCGCACAGGTGAACAATTCAACTTCAGCTGGTCCTCTGTAGGTGCATTTTTGCACAAGCAATTTTGAAAATGTGAGCTTTCAAATGATGCTTATTTTTGTGGATAAGCCTCTTTGTCCCATTTCTACAAACACCATTTTCAATTGCCTGCCCATTTCTCCAACCTAAAGCCATTATACATCTCCTGTCCTACCACAGTGCTTTGCCAGCTTTCATTGTTACATTTGAATAACAGATTCCAAAGAGAGGAGAGGGAAAAGTGAGATAAATACAGAAACAAATAAAAATGTTAAAAACAACATTAACCAAACCACCGACCTAATCCAACACAGATATTTTTATTTTATTTTTTAAACTAAACTAATGGAAAAGCAGTTTTATACTTGCATAACTAAGCTTCAAGTTTTTTTATTCGCAGAGTTTAAAAAAGCATTTCTGTGCATAATTCACACAAAAAAAAAGATGTCTTTTAATACTTAAAAGGGACTGAATGGTCATATAAAACGTGAAATGTCACTTGGAACTCCAGGGATGTCCAGTTTTCAGAGCAAAAGAAATACCGCCTGATTTATTATATAGTGTAATATATGAAGGTATATTACAAGAGACAATAACCTTCATTCCCAGGCAATTTCAGCTTTCCAGGTAGTGTGGATATTGCAGTAAAGTAATGGACATTCTTCACTGCATCTATAAAAGTGAAGTTTTTACAATTTCATTTTGTGGACTTCTCTTTTCCCATCCTATGAATAACAACTCCAGCTCTGAATCTGTAGCTTCCAATAAGCATTAACTTGGATAAGCAGATTTGATCTTGAGATGGGTGATCAAAACAGCCCCTTTACTCATGACATTAGCTCATCTCCAAAATATACCTTTACATCGGTATTTGATGCCTACCACAATCAGGTAAGAAGTAAAATCCAAGTGCATCAGTAACGATAACAGTTCTCGGTGTAGGTTTACCTGTGCAGACAGCCGGGTCAAGGTTTACAGATACCTCCTGCAAATTCTAAGAAGGTATAAAGAGACTTCTGATTTTTAACATAATTCCTGCATTGATGATACTGAGGTATCACAAAGCTTCATCAGGTGGTTGTAGAAGTCATTGCAGCAGAATGCTTTCCCTATCTCAGGATGTAATAGAATAGAATCATTAAGTTTGGAAGTGACCTCAAGGATCATCTAGTCCAACCGTCCCTCCACCACCTATTACCCACTAAACCACGTCCCTAAGTACCACATCTAACCTTTCCTTAAATATCCGCAGGGACGGTGACTCCACCACCTCCCTGGGCAACCCATTCCAATGCCCGACCACCCTTTCCAAGAAGAAATTTCTCCTCATCTCCAAACTGAACCTTCCCTGGCACAACTTGCAGCTATTTCCCCTTGTCCTGTCACTAGTTATCTGTGAGAAGAGGCCGACCCCCAGCTCGCCACAACTTCCTTTCAGGTAGTTGTAGAGGGCAATAAGGTCTGCCCTGAGCCTCCTCTTCTCCAGACTAAACAAGCCCAGTTCCTTCAGCCGCTCATCATAAGACCTGTGCTCCAGCCCCTTCATCAGTTTCATTGCCCTTCTCTGGAACTGTAACTGAAAAGCTCACACCTCGATGAAGTTCATCATGTGGCCAGGACTGAGAAGATGGATCAGACACTGCGAGATCCAACACCTCAGCATCTTTTTCATTCTCACCAACCCTAGTGCACAGACTGTGCCACTAATGCATCAGCTCCTAACAAGGGACCAGCTGATCCTCGCCTGTCTCTATACAGAGCCAAGCAGGGGCACAACTGTTATTGGGAATAATATACCACAAAGGGGACTCAAATAAGCATAACAACAAACCAAAGGGATAATGATACACAATCAAACTAACAATAATAATAGTATAATTCAATCATCTCATTAACTTTACTAAAAGCTAGCTTTGTACACCAGTCTCCTGGCTCCCAGAAATGTCTTTAAAGGAGTGCACGTGTCTGATTACGAACTCCCATCGTCAGTCAGGAAAACAGGCATGAGTGCAGAACCAAATGAGTCCTTTCTGAGCCTGCAGAACATCAGGTTCATATATAATAATCAAGCTAACTTGAAAATACAAGGTAGTACCGATCTAAAAAGACAATTTCCAAGGCTAAACGCTGAAGTGTTTAGTAGTCCAAGACAGTAACATCACTGAGCCCACATCAAAGGATTTTTGTACTGAAAGCCTGAGGTGACCTTGTATCATAAATGACAGAGCTAAGGGAGATGCGCTCAACTCATGGGGTACCTTTACCTCTTCAGAGCTTTACAAAGACTGCATAGGCTTTTGCAACTGGAAGACTAATGAAACAAGGCACAATGCATTAGGTCCTTCCAGTTCTGAATATGGTCATCAACTAATTTGTTTTCCTGGCCATTCAGAAGATTGACAGTACTGTAATCTCCTTTCTACCAGCAAGCAATAACATGGCACTTTCATATGAAACCTGCCAGCAGGGGAACAAGGTTCCAGACTTTAGAGTTTAACAAACCCCAGATCTTGTCCATACCAGACTTTCTATTGCTGGATCTTTTTTGTTCTCTGCCACAGCACAGAGAGCACGGTGCAGTTCTCTGGGCAATTTGTCAAAAATCAGCAGTTGTATTGGTCTGTTATTAGGCTGGACACTGGGACAAGCAGTTATAACACAATAGATTGAGTGTACTGTCTGGGCCAAACTCCTGGAAGCACATGGGATAAGATAAAAAGAATGACAGCAAAGCACCCAAAATTTCAGCTATTCAGCTTCTGGGAAACAAAAGCACTGAGCAAAAAAGCCAAAAACTGACACAAGGTTGGTGCCGAGTACCATAGACAATGATATCAAACTGGCTCCTGTTTTAGAGACTCAGCTACACAATAAATTAGGTGAGGGTGTTAGAACAACAGCTGGCTGATAATTAGTCACAGCCCCCCTCAGCAGGGTATCAGCAAAGTGGCAGAGAACATCTCAAGTAAATTAAATTTTAAAAAAATCCTACTGCAATCACTCCCCCGACAGACCCTTCCTTCATCTCCCCTCTCGGCTTTTTATTTATTGTAATTACTTTAGTAATAAGATTTGTTTCCTTGTTATTATATATATTACCATGCAGGGCAACAACAACAACAACAAATAATAGCTGGGAAGAGTTATGTAGCTTATTTATCTCCTTGGCTGTTATTGGGCCACTGGGTGGAGAGAGCAGCGAGGAGGTGGGGGCCTGGGAATAGTAGTAAATAGAAGAGAAAGCATATTCCTCCAGAGCAGAGACGTATGGGGGCATATTTACGAAGGAGGAAACACTGACAATGAGGGAATAGAGCTAATAACTCAGGAGGCCCAGCAGCTCCGGCTGATAAAGGAAGGAATAAACAATACTGCATTGGAAGCGGTGTCAGAAGCGAGAGTCCTGGGGTGCAGCCGTCTGCAGACGAATGTTTATCGCAGAAGGAGAACAAAGATGGACTGTCACACCAGCACAGGGCAAAAAGCCTTGGCTGAAATTGGCGCACCTACCACAAGCGCATGGTGGAAGGCCAGATCCTGCTTCTGGCTCCGCCAAGGAACAGCTTGCAGAGAGGAGAGGAATACTGCAGCCCATATTTTATCTCATGCTGTGCACGCACTAGCCACATTTGCTACCTCAAGCTCCCAAATCCACAGATCTCTGCTAAGGGGTTGTCCAGAGCAACAAGGCAAGTAGCCTTGGAGAGGTGGAAGTGGCATCCACCAATTTTGGTAAAAAACTAAACGTGACAGACAGGCTGTTCTGTCACACCCAGAACATTCTCACTGGCCTGATGAAGAAAAGACCAAGGTGCCAACAAGCAGCACTCATTCACCACTGCAGCAGGATCACTGCCCGCTCGGTGGAGGGCAATAGGAGCAACACCTGAGGCACCAAAGCAGCAAACAGCTGAGAAAACTTCTTCTCCACTTGGGGAAAGTTAGCCAACAGCTCCTATGCATGTCTCAGAGCCACACACCAAGCTACTACAGATGCTCCCAGAACTAGCATTTACTTCCTCTCTGAGGTTTTGAGGAAAGCATCAACGAGTGCAAATATGCCACCTTAAAACGTGCAACTCTGAGCACAGCCATTGAGAGTGGGGGTTGAATCTTTTATGGGATGCTCTTTTAACCAAGTATACCTTGGCTTCCACATGCATCTATCCAACTACTGTTGGCACGGTGGTGCTAGATTAGACGCAGGACTTCTGAAGACAGCGTGAGGGACAGACTCATACAGCATCTGTCCAAGAACAGCAGCACGCTAATCCTGTAGTACCTCTCTCTTCTAGAGACAAACTCTCCCACTGCATTAATTCATAACAGTTTGAAAACACTCCTTTCCCAGCCTTCCCAGATCTCTGCACTATCCTTGGAGAAACACTATGGAGAGAGCCTTTGGAGCACGTTTGCAGAGTGCAAGGCACCGATTTAATTATACAAGGCTCAATTCTGAGAATTAAACTCCTCTTCAATCCTCTGACCACAGAGAAGCAATAAAGAGGAGGAGGGGGAGGAAAGGAGGGATGTCTGCAGTTGTACAGCTTTGTGTGACATCATCTCAAGATTTAATCCTTGAGGATGCAGTTCTGGATCATAAACTGACTCCTTAGACTGGCCATTAGCTTTTTTTCCCCTGTCACTGATCCGTTCTGCCTGTTATTGTCTGGAGAACACAATGTTTCAGTGCAGGAGAGTAAGTATTAATGTAGGAGAGAAAAAAAGCCACATATACAAATAGTGTGTTTTGGGTATAGAGACAAACATGCTTCTGCTCCTTTTAAGAGTGTCCTTCCAAAACCCAAAGGAACAGGTTCCAAAAAATAAGTGGGAGTGCACTAATTTTTCCCTTTGTTAGTTTAAGAGCGTGTAGAGGAAATCTTTCTAGAATGGGTTTTAGTGGACATTGCTAGTTGTCCAAGGCGTAAAGCTTTCTCTGCTGGATTTGAGGAGGTAGTGAACAAAGGCCCATAAGTAAAACAGGATGGAATAAACAACCCAAACAAAGTGGGAGTGAATATCAGTGGAGAGACAAGAAACCCAGCACCTCACCTGCTTTACCTTTGAGCAGCAGAAAAACTTACTCAGCCTGCGTTGTGGGAGGGCAGGTGCAGCAGGGAACAGGGTGTTTTTAAACCAGATAAAGAATAGTCCATGGCAATAATCCAAAATGCAAATCAGGATTTCCTCTTCCTAACTGCTACTATGGTTACCCCATGGCTTTGAAGAAGTCACGCAGCATCCAAAAAATTCATCTTCCTTTCCCAAAAAAGACTCACTAGCTCCCATCACCACTGATAGATTTAATGTATTTATTAAATGCATCAAGTTATTTTCATTGAAAAGCTTCTTTGAGTCAATAGGAGGGAGGGGAGAGTGAGAAAAGGGCAGAGAGAAGAAAGATGAATCATTAAAAGGAGTAAAGAGGAAGAAGGTAGCAAACACAGGAGTGAAACATGAACTCGGAGAACTGTGATATTGTCCAGTTAGGGATCTGTCAGGGAGAAAAGAATTTCCAAATACACAAAATACAGACACTCCATGAGCAGTCTGCACATGAAGTATTTTTTAAAACAAAATCACCTCCCCAGAAGCTTCCACTTCTTGCTTGATCATTGATCTTGTAAGGCCAAACATTTTTAATTTAATACTACTGGGAACTGGGGTGGGGAAAAAAACCCTCTTCAAACAGGCACAGTTGGCAGGCATTGAGTGTTAGCATTTGCATCATTTATTACTGCTGTTTATGGTGATATAAATTAGGTTATACCAATATAATTAATAACCCTAAATTTAGGTGTAATAAATAGCAATATTTATCTAGAACCGCAGTGTCTGGAGAAGTCCAGCCAAAACCACAAACTGTTGGCTACCGTGTTGCGACTGCGAGCGGACGCGTGGGAGTGCCAGGCGTGCGTAGGTGGAACGCAGGTCCCAGCAGATGCTGGGGAACAGCCGCACAAACAGGCTGCTGACAGGAGGACGCACAGCAGGCACACGCAGAAGGCTGCGTAAGAGCTCATCACCGCACAGGCACACATGAGCACACGCACAAGTCGGTGCCCAAAGGTGTGGTAATGAATTTTTGTGGAACAATGCAGACAGCAAACGGTGTTCTGTTTCTTTACAAGAAACTTCTTTTTGTGCTGCTGTAATTGGGCTTTTTACAGGTTCCCTTACTGAAGCCTGCTTTGTGGATTTTACACAACTGTGACTATAATTGATCTAGTTTTGTGGTGCAAAGATTGCACTTGAACAGACGAACTTCTTTTTAAAGCGATTCAAAAAGTTTCAAAGGCTACTCTGCATCATTCCTCATAAATCTAAAGTTTTCCGAGAACAATATTTTCAACATTCTACAAGTCAAAAACAAGCTTAATAGCTAAAACAGCAGTAGATCTAGATGGAAGAGAAAATGCTCCCAATATGCATATTTCACTCTTCATTTCAAACTGCTCAAAGATTCTGGTATGTCATTATTTCACTCCCTAAGGAAGAAAACTCGGCCAAAAGCCAGGGGCAATGACCAAGGTCTCACAGTCCATCGGTAGCAGAGCCAGGAGCAAAGCACAGATCTCACTCACTCACTGCATTTTATATCACTTTCCTAATGAAAATGATATTCTTCTTTATGGATTCTCCAACACTTAATAGAGATTAATTCCTTTCAAAGCTTTCCAATTTTACTGTGATTTACTTTAAAAAGAGGCTAGAGGCATGAAGATAAGCGAATCATAACACCAAACGCTTATTACTTTGGATTCTCACAGAGTAACTTGTGCAAAGTAGAGTCGGGCTGCAAGGGTACTTTCTGTTAAGTATATAGCTGTTCCTTCAGAGTGACTTGAAACAAGTTGTAACGCCGGTTTAAAGACACAAAAAATATTTAGCAAGTATCATCTTAGAAGTACTATGGTCAATGATGGCCTATAGACCAGATTCTTCAGAAAACAGTTTCCTCCTTAATGTTGACTTGAAAGATAACAGAGTTTACCAGAGCATTTAAACCTGGACAAGGCTGAACATTGCCAAATAAATCTGCACATAGACATACAGACATTAAGGGCCCGGGAGATATTTGCCTTCTCCAATGTGCATGGTTATCTCCAGCAGACCACCAGTAAACCTGAGGCCCAGAACAAAAGCATTTCTTTTCAGTGGAGGAGGACCCAATTCTACTAAAACATCACATGGGAAGAAAGAAAAACATCTGGGCCACAGGAGGCTTCACAGGAGAAAAGTAGAGAAAATTCAAGTATAACGGAACAGTTCTCTCTGTTCCCTAGACCCCATGACCAGTAACAGAGCCATGGCCAAGCCCCTGTTCCCCTGCTCCCATCCCACACGCAAGGTTTACCAAGCTTCCTAACTCATCACCAGATTTAACTACAGTTGAAGCTCATCTGCACCAGGGAATGCAAAACACCTTCCCATGTGAGAGGAGCTCAGGCAGTGCACTTCATCCAGGTGTCACCGAGAGCCACGTCCTCTCTCCTGAGGGCCCCTTCTCTGCTACACTTGCTCCTGACAGCTGGAGAAAAAAAGGTCAGACATTCCCTCCAGTCTTCCATCTGCTGGAAACTTAATTAAGTGCAGTGAAAGGAGAAGGAAAAAAAAAAAAAAAGAAAAGAAAAAAAAAGAAAAGAGGAGGAAAAAAGCCACAACCTTTCTGTTTTGCTTCTGTTGTCTAAAAGGATCAAGGAAGCATTTGGTGCCAGCAGAGGCTTCAAATACTCTGGGGCAGTAGCCAGCTACTCTCAACAGTCCTCCCAGACTACCAACACGCTCAAGGCCCAGGGAGCTCGGCAGCACGAAAGCTAAGGTTCTGCATAGGCGCAGACTAGAGACTGTCAGAAAAGCCCAGACTGCTCTTTCCCGAACACCTGACCCCAAACTGAAAAGAATTACTTTAGAACCAAACTCCTCAGCTGTTGCTCAGGACTGTTTTTCCATTTCCACAGCACTCGCTCCGCACTGCCTGACCCAAAAGCAGATGGGAGAACGTAGCTTAAATTCTTCCTCTACGCTCTGCTGTGCATTTCAGTGCCTGTCTAAGCTGATCTTTCAGCTTCAAGATTTGTCACGTCTTCCACTGGAACAAACCAGGGGACACAGTTGTTACCAAGACCTTATTGCCAGGTCAAAACGCACATGTCGCCAGTTACCGGTTGGACGTGATCGTAATGTCCTGTCCCGGCATCGGAGACAGGACTGACAGTTATTAACTTACAGCCACTCTACAGACACCCAAAGCGAACAAACTCCTCTGCCCACAGAGACACCAGAGATTTTTTTCCGGCAAAGGGCAAGCCAACCTCATCTTAGTGCACTCTTCAAGCGTTCAAAGGAAATTCCTCTTTCACTGGCCACACAGCAATATCTATTTCGTGTTAACATATTAGGAGCAGAGTTGTACTTTTCCCACTCATGTACAGGAAGAAGGAAGGCAGGTTAGTGTGGGTGGGCAGGGATGGTATAAGGCAAAAAGGAATCGGTATTTTCCAAGCTCAGATTCAGTATCTCTTAGGAAACATGTGGGAGGGAAGATCGAAAAGAAGGTGGGAGAAAGGGGGAGCTTCACTATATGGAAATATTTCCACGAAAATGTGAAAATTTAATAGATCCTTACTCATCTCCTCCCCACGAGGCTATACAAAGCATTAATTAAAGCCAGTTATTCCCAAGCATATCCATCTTGCAGGTAGTCTGCCCTGCTGCTTTAGCAGAACAGATAGCCCCCCTTTATCAAGGCAGATCCTGTTTCGCTGGCACCACTAACACTCCCTCCAGGCAACTGAGAGATCTTATAGGCACATACAGTACAGAATGATATACGTCTGACAAATGCAATACAGCACACTGGGCTGTATCTCAGATCCACATTTTCCACACAGGATTGATAACAGGATGAATAAAGCACAAGGCAAAGGGAATTCTCCTGACCCAAAACATTGAAGACAAGATCTGCTAGGTGCACAGGGGTAAAAGCCTATGGACAAACCCAACAAAAGCCCAGAATAAGTACATGTCAGAACTCACTTGCCATTGATGACACCATCGGGATTAAGCATGGGGACAATCTTGAAAATGAAACATTTCCGCAGGAGATCAGCAATGGGATCACTGCTCACAAGGAACTCCAGGGTCCCCTTCATTACCCAACTGGCATTGCTTTCGCCAGGGTGGACCCGGGCCATTAGAAATACGTAAGGACGATTGCCTGCAAAACAAAACAGTTTTCAGTTTCACGTAATATAGAGGCACACTCAGATTTGCAAAGCTGATCTTCAGAATTTACAACTAGTAGAGTTCAGCTGTTTTTAGCAATCCATTTGCCATGGGATACAAACTGGGAATTCGGGGTAGAAGAGAGGGTTTGGAGGGTTGCTTTAAAAAAAAAATAATCAAGGTTTTACTAAACAATTCATGGATAAGCTTTACTGAACCTGATTCAAAGTAGACTCGCAACTTAAAGTTCCCTTGTTATCAGATAGGTTATCTGCTGTTCCTGTGAAAAAGCACCCACATTTGTTCTAGTTATAAGTCTCCACAAGCTTGGTGTACATATGCTTAGAAAAGACCAAGTTTGACAGCAGATTCTTCGAAGATCCCATCTGTGCTGAGCATACTCCATGGATGGGCCTAGGAAACAGGAGAAGGCAGAGGGAGACACCTGCCAGGCACAGAAAATAAAGGGAAAGGACAAAGCAATTATCTGTCTTTAAATGATCCTTCTGTGAGCACTCACAATCTCGGGCCATGTTCGTAAGTCAGCCTGACAGATTTACTTCAGTCAAAACCATTATCTGTCAGGGCATCACAACGATGCCAGGATAGGTTTGTCCCAGGCAACGTCAGAGCTTGGTCTCTCTTCCTTTGTGTGAATTGAGGGACCCCAAACTGACAGGCTTGGGAGTGGTAACAGGACAGAAAACAAAACCCAAGGCATCAGTGGAGTGTCCTTGTAGACAAATGCTGAATTAACAAGTTATACACCTTCGCCCTTAGCTCCCAAAGCTGTCCTTCAGTTCCCAGACGCTTTACAAATCATTAATCAATTAATGTGAAACAAAGAGGTAGAACGCCATGCTGAAAAATATAGATGTTATTAAAGAACTATTTAGCTATTTGTCTGACAAAACAAAGGCTGTGTTGAGCTGAGAATACAGGTGAAATTTCTCATTTCACAGTCAAGCAAGGAACAAGCACTATTTTTTCCTCCTTAACTGTATATTCTGTGCAGTTCTGCTCAATGTGTACACTGCAGTACAGTTTAATTACACCATTCAGGGACGCACTCAGATTGGGAAACAATCCCCCCCTCCACACTTCCATGCTTTCCTCTTAAGCAGTCGGTGGGCACTAGAGGAGTGAACTGCGCTCTCAGCTCAAAGAGCTCATACAGAGCAATCATACTCTGGTCCAGTAAAGCAACTGGAACTCTGGTTTTCTATAGCCATGTATTAGTCTTTTATCATTCTTACACCTTACCTTGCTGTGAGGTTAGTATATTTTGATCAATGTGTATACATAAGTCCCTAAGGCACAGATTGCAAGAGATTCCTTTACCTCCTGCAGAACTACCAGCCTTTCTGATTTTCTTTTCCCGAAATTCAGAGTAAGTCTCTATTCTGCTCCAGCTAGTTGTGCATTACAGTCTGACTTAGCAAGGCTTTAAAATAGCAACAAGCAAAAACTAGCTTTCACGAAAACATCAGTTGCATTTTGCCATTTCCAAACATTTTCTTCTTTCTCCCATCGCCATGATTTAGTGCTGTTTTGCAGGCTCATTGCTGAGCTAAACTTATGGGACCGTGCTGTTGTAGCTGCGAATGAGGCTCTTGAGGACTCCTAATGGACAACAGCTGTAAATAGCACAAAGCAAAATAAAACATGTTCTCTTTTGTAATTGATGAATACAGCTTTAACAACCCTTATCTCTTCTGTATACTGGGAGAGAACACAGCATCTTAATTGAGAGGTTCTTTCCTCGGTCAAAATGAGGAAAAGAAAAAAGAAACTCTAAGCAAGGGTTTTCTCATCTCAGAAATCTGGGAAAGTTTTTCATAATTCTGCTAATTGCAAGTAGTATAGGAGCAGCAGAGACCTGAGTTCTGCTCTTTCTCTCAAGGCTGATCAAAGTCAAGCTCATCTCACTTAGATTCAATGTCAGAAAAGCTTCTGGAGTTTCTAGGTCTTAAAGCCCAGGAAAAGAAGGGTAGGAGAAGAGACCAGACAGAGATCATCTACATTATTTACCCGTCAGCGACAGTGGAGAGGCCCTTAGCCTGTAGGTCCAGCCAAGGAAAACTCTGTTCCAGCCAAAGCTTCCTTTACAAGCTCCCCTCCTGGCAAGCACATCCGCAGCTCTCACATCCCATCCGCAAGAGAGAGGTAACAAAGGCATGTACCAGCAAGGAAACCGCGGTGCTCGTTCACTGCCTGTTCCCTTCACAGAAGCCATCACAGCCCAATCCTAAATCCAGCGCTGCGCTCCCCCAGACTGAACCCAGCATCAAGACTGATGAAGCAGTAGACAGAGCAAAGAGCTGATGGCATGGCTGTAAAACTTGCTCCCCTTGAAATACCTGGGAGACAAAGATTTAACTCTGCGGCAGGCAGGAGTCACTCAATCCCATGCTTTAAAACATATCCAGTTACTTACCAGCCTTGAAATTATTGTGATAGCTGTGATAAACATTCGAGCTCACGAAGGTAGGGGACAGCAGCACTGGCCAGCCACACTCAGCACTCCAGCTGACTTACTCCAGTCAAGATTTCTGCTCTCAGTTCAGTCGCTTCCCTTTGTTCCTCACTTCCAACGCCCCCATGACTGCAGTCCTGATCAGACCACCCCAGTACCACACCGCATAGCTTACTGGTTTACACTGGTGCCCAGCTGCCCTTCTCTCTGTGCTGTTTCAGCACCCCTTGTACTACCTCCTGTGCCCACTATACCTACCTTCAGGACACACAGCCACAGGTTTTCTCACATACATCCTTCCAGTCCCAGAACCGAGCTTAAGTCTCCAAAATCCTCAGCTCAACACTTAGGCAGATCGCTCCCCAAGTTCTGGGGAAGCTGCCAGAAAGCTCAGGTTAGCCATTTATCTCTGTAAAGCCCACATGACACATAACCTTCTCTGGGAATGTAAATAGTAAAAAGAGAAAGCAGAGGAACCTTTTCATGCTACATAAAGCCTTATCCAACAGATCATGTCTCGTTACGCTGCGTTACATTTCGACATGTCCAGAATATAGCACGGCACCAGCAATACTCGAGGTGAGAGATCAAAGCGTCACCAATTCCTCTTGCAAACCTCTGAGCAAAAGCCCTTTGAGTAATAATTCTACTAATGTATCACCTACTTCCCATCTCCCCTTCTCTTCATTCGTTTTGACTGTGGATGAATGAATGAAAATAAGAGCTTTGTTCTTCCAGTACCGCTACCTTGCTGCTTAATCTCCTGCCTGTTATACGGATCTTCCTCCAGTCATGTCATCATTAAGGTTCACCAAGAGGTGACTTTGATTGCACTAATTGTGACATCAGTTGGGGAAAGAGCAGCCTGAAAGGAATGAACAAAACCCCATTAACACAGCAGTGTCCCTCATCAAGAGGAGGGTAGAAAGGAAAGGAGATGCAGTTCCAGATGCCCTGACCTGGGCTGATCTAAATTACTTCAAGCTGAGACCTGAGCCCTGCCATTTGTAAAGGGATGGGCATTGAAACAACACAGGGCTAGGATTTTATCGGGAGTTAGATGGAATTATGTACAAAGCATGAGAGAAATTCAGCCTACATCCCGGTCTTGACTGGAATTCTTCTGGCTGTTCTTCTGCATACTTGTCCTCCCATTACACCAAGCTCAGGGCCATTAAGACACAGAATTATTTTTTCCCCTTATGCCCCAAATACAGCACAACTCTATCATGAGCATTACACAAGTGATAGGCTCAAGTTTACCACAGGACATCACAGAAACCAAGAAAGTTAAAGTCTCTCTTTTAACTTAATTACCTGTGGCCACTACGGGGTATTCTATGAGTTAAATGATGGGTAAACAGGAGCACCATCACATAGCTCCTCCATGCATGTCACGGCCGCATCCTGTCCTGGATACATCTGATACGCCCAAGGCTGCCTATTTACGCAAAGCCAGAGAGAAGACAGGCTATGGTGTGATGTACAATGAATATATTAAAGTATATCTGTAAAAAGCATCAAACACCGAGATCACAGAAAACACGAGACTGATCTGAGGCAGAATCTGTGTCAGACGCTCTACCCCCCCTCCTAAAACTTTTCCACTAGTTGTCAGTCTGTCAGTTGCCTTAAGATAGAATAATTCTTCCCCCGCCCCAGCACTCCTGTATCCTTGCTGACCCTGCTTTTGGCTAAATGCTCCAAAAGCAGACACGTCTTAAGACAGAGGCAAAATACACAGTCTGGCAGGACCAGCTGTTGTTTTGCAGAATTATCAATGAGCTATTCCTTTCTTAAATAGACCTATATCATATGTGTTATTACTGTTACCTATGGCAAAGAAGTGAATGTTACAAATCACCTCGGCTGCCTGCTCTCTACCTTCATAGCTTGGTGGGGGAGTTTCAGGCTCCAAGTTGCTTGGCAACCTCCTTTTGTGCGTGTGTTTTATGAATTCATTCACCTCTGAATCAGAGATGATCAGGGAGCTGAATATGGGTACAGACTGCCCAGCCTTCTTGCAGCTTGATATCCTACTATTGCTGATTTTTAACTCCAGGAAATTGGTAAGCAAGTTGTCAAGTTCATTTTGGGGCAGACTCCAAAATTCCAGGCTCTGAAGGCAGCAGGAACCATGACCATTATTTAGCAAGACCTTCTGTACAACTGAAGACAAAGGAAAGTCACGTGAACTAATTCCTGTTCAAATCTAAACGTATCTCTTATGGAAGATTGAGAAACAACCAATTCTTTTTTTCGGAACGTGCATCCACGGAAAACCTACTATAACCCTTAGCAAATTGTTTCAGTTTATAACTAACATCATCATCCCAGGTTGCGTGCACCTAAACTAATGTAGCTGAAATTTCCAGCCACTGCACTATGATCCCTTTTTCTATGTGCCAACTCAACATTCACTGGCATGTCCTACCTCACTCTGCACACCCTCTGAGCTGCTTGGGTAACATTAAGCTTCAAAACTGAAACCATGCAGCTGTTGTAGTGTAGCTACCTTATTAAAGTGAATACAAGCAAGCTGCCTTGCATTTACCTCCTCCCAGAGCTCTGTCACTGAGCAGAGGAGTTCCCCTCCCGACACGCACCTCCCGCGGGTGCGCTCACTGCTGCCGTTCTGTACCGGTGTAAAAGCAGGGCACAGCCTGGGGTGCAGGCTGGGAGCGTGCTCCCACTGGTGCTCTGTCTGTGGGTGCAGAGTTTAGAGAGGACCTGGCCTGCTGTTGGGTGGATACCATTGCTTCCCTGGTCAGGTTGGCAGAGCTCTTCCTGCACCAAGTGCTAAGTCATGCTCACAGCGCTGTCCAAGGGTTTATTTTATAGCCAAGATGGAGGCGGGTGTTGGTTGCCATTGCCCCTGGCCTCACACAGGTCTTCTAGGATGCCGTGTTGTGGGAGCTACTGGCTCCTGTTGGGTCTCTCCACTCCCCTGAAGTTCACATCTCAGGAAACACCCCTGCACACGACTGCGGGTTGTGCCGGCACTGGTGCTGCCCACCTCAGCGACCAAGGGCTGGGGTCAGTTACATGACCTTTAAATCTCCCACTGTTGCTGGCCACCATAAAAACGAGTTTGACGAAGACTGAAGAGGTCATTAGGAATGATAAAAGGTTCAGAAGTCATAACTTACAAAGACAAATTGGAGAAAATGGGTTTTAAGCTTAAAAAGGAAAGATGAACAGGGAGGAAGGAGATAACCTTTAAATTGCAAAAGGCTGCTATAAAAAGAGATAGCAATCAATTGCTCTTACTGTCCACTGGGACTAGGCTGCATAAAAAAAATAATATGCAAGCTTCTGTCTGTCAGTCAAGCCAACCTGCAGTGACTTGACTGCCTTCACTGGTGTGCCCACGTATTTACGCTGCTTTCTGCTAGGTCCTTGTTCACTAAGTTCTGCACCAAGCAGTGCCCAGAACAGCATCAGCTCGAGGCCTATAGCCACATAAGTCATTCTAGCTATGCCTTTAGAAATTTAGTCCAAGATTCCCTTCTAGTGCTCTAGAATTCTCTCTATGTTCTGAGAGCTGCTGGAATCACTGTTCCAGTCCACGGGGCACCTCAGTCATCTCCTTTGATCTCTTTGGTGCAAGGTGTCTGCTTACTACTTAATGTACATTTACAGCCACTGTAAAATATGTTAAACATTAGCCACTAATTAGTGGCTAATCAGAAATAAATTATCATAATGATATTTTGACAGTTTGGGCTTCTCCCACATACAGATCAGAAATATTTACGGAAAACTGTCTCACCTGCTCTGTTAGTGACAGTCTTACCATTTCAAGATTGTAGTAATATAATTACTGGGGTTCCTTTCATTAGAAATTATCTTCCAAAGCCCCTCTATTATCCTGAAATCTACTGGTTCTCAGCCTCTGTGTATGCACCCTTTGCAAGGGGTGAGAAGCAAACACTAAGATCACCTCCAAGAGTCCTCCCAACTGATTATCCAGCTAGCTGAAGGAAGCTCCAGATTATCTGTCAAAGGCAGGCAAGGATCTATCATTCCCTGCCTCTATAGCACACACATTACAGCCTTAATTTGTTCTATGGCAGCAGGCAATTTCAGATACTCAAGTATTTTGTACTGCCGTGGCCTGACCATCAATCCATATGTTTTTCAGCCCGCATGGGAAAAACTTAGATTGCTTTGCAGAGATGTGAGACCTCCGAGAGGCAAGCAGAAAATAAAAAAGAAGTGTTTTCAAGTTAGGTACATATGTGACACACTCATCTCCTGGGTTTTTGGTGTAAAGATAAAAACACGGGCCCATAGGAAGAACCAGTCAATGGACGCTCAGAAGACTGGAAGACACTGGAGCAGAGATCCATCAAAGCAGACTGTACGCTGTCCTCTTTCAGTATGGTTAAAGAAGTGACGGCATTGCCCTAAACTGTTCCATGCCTAGAAGAAGGTGCAGACAGGAGATAAGTGCAGCAGAAACCCACAGGATAACTGTAGGCAGAGTGCAGAGATCCATAGAGCTATGAAATCCATGGGCTCTTTTCCGAGAGAAGGATTTCATCTGAAATGAAATCAGGCAGGAGGAGCAGACTGAAAAAGGTTCCATTGTCATAAAAATATCTCCCTGGGTAATCCACGGTGATGGAAAAAGGAAACTCAGATAATTTATGTGACAGTTTAATGGGATTTTGGTGACACATGATACTTTAGAAAGAATATGCCCAAATAGGACAGACAGGACTTTAATAAGGCTTCGGCTCCAAACCAGCAATATTTTCACCCCTCACTTTTACATTTCATTCTATATATCCTACTATATATAGTATGAGCTACTCACTTATAGCCCCCATATCTCATTCACATGGCACGTCTCAAAATTGTAAGAGCAATAACTGTGCCCTTTCGAGTTACATCCCTAGCCAGAGAGACCTCCGAGTATGTGATCCCTAAAGGGATCAAGCTGACTTTGCACCTAGAGGGCAGAGCATCACCGAGCTGTGAATTCTGAGGCATGAGCTGCCCCCCGGCCATGTCCCCGGCTCTGCGGACGGCGTTAATAGCTTCTCTGCAGAAATGAAGGGCAGCAGATGGACAGTCTGCAGCAGGAATCGCTTGCAGAGGGGATGCCCCCAGAGCACACTCCAGGAGTAAATGGCTTTCACGCTGTGACTAATGCCTCAACCCATGTCTCCTGCTTACGAGACATACAAGCCTTTACCCCAGTGTAATACCTCGTGCCCTTCCCTGCCATCGCTTTCAGAACAGGCACAGCAGCAAGAGGAATTGCTTAGAGGACTAAACTAGGGTGAAGCCAGGGTTAATGGGATGAAACTTCACAAAGGAACATTTAGGCTGAATATCAGTGAGTTATATTGAAGAGTCTCCCCGTGGAGAGGTAGAAGTTAACATTAAAACCACATTGCCCAGAGCACAAGAAGCCATTCAGTACACAACAATCTTGCAGTAGCTGGGGACAGAAATAACCCAACGGGCATTTGTTTTTTCTACTAATTTCGATGGATCCAGTTCTGAAGCCCTTATTTTCTCTGGAACATCTCCTTCTGGGAATCTAGACAGGAGAGACATGGCAAAAAGCTGTGGGAAGATCTCAGTATTTCGCCCAGTCTTTCTATGACCACAGCAAGTTAAGATCCACTTCGGACCTGCACTGGGGCCTGTTAGCCCTAAAACGGGCATGGAAAACAGAGCACTTCTCAGCATTTCTTTCACCACTGGGAATAAGAACCCAATTTAACAGGCAAATAACTTACATGTTGTGTAGTCCTTCAAGCCGTTCTGCTCCACAAAAGACAAATTCTATAATAAAGAGCTTTTTGCCCATAAACTGTCTATACAGAGCAGAGATTTAAAACCCACCTAATGCCACCTAAAGCATAAAGCAACGTTTATTTTTAAACATGTGTTGTGCCTTTAAGAGGCACGGATCCATCTCTGCCTCTGACTTGAGGTCTTCCTCAGGGAATGACTTGTAAGAAATAAAATGTATTAAAAGGAAGTGCAATCAGCCTCTCATCAAAGGGATAAAATATCAATTTTTGTCAGGATAAAAAGCATCACAGATTGGCTCTGATGGGAAAAATTAAATTCTTGGTATTCACTTGATTTGATATTTTATCATTTCATTGCTCCAGAAATATTCTGGCAGGGAATGTTTCTTAAAAATATTATCCTGTATTTCTCCTGCAGTAAGCAAGCTATGAGAGTTTTGCGTGTTTTGTTACATATGAAAACCTCAGTGAAAAAGGAAAGAAAACAGACAAGTCTACAAAAGGCATCTTCTAACACTTCTCTATGCCAACAGCTTCACAGTAAAGGACCTTCTGCAGGTTCACCTCTTTTGTGGCATCACTACATTGACTCTTACATCACTGCTGTCCAAACCTATCCTAAATTTTAGAACTGCGTTGCCCAGAGCTGATCCCATGGGAAATCCTCACATTCCATAGACAAGGGATTGATAAAGTAAAACTGTCTCTCAGTTTTGAATAACGAATCTCTTGCCTTGATGACAAGTTTTTAGATGAACTCCCCAAACAACTGAGCAAGAGAATGCAAATAAAGAGCAACATAAAAGGTCTTTCAATCAGATCATCATGACAGCAAGGCTGGTGTTGGACCAGTGATCTTGTATCATGACATAAGCAGCACCATTTTACATCTTCTAGGCTATGCGGCATGTTGTGTAACAGACACAAAGTAGAGTTTGACTAAACTGGAAGTATTTAGCACCAGAATGATGCAGAAATATGTTTAAACTAGAAGAGTACCCTACTGTCCACCCCCGAGCAGTACAACTCCCTGCCTATTTTAGCCTTGACAAGAAGCCTACTTCTACTTACAAAGTTTTATCTTGGCTAAAGACCAAAGTGGGAGACACTAGCACTTGATGTCTAAAACACAATAAATGGAACTTCAACTTTTTTTTCTTCTCCCTCAAAATGTTTAGGAAAACTCACACCAATAGCAGATGTACCATTAGTGGCCAGTCCTAAACTCTATCCTCCTACTGCCCTCCAGCAGCCTAGAAATAATACTGTTCTAACATCTTTCATTCAAACCTCACATTCAGAGCTCGCATCAGTTGTTTAGGCCATAAGCAGAACATGAGTTTTTGAAGCAAGATAGCAAAGATGAACCTTGGCATTCATAAGCAAGTTCATACTACATTATTTTCAAGTGGTTCTACTATTGAAATACGCTAAGGATGAAGGAGTAATCAGGAACATACAGCACAATCAGAATCCCAGAATATTTGACAGAAAGATAGGTGGAACAAGATTTGTCACTGCATAAAATAGATAACATGCAGAAATCTCAAGCAGTATGTGGTAAGACACTAAGCAGTCACTGTCTAAGATCAGGAAGAAGTTCTTCCCTTCAGATGCTAGCAAAACGATTTCTAATGAATGATGTCTTCCTACATCAATCACTACAGGGAGTAGCATGTCAGGCTAGGAAGACTACTAGTCTGTTTGAGGGAAATTGTTTCTTCTTAGCAATAGGATGGTAGGAAGGCTAGAGAAAGGAAAAAATGTTCTGTTCCCTCCCCCCCCACCAGTTGCTATAAAGCATAGAAAAAGGTATTCGTGAGTAAAGGAGTCAGGCTGCACAACAGTCTTGGCAGTCTCAGAAGGAACACAAGTGTAAGTGGATCATGTGATGTCCTTCCTCACCACTCCATGTATCATTACAAAAGTCGGAATTTTGACACAAGAGAGGCTTTTATTCTTTATTTCATAGTTTCCTATGTGATATTCAATTTATTAAAAATCTTCTCCAGTTCTTTTTGGCATGAGTGATGGTTTCTGATCAGTTTGAATTCCTGGTGCGTACTACACAGACTAGCTTCATGAAGCTGATACTGTGACGTTTCCTCAATCCCAGTGCTTTCATGCATTTTAACCCCAACATTTTCCCAGCAAATCTCTGAACTTTTCCAATTGATGCTGCCACAAAATCCTTCCATTGTAGCTCAGTCACTCTTTACAGCCTGTATAATCCACAGCATGAGCTCCTCTTTCTTACTTGCCATAAGCAGCACTCATATCGAAACCATTATATTTCAGAGCATTCACTACCACTTCATCTTCTGCTCTGTAAACTATTAGAATGCTTTTAAAAGAGACACTTATTTAAATAAAAGAAAATCCCTGCAAATAGTGGTCATGACAGCCTAATGGCTAGCATTACAAAGATGATTTATCTTCCTGTTATACCTAACAAAGTTTCTTATGCTAATACCTTGTTTTCAAAATATGAAGAGACTTCTAATGGATGTTTTCTAACTGCAAGAATATACAAGTAATGAAAAACACCTCACATCAAAAAAAAATAACCTTCACCTGCCATCTAACATCCCCACCAACTCTCAAAATCAAAAGGTCTCCTTAACTTATTTTCTTTTTCTGTATTAGTGTGCTTCCTTCATGGATGAAGAAACCAACTATTCCATCTCACCACCTCTTTGTAATCCAAATGCATGCATTAATTTGATTTATTTTATTTGATTTCTGCCTATTAAATGACATTTGAGGCAGGTTAGGTGGCCTCACAGGGAGCATCTCACCAGCACTACCCTTTGCACAAACAGCAATTACTTTATGTGGGTTGAGCCTAATTTCAAGTCACATCTTGACAGGCTGACAAGTAAGGTCATGGTATCTGCATTGCAAGCAATACCCCAACTGGTGGGAAAGACAAGCTAGAAGGTGAGTCCTGGGAGTGTTCTGATTAAAAGGGTACAATACAGAGTATGAAATTAAGCAGCAAGTCATCACTTATGAGTGGGAGCATCGTTTCAAGTCTATCTACTGACTTTCTGCATAACTTGCAGGCCCATCACCTATGTCAGCACAGAGACTGTAAGCATGTTGCTACATTTTTATTTCTCATTCAGTTCATAAGTGCTAAAGACAGGGGGAATAGGGACAGTGGGGGCAGCACAGACACTGAGACCCCAGAGTCCTTCATCTGTCTCTTGCCTGTTCTTTTGCCTCTGGCTGGTTGCTCTTTGTGAGGAACAATTCCCATGTGTTCAGTTGTGCTTCATGGTGACCCTCTAGCTGTTGTTTTCATGCCCTTTCAAAATGCTTGACAAAACTGTCACAGGAGGAGTTTGGCATCTGGAAGCTGTGACAGACATGATATGACCCGATTCATAAAACATAACTAAACAGCTTGGGCTGCCAGAGGCCAGGATTTACAGGACTGCGTTTCAAGAACGGCCTTCAATGTCTGCTCTACTAAATGCACTTTCCTACTCTGCCACAATACAAATTCCCAAGCTGTGTTAGGGTGACCTGCTACACTAGGAAGTGACAAAGCAGATTAGACACTAATCTTGTTAGCGCCTACCGTGTCCACTGCTGATCAAGAAGGGGAAGGAACAACCTCAGCTCTGGTTGCACCTTTTATGCTAGACTACAGAGATAGGGAGCACCACAAAAAATTAAGACAGCATTTTTCAGAAACTCCTCCAGCACAACAAACTCAAAAGGAAAATCAAGTCACACGTAGTTTCTGCTGCATTATCCACTACGGTCTCATTTTTACAACAAAAGCCTCCCTGCATTTGTATTTCCAGCAGGTGCAGCCTGACCCTAAGGGAATTTAAGGAATTCCCACCCTTCTTTCCATCTACTTCTTTTCTTCATCTCCACTTCCATCACTAGTTACAGTCTTCTGTTAGGTGCTCACCAGGGGACCTAAACATCCTTTGGGAGACCTATCAAAGTCACTCTGATGCTAACAATAATAAATTCCATCTCACTCATTTTTGTCTTGCAACAGCACACAGACTGAAGATTACATGTTCCAAGCGTGTTCCAAGTTAAGAAAGCAGGGATTTACAGAAAAATTAAGTTACCCAGGAATAAAATACCAATCAGTCACAGAATTGGAAGCTCAACATCCATTTCCCACATCCCAGTCACAAAGTATCCTGTGCCATTCACGTTCATTCCAGAAATTACTTTCTACATAATCCATGACTTCAAAGCACTTCCTCCTCTTTTCATTAGCCATGAAAATGAATTGAATCCTGCACTTAAATATCACCAGTAGAACCCTCTCTCAGTTATGTTAATTGTCCTATACCACGATGCTATAACACAGATGCATTTTCATTCTGAAACCATCCACCCTTCCTAAAAAAACCACACACGTGCTGATGCTACAATATTCCGACATCCATCACTATTACACCATACTTTCACACTCAGAGAGAAAGTGACAGATGCTATGAAAGTGGTAAGGTAAGAACAAGGAAAGGAAATCGGATGTTGTAGTAGGTGTGTCTAGTTTTCTTGAAAATTTTAAAAGAAAAAATAGAGAAGTCCAGAACATTTGGGAGACTCAAAAGGAAGTTCCATAATGTCTTTTAGTCTTTTCCCCAAGTCATCCACAAGCTGTTCCCTATCTGTGGGTCAAGACATACCTGCAACCCCATTCTGACTTCTTCATTCACTCATACTTATCACCTCTGCCCTACCGTCATGTTTTAATAAAAAATTCGTACTATTTTATTTAACCTAATCTATTTCAAAGACACAGAAGCAGCACCCAGGCTAAGCCGGAAAATCTTCAAAACAGTTCATTAAATAAATTCAATGAAGAAAGAAGAGAAAAGGCTTGTAAAAAGAATTACAAAGTGGCAGGGAAAATTACATTTTTTTTCCCCACAGCTAAGTAGCACGACAATTGCAATTGATAGAACACATTAAATTCTAAATGCGCTGGTGATATGATAGATATCATTTTCTGAGTGTTACTGAAAAAATGCCTTCTTTGGGAAACAGAGTTAAGATCTGGAACAAGTCCTGTTGGTTCTGGGGCCTGATTCAATTATGCAAAGCTCATTAACATAAAGTTAAGATGGAGCAGGGATAAAAGGCATGGAACTTCTATAGGATGCCACATGCCTTAAGAGAAGTTGTCTTGCCAAAACTAGCAGAGCAGGTCTTTAGGAGGTCTGTTTGCAGATATAATGGGTAGCTGGTGACTTAAAAATGCAGCTTCCTCCCCTTCTACTCAGAGGGCCAGAAGAGAGGTGCATACTAGTACTGCTCCTTCTGATACCTAATTCTGCAAAATGAACTAAAAGAGAGGGGATTTAGGTTGGACGTTAGGAAGAAATTCTTTACTGGGAGGGTGGTGAGGCCCTGGCACAGGGTGCTCAGAAAAGCTGTGGAGGCCCCAGCCCTGGCAGTGTTCAAGGCCAGGCTGGATGGGGCTTTGGACACCCTGGGCTGGTGGAGGGTGTCCCTGCCCATAGCAGGGGGGGTTGGAACTAGATGATCTTTATGGTCTCTTCCAACCCAAACCATTCTATAAATCTATCACACATGAAAAAGAAGCCGAGGAAAGCAGAGAAAAACCCCCCAAAAAACAGACCTAGAACGTAAGAGACTCAATGCACCTCTTTTTCTGTCAGCTAGAAACTGAAATCCAACAGCCACATAATAAATGCCCTGAAATGATACAGAAGTCCAAGTTTAGCTCTCCGCAAATGCTGGTGCACTTTGCAGTATCTACCATGTCACTTGTCAACTAGTTGATCTTATCAGCACATTTGCAGTCTGCACATAGCAGCTGTCTCCACTTGTTTATTAGCAATTTCTATTTCTGCCTTAGAAACAGGTGGGCAAGCTCAGAGAGCTAACAAGTTTCTCTTTGATGTAGAGATGGACAAATCCTCTCATTAACAGAACAGCATTTTAAAAATCATTATGGGGTATTTTTAGTTCTATTTCGTTTTAGTATTGCTGTATAATTGCAGCCCATTAATCCCAAATACTTGTTTCTAGAACCTGCCAGTTATAAGCAACAAGAAGTGTCAGCCTGTAGTGTCTGCAAACTACTCGTTTCGATATATTGCTGTACTTATTTTACTGGTATAAGATTGGCTACAGCAGTCACACAGCAATAGATCCTGTTCTCCAATTAGAGAAATTACACTCAGTTAAACAGGTCAGGCAGAAACCTGCCTAGATCCTCCCAGCAAAACCAATGTACAGGTGGGAATTAGAAATAGCAGGTGTTCAGAATTACAAAACCAGGAGAAAACACAAATACACACTGTGCATGGCAAAAATACCTCCTCCCTCACTGATGCTCCCAGGTAGGTTACTGTTAGGATCAGCACAGAGAAATTCCATTTGCTACGTTTCGCATGAGCGGAGACCCCCTCACACGGATGCGGGCAAAGTAGCTGAACAAACTGTCTGGTGGCAGCTCTGGCAAACGTGCAGTAAAGCTGTTCCACACAACCCAAACAGCCCCGAACGTTTGTAATACATGACTAGCTAGGTCAGCCTTTATCAGACAAAAACGCGTACCTTGGAACATTAAATCCAGAAATTGGAACACTGTTTTCCAGAAAGTTTTCAAAGCCTTAAGGTATCAGGTGAATGACTTTTCTATTTGCAAGCAAGCTGCAATAGACAGTCTCTCCAAACCAGTCAGCCAAGATTTAAAAGCACCAAGAAACTTCCCAATTTAGAAGGATAAAGGTGAAAACCACACAAAAGTTATAATGCCACCCACTCTGTTTCCCAACAGCCTGTTAGTTCTGTGTATTGAGGAAAGGTCTGGTTTGCCTGTGCAAGGCAGAAACCAGTTGTTAGAGTGACAAATGTAAGACACACAGAATGATGAAAAAACACCTAAAAGCAGCAGGCTTCCCTGTTAGCAGGATGCACTCTGGTTTCCGACACAGCCTAGCAATTCTTTAACACAATCTCTGCAAGACTTGACCATCTTCCCCCTGAAACATCCCCAGGCTGAGTTCCCAAACTAAAAGCAAATGTCTGCTGGAAGAGTGGCAGAGCCCACTTTTACCCACCCCACCCAATCTCGCTATCCAGTACAAGTCAAAAAATAGTTTGTTCCCACAGGATCACCAGCCATTGGAAAGCAATAGGTATCTTGCTCGATTTATGTATCAGCACAGCCTTTCTGATCCAGAAACAGAAAAAAAAAATATTGAACCAGAGACAAACTGCTCTGTGACAGCAAGTGCAATTGTTTGGGTTTGGCAGCAGCGGGTACTCGTGCTACATTCTGTGAGCTTTCCAGCCACGGATTTCTCTTTCACAAGGCCAACCTACCAGCCGTCCTGCCCTTCACTCCCTGACCACAGCTTGCCTAGTAGTTATCAATGAGAAGGTGCAGCCAAATAGGAAGAACAGCTAATCACTGGGAGCCCAGCAGCCCATCTCCTCTTTAGAGGAGTACTTCTTAATTGCATTACAAAGAGCAGACAAGGCAGAGACAGCAGTAAAAATTGGAGGGGAGGGAAAAAGAAATCACACACAAGCAACACCTCTGCTGTTACAAAACTCCAATTTCTTACCTTACAGCAGGTAACCCAGGGGCCATAGCAACCTCCTTACTGGCCTTTTATTCAGGGAGCAAGAGCACAAACTGCCACTCCATCCACAACCTCACCACTCCCAGCCAGCAACGACTGATTTAACACAGGTGTTGAGGGGCAAGCCCAACTACCTCCAGGCCAACCCACTTTATACCGTGCATCAGCAGGTGCTCCAGACCTTGTAATTTGTGAAAAACAACAACCTGTGCAGTAAGACTGTGCTGGGTTTGCCCGGGATAGAGTTAATTTTCTTCATAGTAGCTAGAATAGATTTACGTTTTGGATTTGTCCTGTAAACAGCATTGATAACATAGAGCCGTTTTTGTTATTGCTAAGCAGTATTTACACAAAGACAAGGCCTTTTCTGCTTCTCAGCCCACCCCACCAGTGAGTAGGCTGGGGGTGCACAAGGAGTTGGGAGAGGACACAGCTGGGACAGCTGACCTCGGCTGAGGTCCCATACCATATGGCATCAGGCTCAGCACATAATGCATATAAACCTTCCCATGGCAGGGGGGTTAGAAAAGATGATCTTTAAGGTCCCTTCCAACCCTGGCCATTCTATAATTTTATGATTTACCTCAGCCGATGAGTTTTCTCACTTTTACCCATCCTATTCTCTCCCCCATCCCTTTGTGGGGGAAGCGAGCCAGCAGCTGTGTGGTTAAACCAGGACAGAGACACATGGTCAATTGGGCAATATTGTGACCAGCTGGAAGAAACCCCTTCCTGACCTCTGCTTTTACCTTGAGGCACAAGCATTAACTCTTCACCCCTTAGTAGGCATAGTGCTCGTAACAATATTCAGCCTCCGCAGTCAATCTGACCCTAAAATTATGTCCTCCCTCACAGAGCCCATCTCTGTCACATTGAGAACAGATTTAACTCAATTCAAATACTTCTCTGACTAATTTATACAGTACCACATTGACCTTTTAGCGTACGCCCCACGGGACTGTGTGTGATTGGAATTTATGGCCAGGCATGGGAAGGGAAATGTGCAGCTCACTGAAATAGAGGGCTTTTTCTTTTTTTTCCTGCCATGACTTTAGGTTGATAACAGAAACCTAGTAGCAGTTCAATGCTTGCTCACCATTTGAGGGAGTAAAAGCCGCCTGGGGGCTCTGCCAGGCTGTATTTCAATACCTCTACCATATACACAGATTGGCCATTGGAAGCATAGCAGCTGCAGGTTTTTCCCAAATTGTTTCCACCTAAGGGAAAGAAGATGATATTTTTTTCTTTTTCCCCCTTCTGTTAAGGCAAGAATTTTGGCAACCTATCACTCCTACAGAAATAGCTCCACTGCAATGAGGCCGGGGCACTGGGGTGTTGTGAGACAGGGTTCCAAGCAGCTGGCTATAAATTTCCAAAGCAACATAAGCAATAGATACAACTAAACCTGGTTCAGTTTCATTCATAATTTTCAAAGCCTTATAAAAAAAAAAACAACCACACAAGTAGTACCTCACTCCTGTGAAAAGACACTTCTGAGGCCCTTGACAAACCAATTGCAAATAAAAATAATTATGACTAAAATATGTACTGGTTTAGATTTTCAAGATGTTTAGTTCATTAGCATATCAGAAAAGGCTCTGATATTCTGGAAAACAGTAGCACTAAGCACTACTAAGGGTCTAGCCCGAGTTCATACCAACCAAAAAGACTTAGCCAACTTATCTTCCAGAGAATGCTGCTGTTAATCAGATTATTTCTTCTCTGGAAAAGATATGCAAAGGTTACAAAGCCTCTTGGGACAAAGATGAGGCTGTTGTAATTCACAGAAGGAAAGGCAACAGAACAAGTCCTGAAGAAACTGCAGAAAATTCTGTAGCACCATTCCCTAAGAAAAGGGGGGCTTAGAACAAATCTCCAAATTTCAGAAGGAAGGTTATTTAAAAAAAAAAATATGCAAAAAACTACAGGTGAAGAGCAGCCACTGCAGTACAAATTATGTCCCTTCAGATGGCTGTTCTGCTAGCGTGCAGCATAAGGCAAAGGGGGGGGTGGCAGAGATTACCCAACATTTATTTCCCCCCCCTTTGCAAGAAGCGCCATGGTTGCCTATGCTTCGAGGCAGTTTCAGCGTCCTTGTTCAGTGTTTTCTGTGCATTGCTTGCTGCCTTGACTAATTGGATTCGATATATTAATATGTATTTTGCCAAACTCACAGAAGGCTGACCATAGTGTCAAAGCTGTGCTGGCTGAGGGAGTTCCACCAGATGCTGGGATTCAAAGAGCTGTTGATACATCATGAAAAATACTGGCATCTGCCTGCAGACTGCCATGTGTGTCTCTCTCACATTTCATGTTCCATTCAACCAGCTTCCACCTTTATGGCAGTAGACTGGATACTCAAATGGGAACAGAGTTTCGCAGGAATTTGTCTGCTCTTTTTGCACTGGGCTGCCACATTGTTGTGATTGGGATATCAGAAAGAAAAGAGAGAGAAGGAGTGTTTGAAATGGAAAGACAGTCTTGTGAAACTTAGAGCACACACCATCGGTGTTGCATATCTGGAGATCATTGCTTTGGCGTCAGATGCTCGATAAACTGCCTGCTCAAGTGGAAAAAAAAATCGTATTCTCAATTCTGTAATTATTTAGCACTGTAGAATACATGACAGTTTTATTCAGCCTTTCTTCACTAATGCATTAAAACAGGATCACAGTTTTCACAACAGCTGACTCTTCCTGTCACCAAAAGCAAAGTGTTTGGTACAAAGCAAAAGAGGAACCAGCGCCTCTGCCTAGCACCCCTACAAATTAGCAGCAAATCTTTACCTCAAGGGAATACGCAGATACAAAACTCAGATTTTTTTATTTTTTTTTTGCAGACACCAGAATAAAGCAGAAAAAAGTTTTTCTCCACAGTTTACTATAATCATAATCTCATTCAATTCCTATACACACTAAAATCTGCTAACTTTTAACTATAATCACAAATAAGGAATAGAGAAGAGATGAAAGGAAAAAGCAGAGCAGGTTCTGTGAACTGAATACTTTAAGGAAACATAATGCTAGTGGTGGTCTCTTTCTGCATAAGATTTTTTTTGTGTGTGTGTGTGTGCTATCTAGACACTTAATGTGGTCCAATTGCAGTCTGAGACTATTCACATTCTGTGGAAATGCAGTCTGACAGAGGGACCACCTGAGGACTGGAGGCCATCTTCAGTTCTTGGTTTCTCTCCTGAGACTTTCATCAATAGTAGCAATACTTCTTTCTCCTTGTTTGACACTTGCAGTGCAGAAACGCCATTATAAAAGCCTATCGGTCCTTTTCACAGAAACCACTCAGCATCCGGACAAATATGGGGAACTGGATTGCTCTATATTTGGCATACAAATGCGACCTAAGGGTTCTGCAGCACTGACTATATTGTGCTCATGTGTGCTGGAGGAGGTATAGCACGCAACGACGCTAGAACAACAGATGCAGTTGCTGTTGTGAACTGTTTCCAGCCAGCACAGTGCCAGCTTAACACTCCAGCTGAATTGCTACGGGCAGTTCTTCTGGCTGCTTGAAACATCATTACCAATCAAAGCAGGTCATTCTACCTCCCTATTTCAATATTATTAGATGAGAGCTTCCTTTAAAGAGTGCATTTTCCTTTGGGTGGACTAACTCCAATAAGGCGTTGATCTAATTTGATCCCTGTTTCACAAGGAGATATGTCATCTCCAGCTTTGAAAAAGCTATTCAAGAGAAGAGAGCTTTAGCCTTTCATAATTAACATGCAACACTGGTTGCCATGCAGGGAGCAGGCACAGTTATAATAACTTAGAGTCAATAATTCATAAACTATAATGCATTATTAATCAATTATTAAGGCCTGAATTACATTTAATGAGATTAAGCTGATTGGAGCACTAAGCTGTTTGAATCATATTGATTTAATCAATGTGCTTAATTAAACTGTGTACATTTTCCACATGATCATTATTTCCCCAGTATCCTGCATAAGTGGCCTCTGCAATTCATATCCTCTGCTGTTCTTTGCTCAGGAATTGCTCGTAGCTGCAGATTCTAAAGGTAAGGGTGTTGTTTCTTTCTGAGAAAAGATCAAAGTTGCAAAACAACCATCTAAATAGCTTATACAAGCAAATTGAGAAATGTTAGAATATTTCTCCCAGTGAGTACATCTATCTGATTCTGTAGGCTTAAGATGAGACCAAGTAAACACACCTCATTAGTCTCACCCTATCCCTCCTTCTAGTTCTGGGAGCATCTGCAAATTCAAAGGGCACATGCACATCTATCCCAAAAATGTTACTCTCGCTATCTTCAGAAACATGCTTGGACTCAGAGAGAAAGTGTGTCTCAACTCCCCAAAAGACTACTTTTAAGATAAGCAGGTGTCATTATCTCTTTACGATAATATTCATAACGGTTTCCCCAGCCTTGCATAAAGAGGGCATGTGATGACAGAAGAGCAACTCAAATGTAAATCCATTTGCTAGCATCATATTTTGTTTAATTGCCCTCACCACTGCTGCTAATTAGCTGGGACATTTAGGCTTAACTTTAAACCCCACAATTGAACTCTATAATGCTACACACTGCTAAAAGAACACTCATCAGGTGTGTTGACTGGGGGAAATACTCATAACACACTGCATAATCCCATTATTAATGGGAACCACAACAGTACGGCCAGCCATGAAAAGAACTTTGTCACAGAGTAAAGCAATGGCAAACACTGACTGTCCCACCCCACTCAGAGTGACACCCTTCTCAGAGGATGCGGGATTAACGCCCACAGCACTATCTGGTGATGCTCACGTCTTTCAGCTGAGAACACAGCAATGCTGGTGGTCGTCAGCTGAAGCAGTGCACTGCCACACCACCCCAGACTCATCAAAATCTTCATTCCTGTAGGGAATTCCTTTGGGACTGTTTCAGCTATTCCTCTCTATTAACACTAACCAGAACGGCACCTACTCTACATCACTTCAGATATGTCCTCGCCTTTCCCTTCTCCAGCTAAAGGCGAGAGAGCTAACCCACCCCAGCTCGGTGCACAGCCAGGAAACACCTCCTGAGGAATGCTCATATGGCAAGTTCAGAACAGTGCAGAGTAAACTGTCCTTCTTTGATCAGTCATTTTGCATGTGGTGGTTTTAATTACACCACTCTGTTAACATTTAGCAACATATCGGTGTCCTCTGCTTTCTTAACTAGAAGACAATTCTATCATCGCCTGTGTATGAGTGTTTAGATCTTTTACTTACACTTCTCTGAAGAGTTAATCTGCCCATTTGCTCTGTCACTTACAACAGTATCCTACGGCTTGCAGGGTCTAGTCAGCTGCCTGCCAGGGTGTTTAGCACAACACAGTTACATACCGCACATTTGTGTGTATCACACCATGAATTAAGGGTTTGCAAACTATTACTGCGTATATATGTGCATGCTGTTAACACTGCCTCCACCGTGCTGTGTGGGGCAAACCCAAGAAAACCAGAGCTCTGCGAGCACCTATTAACTTCATCAAGCAGGGAGCTGGCACCAAGATCAACAGCTTTTTCATTCTCACTGTTTCTGCATTCAAGAATGCTCCAAAAGACGTTGGGAATTGCTCTCCCTTCAAAAGTGCCTTTAACTCTCATCAGGCAATGTCTAAGGCTGTTCTTGGCTATGTTAGGGCTAAAGTCACCAAAGAGTAAATGCCTGCCCAACCACTCTTTCCTCTCCACTCTCCAATTTATTTCCTTTTCAAAGACTCACACCTGATGATTCAATATCCAGGGAAGGTGGAGCGTGCAGGCTCAACACACACGCAAACGTGCAGAAAACTGTATTATTTCCCCCTCTCCTTTTTTCTTTTTTTTCTTTTTTTTTTTTTTTTTTGGGGGGGGGAAGGCAGCGCAAGAGTGGCATGATGGATTGGGGGGAGTTTAACTCTGAGAAGGGCTACAGTCTTTCAAGAAAAAGCTCTGTGCATAATATGGAAGGTCAAATCTGCAGAGTCCAACTGTTTGTAAGAAGGAATAAGGAGGAGAGAGAGAGGAACATGGTAAAGACAGACAATGTAGGAGACAAAAAACAGCCCCTTTGTCCCATCGTTGGTGCTTCCCATACACGGTTAGAGTGGGAAACTAATGGTTTTATCACAAGACTATGGGGGATACTGCAGTTAGAACAAGCAGCAAAGACATCCCTAGTTGCTGGATGCTCAGTCTTCATATGGTGGCAAGAAGGGCAATTTTAAAAGAACGACAACAAAAAAGACAGACCCTTCCAATTTCTATTTGTGCAAGTCGGGGGAGCTGCAAAGCCCAGCAGGGACCACTGACCACCTCGGGCTTTCTGTTGCAGCCTTCAGGCACCCACAGACATTGATCAAGTGTGAACAGAAGCTGTGCTATTTGTAACTGAGCTGTTGCGTGACCGAGATGCAAAGCACAGGAAGCCTAGGAGTTCTTGGCTCACTTCTTTTCTTTCTTCATATCAGTTCCAGAGCTAAGCATTTAATAAAAATTATTCAGTACACCACCATCACGTAAAGGGGAGATAGAAAGAGAGGAAGGAGAAAGGAGCCTAAAGTGAATATCAAAGCCTCACATAAACAAGGCGTAATGAAGGAAAACAGCAGCCCATTTTTCTTCCCTTCAGAATGTGGTGAATGTGCGGTGCCTGCAAGCATGCATGGCTTGTGCTTCCTATTAACAAGGCGCACGTTAATAAATTTAACTCAGACAAATTTAACCATCCTAGGGCCACATTAATCAAAAACCTGACAAGACCAATCTGAAAGAGTTGAGCAAGGAAAATAAAGCTCAGCTGACACAGAGGATGCCGTGCCCTCATTGTCCCTGGGCCGCTCCCACTCTATCAGCATTTCCAGTACGGCAATAACTCCTTCCCACCGCACTCCTATCACACTGTGCTCCCAACACTCCTCACCCACCCAAAGCTTCTTCATCAGTGATGTTTCCCACTCCTCATGTGTGGGCAGCTACACTAGAGAAGGATTTAGAGTATTTAAGTACAATCAGGTGCAACAGCTACCAAGACCTGGCGAGCTCATGAAAACTATGAATCGTCTAGAACCAGAAGAAAAGCACAAGGGACTTTTATTCATCACCCATGTATCACGGGTCCCAGTGCTGGAGCTCCACATCACTTCTCAAGCTGAAAAACGTATGCATGGAAACTGTACAAACCAGCAGGCCTTGTTACTGGGAAAGCCTCCACCCTTTGGTCCTTTCTAGAGCTGTTGCTTTTAAGTTATGTTTTTAGTGTGGAAAATATTGACAAATAGGTCTTTCCATCAGCTGAACCACTTCACAGAAAGAAGGGCATGTCATACAAGACGAGCAAACTGAGAAGTAACTGCTGATCAAAGCCACACAAAGCAGCACAAATTAGGCTGAGTCCCCAAAAGCCATAATTATCCGAGCTGCTTAAACAAAACAAGCACATACGTGATTATTCACATTTGCCTAGAGGCATCCCGACAGCATGAAACACGGTGTGCTGCCTTGCTCTTCTTCCACTTGATAAAACAACAAATATTTTCATCACCTAAGAGTATTGGTGTTTGCTTCTGTAGTCTTGGAAACTTGAGAGAAACTGTTTTGCCTGGCCTTGACACTGTCTTTCCCCCAAACAATTTCTATTTCAGTTCAGACACCTGTGTTTTCTACATGTTCTGATTTGATTGAGTTCAACTGGTTCATGGATAGATCTAGGAAGTCCTCAATCTTGTTGCATTGCAAAGCTTCAGAGAAAGAGTTGTTTAGTGACACACGATTTCATGAAATTTTGGTCAGAACTGCAAGCTCCCACTGAATTCACATAATAAAGAGGACTTCAGCCACATAATTGAGATTTGAACCCAGACACTGAATATTACAACAGCCTGAAGTATTTGAGACAAGTGTCTTCCCAAACTGTTCATAGATTGCTTTATGAATCTTCCAGCAAATCTGTGCCGAATCAGTAAGCCAAGCCTTGCTTTCATCGACAGGTTCATGACCTTTGGAAACCTGTCAGACTTTAACACTGCAAGATGCATCCTGACACTCTGAGAACACAGTGCTCCAAAAATCACAACTCCTCCTAATATTGTCACATTTATATCATGACACTCCCTAAAAGCAGTGTGACTCTTGGGGTATTGTTGCGTTGGCCAAGTACGGTGTTGTCATTTCCTTGTGATCCTCGTTTCAGCACCCGTGCCCCTCAGTTGCCATGAATATAGGCTGAGTCCTGCGTGCACAGAGGCCGACCGTTCTCCTGTGCTGTACCACACCTTCAGTTCAGGACTAGCCCCAAGGGCTGTAGGCGGTATAAAGTCTAGCGTATTATTAACGCATGCAGTTGTTTCCCTCTTTTCTGTTGTGCCAGACGTGAAAACAACCTTAACTATTCCTACTTGAGTTCCATTGGTACAGGCCTGTGGTTGTCTTCCAGATTTTTTTCTTCCTGATCACTCTATCTGCATGACTGCAGACCTAGGCATGTTGTCTCAGAAAGCAATAATGCTGTTTTACAATATCACTGTAGACTTTGAAATAATTTTTTTATTTTCTACTACAAAACACACCTTTCAGAAAGTCCTTTTAAAGCCAAAGGCACTTAAATTCAGTGCTTAACACATTTATTCATCATGTGACTGACCCACTCCAAGTTCTGGCTTTGACAAATCCAAACATTAACATTTCTCTGTACCTTCCTTGGAAAGACATACGCACTTGGGTATAAAAATTTGTTCGCTACATGTCTCTTTGGGATGGCTCCAATCCTCAAATTAAATATTTCAGCTTACTTTCTTTCCGTTGCTCTGTTAAGGCCTTCCACCCCCAGGTTTACAAATTGCTGTCAACACCTAGCGTCTAACCAGGTAATCACCTGCAGTGTGCCAAAGGCTTCTTTATGTAACCAGCCTCCCCCACCACCACTCCCACCCACTGGTTTTCTGTTCTATATCATCATTATCACGGAACGAAAGTGCTCAAGGGCAGGAATTATCTCTTCATGTCAGGCATGGACAGCACCCACCACAGCCAACCCCCCTAATCATGTGTTGTACGTGCTACTGGCATGTAAATAAGACTATTAATAGCAACACCAACAAGCCAATTTTCTCTCTGACACTGCCTCCAGCTTCTGCCACTGAAGCTGTGAACGTGCGCATTCCTGTGTAGCCTGTACTTGGCAATTTTGCTTTAAGATTTCAAGCTAGTAAAGCACGTTCACAAATTTGCTAAGTCAGGGTAAACGCTCAAGTTATAATAAAATTATTATAATACAAAGGTATGAGCTCAGATTGATTGTGCTGTAATGTCAGCATAACTGCAGTCACTGTATTCTAAACCTGAACCAGGAACGAGCAATAATTTTCACCAACTCTGATATTCGAGCTTCCTTTCAGTTTATGCATGTAGCACAGACCTTTTGAGAAGTCCTACTCACGTATCACCGCATCCCTGAAAGAAGAATTCTGCAGTGAGAAATTGGGTTCATATCACAGAATCCCTTTGGATACTTCTAGTCTAATACCTCGAAGAAATAATTATATATTTGCTTAACATGCCAAAAGAAGACACTCCCTCAAAGTTCTCAACCTGTGTTATAGATGTGTGAAGAGCAGAGATAAAAAAAAAATAAAAATAAATCAGTTTATGCCTTGTTACTGACTGAAGAAAAAAGTCAACCTACATATAAGTAGATATTTAAGGCTCTCAAATCAAAGCTAACCCAATGTGATGATAACCAGAATCTTATCACTTGCTGTCGATTGCAGAAACTTGCATAGCTTAATCTTATTAATCAAGGTCACTGAAGGTCTAAATCTTTTACTTTCAGAATGAAAAATAACCACCTCTAACATGGCTGTTATAATATTTATCATTAGATAGTACACCATCAGTTAGAACTCGAACAGAACGCAAGGAGCTACATTGTGTCCAGATGGATCTACCAGGCATGTTGATGATCCAGAACTTCACCGGAACACAAAACACTTCAACTGCTGTCCACAGCTGGGAAAGAGTTGTCTCGTTCTTTTTTTTTTTCCAAGTTTAAGACCTCAAAATACGTAAATAATTTCAATATGGAGCATCAACACATGCACAAAAGGAGTCAAATTTCTTGCCCAATTGATTACTTGAACACAGTTTATTTCGGTTGGAGATATGATATTGAAATTTGAAATTGTTTCAGATCATTAAAAGAAGTTTGAATTAAAAAATGGTGTCAGCTCTCCTTCCACCTCTTTAATTTAAAAAAAGCATTGTAATTGGATATTCCCTACATTTAGATTTCTTTTTCCAAAATGAGAAAGGCAAGAAACTCAACATATTCACAAAACAGGTTGTCATTGCCACTCCTGACTTGACCACAACTTGCCAGCATCTTTTTTAATGCTTCGTTTGGCTACTTACGGAATTGCTCCAAGTCCTCTCTTTTTTTAGAATCTGGCATGGCAGTGATTGTGAGCAACGGGCAAAGATTCCCTCCTAGCGTCTGGCAGAGCATCTGCTGCCTCCAGTAAACCTTCTGGGGGTTCCTGTTTTGTTCCAGGATATCAAGATGGGACTAAGAAAGAAGCAAGGAAGCAGGTTTGTAAATGAGTTCACAGTCTATAAAATCTGGTTTTATTCGACTAGCTGTGTGTTATTATTGGTACTAATTTAACCTCTTGCTAACTTCCCAGCTTCTGCCAGTTAATATCGTCACCTTTTACACCCCACAAATATGCACAAGCCATTCAGAATACATCCTGGTTCACTGAAGCTGCAGAGAACTATTACTCTGACATCATTTTACCTGACTTGTTCCTACGTGCTTCTCTTATTAGTGTGAAGGAACTTCTATGCATACGTGAAGTACCAAAGAAAATTGCCTACTCCTTATATTCTAATAGGGATTGCATAGAAATGTGAGAAAATTCACCATTTTTGAGTGTTTATGGAACTGACTGGTTATCTGTCAAGCACATGCCAGTGAAACTCAGGAATGACTCCACACCAGAGGCAGCCAAAAAGTTACATCAAAACAACATTTTGTGCAATCAGTAGTAGGAAATTTGAAGAGAGTCTTTCCAAGAAGTTATTTAAAAAGGAAATTTTCTTTTTCTCCTCAAAAAGTTTATGGCAGTTATACACAATTCTTAAGACCAACAGCTTCTTGGAAATTTGAGAAAAAGAATTGGCAGCTTAAAAAAAAAAAAAGATGACTTTTTGGAACAAATTCTGATCGCCTCATTAGACACATAGCCACTTGTCACCCACACACCAGATGACGTGTAGTTCTCTGTTTACACTGTAATTGCAAGTGGCAAGATTAGCGTAAGTAATCCCATCGCAGGGTGTTGCTAAGGGTTGTGGAACACCAGTTGTCTCTTGATTGGTAGAACACTTGCCCAAACAGCACTTTAACCAAAATGCACCAATTCACTGAGCAACCCTTACGTGGTACCTTTTTGTCTTTACAAGTCAGGGCTAAATTTAACCATTTATAGGACAAGACATCCCTGTACCTCAAACCTTAGAGCTTGCTGTTTTTCAGACCGCTTTGGCAATATCCATTCGAGTGCAAACACAGAACTGAAGTTTACAATCATCTACGTGATAAAACAATTAACATACTGCTCTATAAAGTAAATTCAATTATTAGATGCTTCTAATGGTCTTGCATAGATACTGAGAACTCAATATAATCATTTATTTATGTTCCTGGTACCCAGTGAAACTTAATTGGGTATAGCTGCCACAGACATTTCAGCTAGATATCCAAACAATTAACACTGTGATGTAAAAATAGATAAATTACTGTTCATAAAATAAATGTAATTACTAATGGACAAAAAGTAATGAACTGCAGAGTGCATCCAGTTCAAATAGGATTCTGCAGAGTGTATTTCCTGTAAATATGCCTGTAACTATTAAATATATATGATATTTTCAAATTACTAACTCCATATACGAGTCTTCTTCCCCAAAGCACTATGTATTTAATTGAGCCCTTGGGTTCATAATCACTTTTAATTTATTACTGATATGTAAAACCAACATATTTCACCAGTGGACAAAATGCTTTAAAAATGAAATCTACTGGTGCACAAACCTGATTTAGTTTATTTACTATGGAAATTAAAGTAACATGGAAATGTGCAAATTGCATCACTTGACATTTTAAATTAGTCCAAGCAAAGAAGCCTTTTAGAATTATTAGAGACAACAATTTTGCTTTGGCTAAAGAGCTGGACATGAAAATCTATCAATCTTTTCCATCCATAATTCTCATTTACCAAACTTTATGGTCCTTACTGAGTCTGAGTTCATTTAAACTTTTCCTGGGGCAAAATTCCCTTTAACTTCAATGAACATTTTATTTGAAGAGGCAGTGAAATACTTCAAGACTTGGCCCTGCAAGTCTAGGAATAACATCTTTTTCATCTCTATTCTATTCTTTCAGGAGCAGGTGAGATATTCAGGGATTCCCAGAGCATACAAACTCTCCAAGTCTCTCTTGCTTTTGTGCCAGAAGAAGATAGAAATCAATAACAGTAAAATAATGATGAGGCACTGCATTTCAGTAATAAAGTATGGTGGTGAATAAGTCCACCCAATTCTTCGGTATTGCATTTGTCTTTTCCCCTGCAGACTGTAGTATATACATGCCTTCAAGGCTATAGGTCAAACCCCACTACTGGAGCATTGATTTTGAGGAGTAACTGGTACCCATAAGCCTAATGAGAAGTGAGCGGGCAGGCATATTTTGGACTTTGAAGGCTAGACTGGCCCTCTCCCAGATAGTGGAAGCAATTTCTTTGAATATCTATAATGGGATGCAAAGCGGTTGAGGAGAGACTGTTGTTTGAGTGGGAATTAATCTTAGTCTAACCATGCTGGTATGCCAAGAAGCACGGCTAGTAAGTGGGCGAGAATATCGTCTCCCTTGAAAGCAGAGTCTTTCATCTCCAGTAATGGCAAACCAATACCATTACAAAAAATAGAGCGAACGCAAACTTCACCAACCCACACTGGCATTTATTGCCCAGAAGAAAAAGGGTTGACAATAGAAATTGAGGTAAGAAGGAAGGGGAACTGACCTACTGAAACTGTGTGTCTTCATTTTCAGCAACATCTTTCTCATCTTTAAGAACAAAGCAAAGCTACTCCCAGAACTATTCATTTTCCTTCTTTTATCCCACCTTCATTTCAGATCTCATGCTTCCCTACATCAATCAGAGAAAGCACATTGGATATATTTCCCAGAAAATTCCTTTACCATCCACCTTGGCCAGAAAAGACCGTAGAAAACAAATCTTTCCCCAGAAAGCAAACCCGGTACAACTCAATAATACAATTTACACTTTGGACTTGTATTCTTTTAGTTTCTATACTGACAGCACTGGTGGAGATGTCACAACTGCCTCCAGATACTCCAACAGCACAGAAGAAACAGCTGACAAAGCATTCATATGAGGTCCAGCAGTGTGGGATTGCTCGGTGCAGCCCTGAAAGCTGAGCTCAACCCTCTGCCAGGAGTGGGCAGCTTTCACCTCGGAGTTGCCATCAGCTTTAGTCCCCTACTTCCCACCCCTTCAGGAGAAGGATCTTGCAACCCTAAACAAATAGAGACATCCTTAGTTTTCATGATGACTGGTATAACCACTAATGGCTTGTACTGCAGCTTATCCCAAACAGAAACGTCTTTTCTCCTACAGCATTCTGGGCTTCACAGCTGGCAGGGGCTGCAGCTGCAAACAAGTTAATGACAGCATCATGATCATTAACTTCCTGTGCAAACAGTCCTCTATACTATCTCAAAATCTACACATACCCCAGCAGCTGTAACTTGTCAGGCCCATTAGCTCATCTAGGTGGACATATCAATATTACCATCATTGTGGAGTAAGTGTAGGGGTAATGGTAGGCCAGATAGCAGACATCATCTTTATGAAGGAACTTGATGCTGAAGGTGAGCGTGTAGTAGCTTTTCCCTTTCATGCCTCCTGCAGCTGCACTGCAGCGGTAGTGGTTTCTGTAAAAAGAGAAAGAAGGGAGAGATAGATGGTTTTCACTGCTAGATGCACATTTGGAGCAGCCCTGAGATAACCAAGCATTCAGAGGAATGTTCACCCTGAATAAGCTTTCATCTCATGCTGTAGATGGGCTCCAAACTCAACCGGTCATTGTATCAAGACTAGTAAGGCCCCATGCAAGTACAATCAATTCAATCCCAGCAATGAACAGGTACGAAAATGTAAACACAGGGCTAAACAGCATCTGCTAACACAGCAACACCCCTGCAGGCTATATAAAAGAAGGAAGGTTAGAGAAACCATGGCTCCACTAGACGGAGATGCCTCAGAAGCATGACAGTAAGTACCACTGACCAAGGTGGTATGCCAAATTCAAGGGCATCGTGCAGTACAGAAACCAGCAGGGAGTGGAGGCAGAACTGTGCGTGTGGGGGGGTACTGGGCACAGCCAGTCACGGCTGCTCACGTGCTCCTGATGGGTGGGAGCATTCTCATTTTGTGAAGGTGCAAATAAGAAGCCAGCTACCACTAGTTCACATAGCACACTCCAGATGTATTTAAACTAATGCATTCAGCTAACACTGCTGTATTTCTTCTGACATTCAAATTATCTTGCTCAGACATACAGGTACCTACTCACAGCCCTGAACAATGCCGTGTGAGAATACTCTGTGAAAGCCTGGAGGTTTAGAAAATATGAATACCCTACCAAATCAACCATTCATTTCCACCACAGGAAGAAAAGGGATATTCCAGGAGTTTAAAAAAAAAAAAAAGGACATACATAAAAATATTTCAAATATCATCAAAGGCCCTTTCCTGAGTAGGAAGAGGAGGTGAGTGGGTTTGGGTAGAGACTACACATGGGGAAGTGACTTCATACAGATGTGCAGGTTGTGAGCTACTCAAAAAAATCCTTTCTTTTGGATTCCTCCTTTTTGAAGACTTGAGCCACTCCCTGCCAGGGAGCAATGAGAACAAGTTGCTCCCTAAAAGATTGGGAGCTACGCTCGATGTGGAAGCCAGCAGACCCTTGCCAGGCAGGGTCCCCTCCCACAGTACCTGAGCAGGTCATGCCTAGGCTTGGGGTGTGAGGCAGACAGCTGCATCCATGCATCCAGACCACCAGATAAGTTTGTGGTGATGAGGTGGGTCTGGGTCAAGCCAGGAGGTCTGTCCATGGGTCAGGATCCAGATCACCAGAGTTCACAGCAAAGAACAGACACAGCAGTGACTGAGCTGCAGCCTCACTACAAGAGCTCGGACTAGGACTGAGCTTAAAAAGAGCTCCTGGCCCTATGGGTAGGGGTCCTGAGGGAGGTTGGTCAGGGTCATCAAGGTCTACTACTCCAATAAAGAAATTACTTTAGGCTGAGTAAGAAAGTTTTCTTTCAGCAGAGATGAAGAAACAATTCACGCGCTTTAGGGAGAAGCCTCGCAGCAAATCACATCCATAAATACATTTCAAACAATATTTTTCCCACATTGCACCAATTACGCTGTTGCTGAACCTTCTGATTCTGAAGGACTGTGAGGTTTCTTTGACAAATGTTATCATCAACGTTGCATTAAAATGCAAAATAGAAGAGGCAACCAAAAGATGCAATTTCAGCTCCTGAAATTTACAATACTAGTTTATTTTGCTGCTGTTCATTTTTATTCAAAGGGGTGGAGAGAAAAGATAATTATTCTTGTCAAATTCTGGAAAATAATCAGCTCTTTTTCATAAAGAGGACACAATACAATGCTGCTGGGTTTTCACCTGAATTTAATAGTTAGGAATATGCACGGTGAGCGATACTGACTGGATCAATAGATAGTAGAGGAACACAGACACAGTAGCAAACTGAAAAGCCTATGATTTTATTCTCAGCTGAACCCTTCACCCCAACATTTCTTTTGCAAATAAACCACCTTAATGTTGGATAAAGACAAAAAAAAACATGAATCCACAAATACAGAAACATCTACTTAGCTATTATGTATTTCACTGGATCCAGGATTATTTTTTTTTTAAGTCAGGACAATGACATTTAATCTAGTACCTCTTAATTTTGAGACTGAAGAATAATTAAGAACCATTTCTTGTATAGTGCCCAAAGTACTCATCTCCATAGCATCTATTATATACAGTGTCCCTTGGATGGATAGATGACCTTATTCACAAATAACTGTCACAAAATGCTGTGATCTGAGTCCTCCCCTCCAAATTCACATTTGTAGTCCGAGGTGTAGGAGGAAGCAGGTTTTTGTGGGCAGATACTGCCTAACAAATTGGGGGAAGTAGTCCCACCTGTCCCTAATGCCCTGATAAAAGCTTATCTCTCTATAGTCTGTAATTGTGCAGCCAAAAATATCTCTCGTGTCTAAAATTCCCCTTAACCCAGATGTTTGGCACCACCAGACACCTCTGACCTTGATGCTACGCTGGTAGTCAATAGTCCTCACTCCTGAAAGCGCTCAGATCGCATGATCCCAAGGGTACCGACGCACAGCGCTCTCACTGCACTGTTAGCAGCACATTTCGTTCTTGTTTTGAGTACCTCTGCAGTTCCAGCAAACTGCCTGCCCAGAACAGATATTTCCAGGCTTTTGAATCACTTTTTGACACCTGCTTCAATCTATAGCAAACTATCTGGTAGTAACAGGGAGTTCACAGGTGGCTTTGTGAGGATTCAATATTCTTCACTCATGCATTAAAAAGAAAAAACATCACTGTGTAAGCAGTATAAATGTTCATGTATTCCTACTGAATATTATCTGGTCTCCTCACAATCCATCATACAATGCAGTAGGCTCTGAATCTTTTTAAAAGACACTTAAAAAGCAAAAAAAAAAAGGGCATTTTCTTCCTTGCCTCCCTCTTCTCTTACTGCTGTCACCCCAAAATGGCTCTATTGCCTCCTTGTTCCTCCACCAGGCCAATAGTTTTTATTCCTCACCCCTTTTTAATCACAACACTCCACCATACCAGCATGAAACCCAAATTAACAAGCAAGGAAGAGGGAAGCCAAAAAAAAAAAAAAAGACTAGCAAGATCTGGTCCTCACTACCTTATTGGTGTTCTCTTTCAAAAAATGTTCAGAGTCTCATGTGCTCTCTAGAAACAAATATGCTGATTATTGGAAAGAAAATAAGAGACCAAAGTGTGGGGTTTTTTAATCAGCATGCAAGCTGTATCTACTCTGCCTTTCAGTCACTCTGTAATAGTGAAATCATTTTGCTTGCTGTCCTCCTTCAGATATAATGTACAGGTAGTATATTTCTAGCATAGCTGTGATGGAAAGTTAATTAATAACAATTATACTACTACTTATCACTGCAAAATTATTTTTTTGGAGCTTGAAAGACCTTTGCAAGCATTATCTAATTAAAACTTGCTGCCTATTTATCTATCCCTATTATTTGAGTGGCAGATAAGTGACTCTAATTTTCCATTCTTTATAGATGGGGACACTGAGACTTGGCCAAAGATACAGGCAGGTCAGTAAAGGAGCTGGATTGTAACTCAGGAATTCAAAAGCACCAAGCGATATAACAACATGTCTTGGTCATCTTGTCTTTAGACTTCCCATCTGCAGCATTTAGGATGGTAAAAAGCACTGGAAGGGGATGGAATATGGCATTGTATCACCTTAGACTAAAATGGCCAACGAAAATACCCATACCCTAGATTCCTAGGCGATTTCAAAACACAGTCCAAAGGGAAAGTAAAATATTTAGCACTTCTAATCTGCCGATGCATTCCCTTTGTCCAAAATCCTTCTACCACCTCGAGTCTGGTGTCCTGGTTTTACATGCCCTGACCTTCTCACATCTCTAAGCGTGGTTGCTAAGTGCAGTATGCTTTAGCGACCCCCTAGTTCATACCATAAAAAAGAGGAGTATTTAACCATTTATGGGGCATGGCTGTTATTTTTGGAGTCTGCCATATTAGAAACTGGAAAATGTTAAGGCATCTTTATTGTCAAGATTGCATGCAGAATCCCAGTTGAAACAGAATATTCCCACAGCCACCTTGCTATTAAGGCCTTCAGTCATATTTTAAAGGTCAGGTGCTCTCAGACTGAGACTGGTGTCTCAGCCCTCTCTTGCACATATAATTAGAATTGAGATGTGGCCTGCTGATGCTATAATGATGATTTCATCTAATGTCATTATTAAGACTATGAAGAGAAAAAAGAAACCTGAGTTCTGACACCATTATGCTCACCAAACAGCCAAGTCTTTAGTGGTGATCTGAGAACAAAACACTCCATGTACCTCATTACTATCTGTGAACTGACTATTGTCTGGAAAAGCTGGAGGTTAGATAATATGCTTAGAATGAGCCATGAAACCAAAGGCACAAGCACATCGTCACCAATTCAGCAGGCAGCCATTGTTCCTTAAATAATTTACCGGAAAGGAATATTATTCAGCACATAAAAGCTGTCAAGACAGCAAGTGAATTAAATGATCTTACAGTAACTGCAACTCTGTTTATCATGGGTGTATCCTGTCACCTCACGGAGAGGCAATAAAATAAAGCAGAAATGTCACTCAGCTTCCTTTTGACAAGAGCACTGCTAATATTCTCCGTAACAAAAACTCTTGTGAGACATATGGGAAAGGTACACCATGACAGAGCTGTGCCACAACATTCATCTTTATGAGTGAACTATCCCATCTTCAGTGAAGATGAACGTCAGCAAAGACCAGCCAATGCGTATCACCCAGACATCTTGCGAATGTGCCATTCCTCCCACTGTTCTTCAGCTCAGAGGCTGCAATTAAAGCATCTTTGAGTTCCTCCTTATTTTTGCAAGTATATCACTCTTTTTCCAAATTTATTAATAACTCCTGGTAAAAGTAATTAGATGAAGCTCCCTTAAAAGTCTGCCAGTCCCACCCCAGGATACTCGTGACCAAGGTGAATGAAAATGAAGTGAGCTCTTTCCCCAAAACAGAAGCAGCATGATATCACTAACAGCAATCCCATCTCCTAGTCTGAGCAACCCCAAACATACTGTCTTCAGCCCCCCTCACAGTACAGCCTCTCACGGCTGAGAATCTCTTCCATAATCACCAAAGCAAAAAGATTCGAGTTTCAGTAGAGGTGGGAGTTCATTTGTGTGTATGCACATTCTTGTATATATAAGAACGTGTATAAACCTGGAATGTACAGTAATAAGACAAGCAGTTATCCTAGATTAATATGTTGACATATAATTCAATGTACAGTTAGAAAACACAGAATATTCCAAATCAATAAACCTCCAGTCTCTCACATATTCTCAACAAGAATCTGATTACAAACTTAATTGTACAATCATGGTTTAATCTTGGAAGTCAGCTGCTGTTTAATCATTGCACCCTAACTGCCTCGTTAATGACGTGAAAAGCCACTGCTACAGTAATCAGCACGTCAAGTTTGCCCAGACAGAAGCCCCTACTCACAGAAGCCAGGTTACAGGCATGCAAAGGGAAGCCACTGCACCACACAGTATGGCAGCTCTTGAGGCAGAAAAGGTTAGGTGAATAAAAGTTAGTGAAGTGAACAAAATAGCTACTCAAACTGCTACAGACAGGATGCCAGGTTGAGAGAGAATAATCTGAGCCTTCAGCGTACCCCCATCCCCTGCCCCCCACCCTCCCCCCCAAAAAAACACCCCAAAACAAACGACAACCCAAAATACACAAGAAAAACCCTGAGATATTTGACACAACTTGGAATTTTTTCCAAACACAAGTTTGAGGCTCTGCTACTTCTGGAAGGCAGCCCATCATGATTGTTTGGGTTTATTGTCTTATCAAATCCACTTGTGAACATAGCCACCACTGAAGCTAACAACAAAATTGTAAGAAATGATATGTTTGTTGTAGTTCACAAGGAGAAAGCATATTACTTCATGTCAGTTTCTAAAATAATCTTGTAAGTTCATGAAGGGTACTGCTTAGAACACCAAAAACGTTCAGCACTGTCCTGAGAGCACTACTTACCATGCCAGACAATTATCACTATTGTTAATTGTGTTAACACTTTTCTGTCTGCTCTTATTTCCCTGCCCATCTACACTCATTGGGCAGCCCAAACCCCATGCTTCAGCGGTACAAGGGGTAAGGACCAGACTTTTGGTTTGTTTGTACAGTGCCTAATGCAGTACCCAGAGAGTCCTGAGACACCAAGGAATTTTGGTGGCGCAAACTGCTGAATAGAAGTCAAGATAGAAAAAATAATTAGAAGAACAAAAATAAAGGGAAAAATTGTCACTCAGGCATTCTCATCCCCAGCTTTCAGGTCATGACAGGTAAGGCCAGGATAAAATAGTTAACACCAAGTATTTGATTACAAAGTATGTGAACTTCAGCCATAACACTCTACCACTTCACCCTCGAATATGTGACCTCTTTTTTCCCAGTGCAGGGCTTCTCTCCCTGTTCGCACCACCCCAGGCTACATCAATCATTCCCAGACATCCCACTCACAGGCACCCGATCAAATACATTTACTCACCTACTTGTTCTATTCTGTCCCCCAGCCTTCAACTCTGCACAGAATTTCTAACCCAAAACATACCAGTTATTCCAGTCCTGAAACCCCTTTCACTGTTATCTTTAAAATGATTAATAAATGTTGTGGATAACATTTTGGAAGCCTGGAGAAAGTAAAGCAGGGTTCATTCAACCTACTGAAACCACAAGCTCTGCACTTGTCTCCTTTGACTGCGAAAACCAGAACGAATCAGGGGCCAGTTTTCTGCATGAAGATGAGATACCTGGGTGAGAATGTTTCTCACATGAGTCAAGATCCAGCTCAGATACAAGTTAAAGATGAGGCTGATCTGGTGTTTTTCTTCTGAGGCACTGCAGAAACAGCCCGAAACAGGGAACTTACATAAATATCAGCACTGAGCTTGTCAGAACTTCTTTACACCCCTTATCTGACCAGAGTAGAAAGATAAAAGTCCCTGTATGACAGTGAGCAAGGCTAATCCCTACCATTTCTGCTATCAGGATGAGGTGTCTAAACAGCGCCATGGTGCCAGTAAATGTGGTCCACAGAGCAGTTTGCCTTCTAGGATTCCAGTTCCAGCTTTGCAGAGAAGGGAAACTGGTAAAGATACTGAGGTATAAAGAGAGATTCACAAATAAACATGTATTTTTACATGTCTGTTTCTACCTATATGCGTACATAGTGTGCATATATGTATAACTACACACCTCCTCCTATGTATATGCCAATCCTTCTTTAGCTCCTCAGCAACTCTCTCCGAAAAGTCAATGTATTCAAAAGAAAAACAATTATTCTATTCAGCTCATTTCTTCCTGGACCAGGGGGAAAGACAACTTTGTGGGTTAAACTTCCTTGTATCCCTGGCTGCCTCAGCAAGGTTTGAGCATCCTCCATTCCCTTTCCTCCTCCAAGGGTAGTGAATTCCGCGCTTGCCCTGTTTCTCCCCAGGCATCTAATATAGAGATCTCACTTGTCACTGTATTCCGAAGCTGGAGGCACATAACGCATTGAGCGAGCACCAATTGAGACACATTTGAAACAGGTGGCACTGGTGGGCAAAGGTTAACAACATCAATTGAGTTAACAGGAGGGGAAAAGAGGGCAAAGCAAGCCACAAATTATTCACCAAAACCACACTTACTTGTAGTAGCAGATATCATGGCCTGCCCGAAGCCAGCAAGGCCTGCCCTGGAGAGCTTCCTTCACTGAATACATGACCAGTTGCATGCCTGCACAAAACAAGACAGTTTCAAGTGACATGACTTCCCTGGCTGGAAAAGACAGGGGTGGGAAGGAAAAGGCTAAGCAAGAAGCATCATTATTTTGTCTGTGCTTTCTCTGCAGAGAGTTTATGTAAAGTAAATGCATTTTCCAATGCCCCATGCTTTGTTCTGACATAGCCCATGTCTGTACAAAAAGCACCTCCAGAAGCAGTGAGCTGAATGGAGTTCATTAGAAAATAAATTATCAACTGGCCTTTGCAAAGGAGGACTTCAAGCTACTCTGTTTACAAACAGAGGAAGGGAAAGAAAAGAATAGGAGTCGAGATATCAACAAGATCAGTAATTTGGTTAGTCCAATAGTTTATGCTTGGGTGCACCGCTATTGAAACCTTAATCCTACCACAACATTAGAGATCTGTGGTGCATCCAGTACCATACCTTCAGAAAGCAGCAAGCAAAGCTGGAAGGTTTTAAACTTGTCATTAGACCTAAATAATACCTATATCTCATGAACGCTGATAACAATAGCATCCATCTTCGTACTGTATTATACCAGAAGATGACTTCTTCCTGACCTGTAAAATATTACCGTTTCATGCCCCGAGGTACGAGGCTTTCTCTGATCTGAGCTGCATATACATTGCCCGCAGTTCCGTGAAGCCAGCCCATCTGCAGGCAGTTTTGGTATCAAATTCCTCTGCTCTACACACCTGCCTGCTCTTTTACAGGTACAGTAAGGATCCTACCCTCACCAGGAAAGCTCTCTGCATGACACCCCATGCCAGACACCCTGGCAAGGTGCTGGCAGCAGGGTGCTGCAGGGGTGGCTTCTGCCCCGGGGAGGTGCCACCCAGCTCCGGTGGGTTCAGCACAGCCACAGCTGATCCCAGCAGCGCTGCTGGCAGCACTTCTGTAAAAGCATATTTAAGAGAGGTCTTCGGTGCTCTGAACATCCCAAATTCCAGCTTCTGCCTTCTCTGAGTCCAAAGGATGCACACACCAAAGTGCCTCCGAGCGACAGTTCATTTTGGTCTGCCATCTCATTTTAATTAAAAAAATATAAAATACCAGTTTTTCCTTTCCACTTTCCCTATGGAAACATTCAGTTTTAGAAAACAAACACAAATCAAGCTTCTGATGAAATCTCATTATTTCCCATGGCAGAGAAAGTCGGTGAAAAAGCAGGAAGGATAGAGGTCGAGGCTGTACCTCCTGACTTGCTCTGCTCCTGGTCACGGCTATTTCATGAAATATCCTTTTTGCCGGTTTGAGAATTACACAGTGCCATCTAGCCAAGAGCAAAAGGGAAGGGGAAATTCAAAACAGATCAGTAACCAGGAGCTGTAAAGTACAGCCACCCTTGGAAATTTGGCACTACATCACAACTGGAATCTTTTAGTATTATGTCATGGGCATTAGCCCAGAAAAGTGCAGGGGGACTGGAGCGAATAAACAGCCTCTCTTACCAACCGTCTGTGTAAATATTATGCATGTGCTGGAAGGGCTAACGAGCCTCGCTCAGCCAAGCCACATAAGCTAGAGCTTCACTGTCCTCTGAAAGCAGCAGAAGCAGCCTGCAGAAGAACTGCTTTTACAGCCATCCCACGTACAAGCCATACAAAAACAAGCCACTGCTTAGCCTCCTTACACCGGATGGTATTTTCACTTTTTTATTCCACATTTATTTGTCATTGCACGCTTGAACATGTGAGTCATGTACAATTTCAGGTGCACAAAATGAGATTATAAATGCTGACAACAGCCAAACTAGTAGATAACAAGCCACCTTCCATCAATAATAGCCGGAATTTCTAGCTATGAAGCTACTTGTGGCTGTATCAGAGGTTGCATTGGTGTTTACAGAAGGACCTCAATGTACTTCATTTTCAGGCTGCTACCAGACACACCAGCACTGAATTGTTTGGTAATTCAGGGAAGCAGAATAAGCTGACAAAAAAACCCCAACCCAAATTAATTTTCATTTGGGATCTATATGGACACTTGAACTCCAGCCTTTAGGGTTAAAGGGCAAATGCCATCTAATTCATTATGCCACTCATCCAGCAGTTTCCCAAATACAAGTGACAAGTCATTCCAGCTCCTGGTGCTATTTGTTTTAGGTACATTGATTCTGAGAGAGTTCTCCTGATAATGTCGAAGGCTGTGTCCACAGGGCTTCAGAGGAATGCAAAGTCTGATATTAGGGGCTTATTAAACATTCTGAGTCAGGTCTTGAGCTGGTGTAAATTAACACAGCTCCATGGAAACAAATAAAAACCCAAACAGCTTATGCTAACTAAAAATTTAACCCACAGTCTTCATGCAGAAGAAATAATTTCTCTTCTAAAATGGACATGGAAATCTGGAATTTGCCCTGCCTATTTCTGAGCAACAACACCTTCCTCTTGAACCACAGACTATGACAGGAGCTCAAAGACAGCAAGGAACAGATTTTTTTTTTTAATTATTATTAATATCAGCAGAAGTCTCAGCAGGTCTGAATGCAGAGATGTCTTTCTGGATAAGCCCAAAGAATCATGAATATTTGTTTGAGGATTATCTACATTTAAATAAATCTTAAAAGCACTTTCCAATTCTGTGCTGCTCACTCAATTACAACAGATTGTCTTTTTTCCCCTCTCCCAAGCCCAGTGCCATCCTTCCTCAGTTCTGGTCTCTAAACACAGAACAATGACTTCCACACCCCCCACCGCCCCCCAAATCCTCTCCCAGGTCTCAATATTCAGCTTACTCATCAGTTCTCCTGAAGATAGAGAAGGGTCCTTTGACAAACCTAGAGGAACTCTTCCAGTGAATTTCAGGGCAGGTAAGATTAAACTTAGTCTCCTTTATAGACATGAAAAGTTCAAAACCTTATGGCATTAAAAAGATATTCTTGTGAAGAGAAGAATACCCGAATTTCCCGAAGACTCATACCGTAATTAAACTGGCTATTGAACTTCTCACAGTTGATAATGTTAAAGCGATAGGGAACTTCTAATTTCATGTCACGGACTTCAAAGTAGAACCACTGGTGATGCTGGTTGCTGTTCACATCTGCATTCATAATTAAGTCATACTCAAACCTGAAAAGGAAGATCAGAAAAAATGATGGCCAACACCCAACCACTGTGCCAGTGGACCTGCTGAAGACAACAGGTTACGCAATCAAATTCATTAATAACCTGCGAGAGTCAAAGAACACCATCAAACTATCGGTGCCCAAACACGGCATTAAATACTGACACTATGTTAGTCACATCCAGACATTTTGAGCTCTGTTTCCTCACACTTACTACTTTCACGACATCTAGGTATTGGAAGGCACAATAAGCTCTGTGTGGTATAACCTGCTTCCTTGGCCAAACCTTTCCAAACCCAGGAGAACTCCACCATTTCAAAAGACGGTCACAGCAGAAAGGCGGGTTGGGATGCAGCTGCCTCAGGCATACTTACTCGCGCACTTGGATGGCTTTGCGAAGGTTTCCTGATTCAAACTTGGAGAAGAATCTCAGACAGCCTGGAGCACCCGGGCTTGTGTGACTGCAGTAAATCAAAGCAAGGATACCTATAACAGGTTGCTTCGAAGACAAGTATTCCCCAGCACCTTTTGTATTCAAAAATTTTTTGAATTTTTTAAATTTATGTTTTTTTATAATGAAGACCCTGAGAAATAGCATGATGTGAGCAAATCCACAATCTTCCTACCCAATGCGATTTATGTACTATATATATATATATATAGCATATATACTAGTGCTGTAGTGATTCCAAATGACATTTTTTCCTTTTGCAATAATCCCTTTTGTCTCAGTTCACGTTTAGGTTCTTTACTTCAGTTACTTTATTCATTGAGTTATTCTTATTACTTTATTAATTGCACAGGGCAGCTTTAGACAATTGCTATACATTTATTCTGCCTTCATCTCCTAAAGCCTAGAAGCCCTTAAATTTATCTTGAACAACTTCACAACTTTCTCCTACTTCAAACGGTCCTTCACTTTTTTTTTTCCCCTTCTCTAAAGAATTTTGAGTGACTCATCCTTCCTCCAAAAGCAATTTCCTCATATTTGGGACCCTTTCAAGTGCCCTGTGCTACATCTTCTCAAAGACCACAACTGTCTATAGCTGAGCACTTAAAACAGTTCATGAGGCTGGATATATGGTTTTCAGAAGCCTTTTATAAGTGACACACCTTTTAGGATACATCTACAGCCTGTGACACTTTCCCCAGAGCCACGTATGAGGAATTTACTCCTCTAGTATATTTTTTCCTGTTTGGCCTTTACCTCCTATGTTATTTCTTCTATACTTTTATCAGAGCTGAACAAGTTAACTGAGCTTGCTATCTAACTCAGCACTGACCGTGCCCCTGGCTACATTTCTCAATGAAAGTTACCCACCTGGGTTCGTCTAAATCAAAAACAGTTCTGCCTATCACATCACTTGGCTGGATCAAGCGGCGAACATCATCTAGTACTTTCTCCCTAGGGGAAAAAAAAAAAAAAAAAATTATAATGACATTGAGAAATCTTGGTATAGCATAATCCTTTAGAAGAAACATGAAGAGTCTTAGGAAATTCTTCTGAAGAACTGGTAACACAGAGGACTTCCAAGTGCTAATTCCAAGTGAACTTCATTCATGTGTGTGTACACCTTTTTTTTTTTACCATGAGAAAACTCCTGCTTTCCCATTACAACAAGTTGCCTTCTGGGTTAAGTGACTGATTTTGTAAAATTTTTATTCTCTACAGTATTCTGTCAAGTTTGATTTATCCTCAGTTCTGCCCAGTCAGTCTCCCAAATGGCCAGTCTTGGCCTGTGAGAAAATACCTGCTGTAACTTATAAACGTACTAGTCTGTCTCATAGTGAATCCTGACTCTAAACCAAGCTAATTTCTACTAATTATTAAACTGAAGTTTTCTGATGCCTAAAGATGATGAGATGTGGAACACCAGATTGTCTTCCTGACCTTTGCAGCAATCATGTCATGCCTTGAAGCATATGATTATTCCCATTTTAGTTGTATGTTTACAAGTTATCGTAGTCATAAAAGCAAATCTTTTAGAGCACCAGTGCAAGGAGAAGATAGTAGAGTGATTTTACCTCTAAATAAGATTTTTAGCTTTTATATTTGCTGTAGAAATAATCATTATCTCTTTAGGGGTCAGAAATCAGTAGTCTTCACCAATGCCATTTGATTAGCATTGATTAACTTTAAAATTTAGGGCAAAATCCAGCTTCATTGGTATCTGCTAGTAATTCTCTATGCCACTGAAAAGAAATGTAAAGTCATGGCACTCAGCTACACACGGAACAGAGAAAATGTTAGTTATAAGAAGAGTTTCCCCTTCCAGCACAGCTTCAAAACACAGCTTTCCCCTCACCTGAACACCTAAAATAACACGAGAAAAACCAGCAGTCTTTAGCAGCGTGCCCTAGGGGAGATGTGGTTTTATTTCTTTCTGTGTGTTGCGTATCATGTACGCTGCCTTCTCCTAGTAGGCTGGGCAGCAGGGAGGGAAAGCAGCTTACTCACCCGGTCCCTCCTGATGCTCTCGAGCTCATGAGAGACTTCCCAGAAGCATGCGCACATGCTGGGGAAGGAGGAGAAGCTTCTGGAGGACCCCACGGAGCTGTGAGAGGCATAGTGAAAAGGGACACGGCACCAGAAGGGTAGACAGGGAGATTCCCAAGAACAACCTGACACAGACACACAGCTCTGAGAGGACAGAAAGGATTTTTCCTTAAAAAGCCAGGTGGGATCCATTGTTGCACACACTAAAGGTGGCTGGATTAAGAGAAAGACTGAAGGCAAAAACATATCCTGAAAGGACACAGAGTCTTCTCTGTCTCCAGAATGATCTTGTTCTCATTTTTGTTCTAACAAGGTCACAGATTCACAGCTCATTCTGGGTTTTGGTCTGCTTACTTTAAGGAAAGGCCACTAGTAAATCTGTGTCAGAGCTTTGACCAGTTTAGAGTCCCATCACACACATAGGTACACTGATACATTTTTCAGTAACTAGTTTATCAATAACAATTTGGAATACGAGACAGAGGAGTCTTTATGGATTCACAGAAGCCATAAAAATCTCACTCCAAGGTTGCCACTGCCGCTTTCACCTATGAGACAAAGAAAGCAACTCACAGACAGTTCACAATTCATCCACTGACACACAAAGTCCATGTCAGAGACAGGAAACAATCCTGCTGTTTCCTAATCCTGTTCACAATCCAGTCAGATAGCGTTTTCCTTGCCTCAGGAGTAAAGCCTAAATCAAACTATCCCGCTGTTTGGCCTACCTCCTCGGGACAAACCACTGGATAGCCCAAAATTCATTCTGTAACTTCCTGACACATTCAGAGATGTGACAGTCAGAACCTGCATAAACCAGTTCTGAGCCCAAGAGCTCTCAGTGTGGTAATTACAGTAAAACACAATCACCTTTGAACCCCATACTTGCGCTCCAACAGGGGCTTGCTGTAAGGAGGTGGCTGGTGACCCCAGAAATCAGGGAATGCCAGGTCTTTGTAGTCTGGTATGGACTTAACACATTTGGCCCTAGCTACATAGAAGCGAGGGTTGTGGAATGGGATATCCCCTTGGTGTTTCTGCAGAAGATTTGTCACCATGTCTGAGCTTTCCAGTCTTCCTCCAGGACCAGCATTGATCGAGGCCTCACATTCAGGGTAAATAATTTTTTTGTGCCAAGCAGCCTCTTTTGGGAGAAGATGCAAAGTAAGCGTGTGACACCTAGATGGATCTTCCTCTTCACAGGAGTCTGCATCTTGGGCTGTTTCTGCAATGTCTCTCTTTTCACTGATCAGATCCCATCTGCATTTCTCCTTCTTTTTCCAGCTCTGCAGTGGCACTTTGTAATCCTTTTCCCCTGGATCTGGTCCCATCTCTGTGACACTTTGGTTACTCCATCTGCAGTTTGGATGTTTCACAGAGGTAGCACTTGGAAAGAAATGAGAGGGAGTAGAGGGAAGACTCTCAGTCCTGTCCTCCAAGCTCTTCTCTTCCTCAGATTCTGATTCAAGATCCTTTAAATGTAAAAAGCAGAAGAAATTAACAGAAAGTAAAGACAGATTGTGCCTCCTTCCAGAAGAAATCTTTCAAGGAAAAAAAAAAAGAAAATATTTACAAATCTCCCAAAACTGTACTCATCCAATAAGACAACCAGAGTAAAATCACTCCATGGACCACCTGCCAGAATTTCTTTATCCACAAAGCTATTTCAACAGTAGTCCTCAGAAAATAAAAGGATCAGACTGAGTCATCTGGGTGAGTCATCTCTAACAAATTAGGGAAGATAATTCACAAGGTATTTTTTTAGAATGTAAATGTTACAGGAAGCTAAAGGAGGCCAATCTGTCATGCAAAACTCCACCCCTGCCTTCATGCAAGTGTATAAATTAATCCCATTTGGCTACTTATGGTCATAAATGTCACAACATTATGTCTAGAGGAGATACATTAAGCCAGTGGTCCTTTTCAGATTCATATTTGAATCACGACTTTCAGCTCTCCCAAATTCCAAGACTTGTAATGAGGGTAAAACTCCTCTTCATTTCTTGTCCCAAACTGCAACAGAACAATGATTTGAACTGTGCATTTCACTCAGCGGCAGTACAATCTTCTCCATCACTTCCCTCAAAACACTAGTTGACAGAACTTATTTTCCACATCTCGTTCTGATTTTGATATTGCCATTGAAATTGCCAGCAAGGATACAAATTATTATCTGACAGATTTCTCATGTGGCAATTGATTCAGTAGTGTTTATTTAATCCGCATCCAGCCAAATGCACACCAGACAACATCACTCCCTTTCTATCGTTCTTGATTCACACTAATAAACTGTAGCAAAAGAGTCTTAATCTTTGTCTTTCTAGTCCTATAAGGCATCTAGGTTTCTTTTTTGCAATAGCCTTGTCTAGTTATCTCTTGTCAGTACTCCCTTTCAAGTATTTCTTAAACTTTTGAATATTCATGAATAAAGGAAACCACACTATGACAGTACCTGAAAATTATGGGAAAGTTCTAGACACATTGCTTCATATTGTCCAAGCTCTTCCTCTGGCCGGTCAAGCACTGGCCTCGACCTTAAGTTGTTCACATCTGTCTCCAAGTCATAATCCTACAAAAGCAGAATTAGAAAAGCATGTATATTAAACACATCCCACAAGATCACTGTTAAAGTAAGATTCTGCATAATACCCTTAATTTCTAATAATATCATGCTCATTTAATGAGTGCTATAACTCTTCTTCACATACTCATGAAGGCTGTTAAAGTCATTTTATGGAATAGAAAATAGAAGCACAGAAGGAAAGACTACCTCATGAAAAAGTGGCATTGGATGTATTAGAATTTGCGTACCTAAGTAGAGATGCCATGAAAAGATAGTTTAAAAAACCATCAAGACTGAAACTTGAACTTTTTTAAAAGCCTCTCAGCTTGGAAGGTTTCAAAATAAGAGACACCAGCAACTACTAGTTATTTCTGAGCATATCAATAATTCCCTTGCTTATGTTGTGTAAACCAGTAGGGACAGATCCTCAAGACGTAATTGGTAATATTCTGATTCGAAGAAGCAATAATCTAATGAACTTATATTTAGCAAGAAAATTCTCAAAGCGTATCAAAGGCAAAATTCTCCTCACAGGCTACCAGGAAAACTAGAAAGCTTGACACTTCTACTTTTGATTTAGACAACCACATGGTTTCTCTGAGTGCCTACCAAAAACCAGAAAGGTCCACCTTTATATCATTGAACTTGCAGGCATCAATTGCTTATATTTTATTTTTATCTCTCAATGTCATTTATTAAAAAAATAAAATCTGTTAAATTCTTGCTCAATCTATGTTCCATACTTTCCAACTTTCTTGATATTTTTATAATAAGTTGGTTTTTTTTTAGATCTCCACTGTCAATGAATCAGGGACAAGAACATATCTGAAACTTTCAAGTCAAAAGCATCTGTGCATTGATGTGCAGCTTCCTCCATATCAGATACAAGAACAATACCTAAACTGTGTCAAGCATTCAGTCATTCCATAAGAAACCAGGAAAAGATGGGGCAAGAGGGAAGGATGGAGACCTGGCAGAGATGGCTAACCATTACACGACAGCATTATTAAAGTAATTCAACAAGCCATCAATAAGTATGCCCCAACAAATGCCAGCAAAGAAGTGATTTGCTCCTGATAAATAGACTCATTTCTGAAGCCATTATCAAAAGAAAAAAAGAATAATTGCCAGAACGCAGACATGTCCATGGCATTTCAAACCCTGATCCATACTTACATCGTAAAGCAGAGTTGGAACTGCTGATGGGGCCTAGTTGAAGAGGCCATGGAATGAAGAGCTGCACAGAGTATTTGAGGTCAGTTTAAAAGGATTTGCCAGTAACAGCATAATGATGCATAAGCAGCTTCAAACTTGCTGAAGATTTGGGTTGAGAAGGATACGTGGTTGATGTAATGATTTTGATTTTCATGGAACTGTCTGAATGGATACAGATGGAAGCATAAAGCCGAGTTTCTGTTTGGCTGGTATTACTAGCAGGCATGGATATGTGTTATGTAGCTGTGAAAGTGTTTGTAAATCACATCAACAGCAGGAAACATTGTGCAAGTGATATATATAAACTGAAAGTTCATTATCCATTCCCTGCTTGCTTTCCCTTTAGAAACATTTGTCATGGGATATATATGACCAGTACACCAGACAAACAGTCTTTAAAACTCATTCAGAGCAAGATCTTAGGCCAAAAAATCCCACTCACATCTACTTGGTAAATCCTTATGAATAATGAAACAGTTCAGAGGCATATAGAACCTGTATCTGAATAAATAACTAATTAAAGAAGGAGATAAATTCACTATGAACCTTATTCCTAATGAGCATCTTGACAAGCTCTAATATTCAGATAAAAACAGTCAGACAGGGGCAAGTTAGGACACTGAGCTAATGTGTTTTGTTTTGGTTTTTAACTTCCTTTTTTCATTGGGTGACATCAGTTTAATATTTGAGGAGAAAAAGACAGGACAAGTAATGAAAATGCCCTTCCACAGAAGTCTCAATCATACCTAATTACAATTTCATTTCTTTAATTTGCCCTCCCAAACCACTCTATGTGGATAAGGCTTATTAGCAGCATTCACTCCTTCACAGCAGCGCATGTGCTTGTATGTATTGTCACAACAAAAAAAAAGTTTGCACTCTCATCCTCAGCTGTTAGACTTTTTGGAGCTGTTTTCACCAGTTAGGTCATGACGGAGGGGGCAAATGGAGAAGTCAGAAAAATCTTGAATAATTCATTATATTATTTGTCTGTGTGCAGCAGCAAATAAAGAAGGAACGTAGATTCAGATGGCCCAGCTGTGGCTCAAAAGAGGCTAACATTTTCCTTAGGGTAGATGCACAGCCCAAATACGCTCTGCTATGGGAAGAAAAAGAGGGTTAGCCTTTCCTAGGGTATAATTTATTTGTCCCCTACGAAGTGCCATTTGTGGCATCAAAGATCCGTCATTTACCCCTGACCGTGCATGTGATTCTAGCAGTCACTGGTCAGTCTCTCTGCAGGAACAGAGAAGTCACCAAACCTGCGCCATCCTGGGTGACTAGCATGGCAGTTAAGATAAATGCAAGGGACTCCCTTCAGTGAAAGTCAGTGCTTTCTCTGTTTGTTCTCTCTAGTATCCTTCCATTATTCTATTTATTTGTGTAGTGTATGTAGGACCATGTGCATATCTACATTCTCTGCTTAGACAGCTTATCAGGATGTCAAAACAGACAATGAAAAGTTTTACTTTCCAGTATGTGGAAGGAACATGTGATTAAGGCAACTATAACTCATATACCTACTTCCTCCTTACTCTCCTCATTATCTAGGTCTTTTTCGGCCTCTTCCTCTCCATCACTTTCAAAGTCACCTGCAGAAGTAGAAAAGAGGTAGAGGCAAAGGTGTTCAACCTAATATTCCTCTCAGACCTCCGCAGAAATTAGTGCAACCTCTTCTGTGTGTGCCACACATGCCTTCAAACTACAAGCCACCACAACCCTGATTAAAGCAGATCCCATTTTTTAATCTAGTATAAATGAATTTGGCACTAAATCTCCCACTTTTTAAAGCTCTGTTCTCTTGGACTCAAGTGCTGCCTTTCAAAACTATGACAAATGTCACCATGATATGGATCCAACTCATATTACAAAGCAATACAGAGATTTTCTGCTTGGCTGCAATTATATTACAGGATCCTCTTAATCTATATTATCTAGATTAGGGTGTTTTACTGCTACCATCATTACAGTATTTGAGCATCTTCCACGTGAAACTGGAAGCAACAGAGAAATTGCTTGTGTGTATCATGAAGTCTACGATTTCTCCTTTTCTGTGGAGTGGCTGTCCTGCCTGTGCTTAAGTTCTGGTTTTCAGCAAGTGTTCACATCTTTTATTCATATAGTGTGACTGTTATCTGTCTTTATTTTAGAAAGGAAAAGGGATAATACTTCCTGCAATTCTTCACTGGAAAAGCTGCAGGGCAGTGTTTCCACTTCAAATAGTCACGCACAGACACAACTGTCTCTCTCTGTTGTTGTGGAGCAGTGGCATCTCCAGCCTCTGCTATGCTTATTCTGTTCTATTATTTTTTGCATAATAGAGGATTATGTTTTCTTCTTTGCTCCTTTTAGTCTTCTCTCATTCATTACCCAAACAGAAACTCCAAGATTCAAGAAGATCTGGGAGTAGTTTCATCTCTACTGAGTGACACTGTAAGCCATTAGGTTAATTTGAACTCTAAATCTCATGACTAGGCTACCAACACTCCCTTACCCAGATCCCACGTTTAATTCTCCTGTCAAGCTTCTTTTCCTCCTATAGAACCTACCCTTCAGCCACTTACCTTCAGATCCCTCACATGGAAGTTCAACCTTGGCATTCCCAGGAAGAGGGAAGGAATAGGAACTTCTTATTGTCGCAACAGGCAGAGGCTCCTTTGGGTGACACTTCCTCAGAATCTGAGTCACAATGGTTATGATAGGATCCAGATTTTTGCAAGACAAACAGTCCTAGGAACCAAAGGAGAACAATGTTAAGAACTGTCTCTTACAATTGTCCTGCCTATTACACACAATAACCCAGAACAGAGATATTCTTCTGATTGGAATATGAAATCTTTAGATTTATGGCCGCTTTTTTTTTTTCTCCTCTGCTCTCTCCTTGTGGTTTTTTTTTGGAGTTCTTTTCCTCCTCTGTATTATTGAAGAAATATGCCTGGAACAGTAAGACCTCAAGTCCTTACAGTCAATTTCTTACAGAAATACAAGTAAGCATGGATATCAGGGCGCTTCCATCGATGCATGCTGGTCTCTTCTCTCAAGTAACAAGTGATAGGACAAGAGGAAGTGGCCTCAAGTTGCACCAGGGGAGGTTTAGATTGGATATTAGGAACATTTTCTTTACCAAAAGCGTTATCAATCATTGGAACAGGCTGCCCAGGGAAGTGGTTGAGTCACCATCCCTGGAGGTTTTTAAAACCTGCATATATGTGGTGCTTAGGGACGTGGCTTAGTGGTTGCACTTGGCAGTGCTAGGTTAACAGCTGGACTTAAGGATCTTAAAGGCCTTTTCCAACCAAAACAATTCTACAATTATATGTCATTTAGAAGACACAGTATCCCCTAGATCTGTCCTAAGACATTATAGTCAGGGCATACTGAAGTCAGGTATGATAAGCTAAAATATCCTAGCTAACACAGGTTAACAGTAGCAATGAAGAGATATGTTCTTTAATATGGATTAAAAAATTCCTGCCGGGAGCCCATGTATATACTTTGACTGCCAACACACGCGATGCTCAGAAAACCAAGCCTTCGGATTTCCCCAAGTACAGCGTACCTATACCACAGCCTCCGTCAGAGAGATTGGCTATTCAATGTCTCATCCTACCTAAGTTCATAAATTGTACCGTGCCTATCAGCATGTTATCTTTACTGGCTTGGGACTAAGACTTAGCTCATCAGAACACAAATGCAAGTCAAATAAGCAGCATGAATATTCTATAAGGCAAAAGAGGAATATTACAATACATTCTAATACCATTTAATATTTTTTGCATCCTTTCAGCACAGATAAAATGGAACAGGCCAGCGGGCAGAATAGATACTTAGTGCTGCTGTCTGAGACCACAGTTAGGATTTAGGCTGGGGAAAAAAAATATTCAGCAGACCAAAGAACAAAGTACTTCATTATAATCAGAAAAAGGTAAATGGTTGTATTGGGGTTTGGGTTTTTTGTTGGTTTTTATTTCCTTTTTTCTTTCTTCCAGTTTTTCAGGATTTTATTCCATTTTCTCATGTATGATTGAACAGCATTATGAGATTCAGTGGGATTAACGAGGATTCCTGTAGGGAGACTAGAAAAATCATCTAAAGCTGACATGCTTACAAGACTCACTACAAGAATCTTAATATGTATTTCCAGATCTCTGGCTGTTAGGAACAAGGGAGAGAGAAAGACAATTTTGAAAGCATCTCCAAGGAAAGTTCTAATGTGGTTAGAGAACACACCAAGGAGAACAGGTTTCCATTTCCTGTTTTTTCAATTTATTCACTCTTTCACGTGGTGTTTGTTTGCCTTTGCTTGTTATTAAAGGAAATATAAGAAATTTTTGTCTACATGTGAGAACAGAATAACATTCTTGAACAGTCTTACTATGGTTTACTAAAACTGTTCTGGTTTTACCAGAACAGTGAACACAGGACCATATAAATGCCTGCCTTGGGCCAGCTATCGTAATTCATTGCGAAGTGAATTGAAATAGTCAAGAACAAGGCATGTTCATCCAGGCAATGAACTCCTACACTTGGGGTTTTTCAGCAATGCTGTTTGAAAGTCATATTATTCACTACAGCAAATTAGCTAACAAGTGCAAACAAGCCTTCAGACACCTTACAGGGAATTTGTGGGACTGTTTTCATTGCTGTTCATAAAGTGGTCTCAGATTCCAAGATAACACAGTTTACAGATGACTGAAAAATGTTCCATCGCTATATTGGAAAAGCCTTTTTTACTGACACCTGAGAAATGACAGGAGACTGCTTTATATGTGTATAAACTATCCCATTTATTTTGCTGTGGGATATTGTGAACGAGGGAAGAGTGTGAATCCTTAGCTCTGAAAACCCATGTACATCTAACCTGAATTCAGGGGATCTGCGTTTTAGCCTCCACACACAATCTTTTCTCTACTGAATCTGGAATAGTCCAGATGTTGTGATCCATATGTGATGTATTCAAAAAAATATTTCAGTATGACAGCAAGGCAAAAGGTAACGATGTTAATGGATGCTACTAATGGAAAAGAGTGTGTGGAGTATAGGATATTATTATCCTACAGTAGATCCTAGTGCAGGAAGGCTGAAGAGAAATGAGGTAAGTTTAAGAAATCAGATGGATAAGTGATACAATAGCAAAATAACATCCCATGCATCAGTCTCCTAAAGTGGATATAAACCTGTTTTCTTGTCTCAGAGTAGGCACCTCTCTGTCACTACACACAAAGCCAGCTAGTTGCTAAGTGAATATACCATTTAACTGCTATGAAAGTCTACACGGAGCTTGGAAAAAGAAATGGGAGCAGAAAATGCTTCCCTTTCACAAATGATTCCATTATCTAAAATTATTTTTCATTCCTGGTAGGAGCAGAACTCAAAATATCTCTAAATTCTCCTCATACAAAGTAGCAGTCACTTCTAATCTATGTAAGGAGACAGTTTTGAACTACTGGTTCTTCCTGTAAAGACATAAGTTTAAGGGCTATTAAAAGCTCAGGTATTTCAGCTGTCCATCAGCCCATACAATAAGCAGCTGGAGAGGTTTCAATTGAAAACCAGCCTTGTAAATAGGAGTTCCACTGGAGGTTGTTAAAACAAACCCATCTTGGCAGAATTATTTCAATAGATTAAAAAGTTTTAAAAAAAAAAGTTTCAGCAGAACTTTTCTGGCCAGCTTTTTACACCTTCAAAATCTTATTAGCTGCTCAGAGTTTGGTCAAGGCTAATCACCGCAGACAGCAAATTCCTAAAGACACTGAAATATTGTCTACACATACAAAGAGCCATTGCTTTCCCAAGCCTTCCCAAGCGGGAGTTGTTAGTCTTGCCTTGTCTCATCTTCTCTTACTAAAGCCTGCAGTTCTTCTGGGGAGGATAGATTTCCCATTTTCTGTCTACCACGAAGATTATGAAGATTTTTGTAGCCGTGGCAGCCTCTACCTCAGGTCAGAGTAGGGAAGAACATGAGTGAGACCTCCTATGGCTGCCAGACTCCTGCTGACACCTCACATCTTGGAGAGACACTGTAAGACTGACAATATGCCAAAGAAGAGAGGAAACATTGAGCTTTGAATCTACTAACTTTGGTAATTCCCCTTCCAAGATCTCCCTAGTAGCACACAGCAGATAAAAAGCAAACTGGAGGCCCCCGAAGCTGTCATTTCCGCTCCACTTCTAACCTTTGGAAGGATTAGAGTTATCAGTGTTCACTGGAGTCTTAGTGTGTCATTTCCTGTTTGTTCACCCAAGGTGACCCCATGTTTGTATTTTTCATGGGGTTGCTCCCAGGCCGAGCTATCAGGAGATGTTAGCTCAGAGAGTTACATGGGCTGTAGATGGCTCTTGAGAGGGAATGAGCTGACAGCTACGCTCAAGCAGCTGTTGCCATCCACCCTATTCAAGTTTCTGCAGACCAGGGACTTCTCATTAACAGAGGCCATAGTCCCTTGAAAGATCTGCTGGTTATGGCCACTTCATACCACATGAAAAAGTGGTCAATTCCTCAGGAGGAATATGAAGTGAAAAAACTCTACCAATCTACCAGCTACTCCTAGAAAGGGTATCTTTCAGTCACAGGAGAATTTTTCATCACAGCTATGGGAATGGTGAAGCAGCAAATGCACTGGACCATAAGGATTTTCTGGAGGAGAAGGGGACAGGTTTTTTTATTCTGTCTGTGATGGTGCTAGAATGAGATAACGCACAGGCCAATGAGAGCAACAATGGAAACACTCCTTGTGGAATCTCACAGGTAAAGAACAGAAGGTTTCTCCATAAGTGACTTCCTAAAAGAAGGCTAAGGAAGTATGTTGGTGAGAGATTCGGAGGAACAGACTGCCCAGAGAGGTGGTTGAATCGCTGTCCCTGGAGACATTTAAAAAGTGTGTAGACATGGCACTCCAGGACATGATCTAGTAGGCATGGGGGTGTTAGGTTCACAGTTGGACTTGATGATCTGGAGGTCCTTTCCAACCTTAGTGATTCTATGATTCTATATGAAACTGTTACTGTTCCTTACTTGCCCCTTCTGTACCTTACAGGTATCCCATCCTCAGGACCATGTCATCTTTCTTGATAGACCCACATTAATGTTTCACAAAATTGAAGTTGGGCCTTCAGAAAAACTGTTGATGGATGTTTCTCATTAGCAAAGACCTGGCTAAATCAACACTTTTTTTCAGAAAAGACTGGGTGGAATTATCCATGTGGATACCTGAAAGGAAACATCTCATGAAACACCTAAGCAATGCTTCTGTGGAGACACTGCCCTGTTCTTTGGAAGAGGATGTTCAAGCAGAGAGCAGAGAAGAAAAAAAAAAAAAGAAAAGAAAAAAAAAGTATTAAAAAGCCTGAATTAGAATTCCCATAAAGTTCAGTAGGAATTAAACAGAAACATTTCAGCTTTTCTGAAATAATAACTGTGAAAAAGTTAATGTTTTTTATTTTAACATTATCATTTTCTCATTTATGTGTTATATAAATTCAGGATAAAACTAGGGAATTTCCTGCACTCTGAGGTAGAACCCAGCACTAACTACCAATCCATCTCACTTAAGCACAAAAGCACCATTTACCTCTGCACTTGCAAAGAGAATCTCCATACCCTGGGAACCAAGGAAAGTCTCCCTGCCCAGCTGGATGTTGGTGATGTGCTTTAGGCAGAGCAGGAGACCCCTACGAATATAAATGTAGTTGTTGGACACATCGTTGTGATGCCAGTCTTGGTAGAGCCTCAACAATCCACCCAGGTAGCCTCTGTTCACTGCTCGCCGGCTGTTAGACTCTGAAAATGAAGGGAAAAGGTTGAATTAAACTCTTTCCACTACTCACGCTGTTTGATAGTCACGTAGCTACTCAGTGCATAAACTCAGACTTCAGCATCTGCTCATTCTTCCTTAATGGCCACAGTTCAAAAAAATAAAATAAATAAAAATTTTATTTTGATTTTTTTTGTGTGTTTTGATCCCCCTACCCAGTGTAGGTTGTCATTCCCTAAGCACCAGCTAGGCTAATGGAGTTGTACAGGAAAACAATGAAGCAGTCGCTCTCCTATCTAAGTGGAAATGGTTGCTTCAGAACCCTCCAGATGAACCAAAGCATGGGTGAGGAAAAGGGCAGAACCCGCATCTGCTTTCAAGTACTAATAAACTTAATTCCAATTGCAGCACCATAACAGTTCCTGAAACTAAAGAACCTCCTGAGGAGCGAGAAAAGCTAAAGAGCAATAAGATTAGTCAACAGCATGTCATATAATCTGCACATAGTGCTGCACTTCAGTCCTGAGAGAACACCTTGCCGAGATCAACAAATCCAGAAACCTTGCAGCTGTACAATTCCTGCCACAGCCAGTGAAGTTATGTTTAACTTATTATGCATTCCCGCACATACCTATATAACAAAAGCCACAAATCAAATGATCCTGGAAACTCACAGTATTTAAAAATTAACAAAACAGCAACGTGAGCAACAGCAGTTTGGGCTTCTTTTCTGTTGCTTTCTGGCTCTGAGAATTTAAAGGTCACCTTCAGGTAATGTTTAAAGGCTTTACTGCACAGACAACGAAATCAAAAATGTATTTTTTAAAATAAGCTTTATAAAATTATGAAAGGAAAAGCTACAGTGTTCCCTTCATCACATAGCTCCAGAATATCAGACTAAAAGGAGAAGATTATAAAATCTGTGTAAAATACAAATTCTGCTGAGTATTCTGTACCACATCCCTTCACCCACTGCATTCTTTGCCCTGCCCCACAGGACAAACATGAAGCCATACCTGACTCTAGGCTCCCTCCCTTCAAACCAACTCTGCCTAAACATATTTTCCTGACTGATCCTGACATTCCTCACTGTGACACGCATCAGAAGCTGTCAGGAACTCGGTAATCATCCGAGGGGTCAGGTAGCATACGTAAGACTGAAGCTCAGCTCCCTGAATAACAATCAGCATTTGCAGCTCACAACAGATGGCTCTTGGTATGGGTTCTCCAGAGCTAGTAGTCTCCAACTCATTTCCAGTTCATTAAACAAGGTGCCAGAGCCCCTCACACCTGGAACATTAAAGTTATCGGTGGGTATTTACAGGACAGGAGAAGCTAGAGGTTAAGTGAGAGAAAGAGAGATGCTGCATGAAGAAAATCAGGGAAAACAGAGTAAGGAGCAAACCTCAGCCCCTAACCATTCTGTGATATAAAGGGAGGCATCGGAAAGGGGAAGGAAGGAGCTGAAAATTATCTCAGTCTGCTCTCTGCAGTACATTAGCAAACTCTTACCTTTGGAAGGGATTTGAGGGTAGTTCTGCTACTGGTCTTGTCCTGCAATGTTCTCTACCATTGGCACAGGCCAGGCAACAAACAGCACCCCCACAACAGTTTGTCAATCACATAATGGTTGGCGTTGAAAGGGACCTTAAGGATCATCTAGTTCCAGCCCCCCCCTGCCATAGGACACCTTCCGCTAGACCAGGTTGCTCAAAGCCCCATCTAACCTGGCCTTGAACACTTTCAGGGATGGAGCATCCAGAGCTTCTCTGGGCAACCTGCTTCACCATCTCACCACCCTCAGAGCCAATAATTTTTTCCTTATATTTAATCTAAATCTACCCTCATTTAGTTTAAAGCCATTACCCCTTGTCAGATCATTGCCTGCCAACTCATTTTAATCCTGCTCTGCATCTTCATGCCACCCTGTTGACATGCCTCTGCACTGACCTGCTGGTCCCACAGCTATTCCAGTCCTACACAGCTCTGCCCATTCTCCTACGCATTGCCCCGCAGTTCTTTCTAGCCCTTTATCCCCCTGTGTGATAATCTCACACTAACTCCCCCAGTACATCTTGTATTTCAGGCTTCAGTGGTTGTCAGCATGTACAAGGTCATCCTTCTTCTTTGACCTTCACGCTATGTTTCTTTTTTCTATTTGACTTGCTGCAAGAAAACTTTAATTGCTTGAGAATCCCTTATCAATCCCAATGATTTTATTCATGATTTCCTGTTAATCCTCAACCAGCTGTCATGTTTACTAACCTGCAGGATGACTAACCCCTTAAATCAGTCAATCTTCCTTGAAGAATTACTGGGGAAGCTCTATAAAAGTCAATAAGTATATAAAACATGACATGAAGAAGAGAGTCAGGGAGTGTAAGGTAAGGACAATTTGGATCAGACTCAGAGTTTCCCTGAACTGTTCAGAGGTAGACAAAATTGGACTAGATCTAGGGATTTATAGCCCCTAGCATTCAGTGCTTGAAGTCTAAGCTTTCTGTGTCAATGTCGATAGGACAAGGGAAATACTGGAAAGCAGTGTGGGTAGAGCTTCTTGGGAAAATTATTTTTTATAAATTCTCAAAAAATACATTTCTGATGTTTTCCTCATCTTTTAAGACAGACTTCCACATTTGGATCCCAACTCCATAGAGACTAGAATACACAACTGTCCCATGTCTCAGGTTTATCACTGGATGAAAAGCATGGAGGAAGCTGAGCAAAATAACTTTGCAATGCTTCCCCTCATCTTTTCTGTAGTACTTATCACCTTTAAGATCAAAACAGTTGCTTTGAAAAGTGAAGCTGAGATAGTCAGTTCTGTGAGGAGTTAGAAGAGGCAGAACTATGGTTTCCTCAGCACTTTGATCAGAAGCAATGGGAATTACTTGCTGAAGGGGCAAAAAACCCCATTCATTTTGTTTCTCCTGCCTGATTTCCTTGATTCTCTTCTGCTCTCCTGTGTTGTCAGTGTTTTTCTTATTTTTTTTGTCTTCCATTTGTTCAGTTGTGTAGTCAATAAAATAGTGAATAAATGAAGGAGGAAGTATGCCAAGATCTCCAGAAGGCAGAATGGAAAAAAAAGGAGGCCTCCCCACCTGTCAGTGTCTGTTGGTCTCTCCATCTAGGGATGCACCTACATGGATATCTATCTATATCTTGGCACAAATACAGATGGTGGAAGTGAATCATACAGGTACAAGCAGCACTGCACAGATTTGTAGGCAGCAAGAACCCACCTCTCCTGGAGTGAGTATGCATGATCTGTGTGGTAAGTGGTAAAATGTCTTACGTCTTTTGACCCTTTTGCTGTTATTCTTTCATCAGTCCCATTCCTCCTCCCTGGATACGGCCAGCATTCAGTGGAAATGGAAGTAGTTCTTCCACACAGCTTTGATAAGTGCCTAGGGATGGCGCTTCCTATTTTGATTCACGCTTGGTCTGCATGATGGATGCACTCCTCCTGTTTGAACTAACTGAACTGTGGTCCAGACAGAGGCTCAGCAAGCAGATCTAACTGAAATTAATCCTATGGTGTGAGAGTATTAGTGAGGACTCGGCACCAAACCCAAAAAGAGTGGTTTAGTTGGAGACTAGGCTGATAAGAGACCAAAACCATATTCACAGCAGAATAATCTGACTACAAATCAACCACTTTATGCTATAAATACCTGCAGCCTTCAGGGCCCATCGAAGTCTCCCTCCATAGCAGCTGGCTGCACAGTAGTGATCTCACCCTGAGTATGGACACCCCTCAAGGTTACCCCTTAACGCTGAGAGGCCCCTTACCTACTCATCAAGGTCTGTGTTGGGTAAGTGACAGCTTTTGCATGTATGTAACACTTCAGATATTTACAGTAAGCTTATGCATTAATCTTTGCATCCCATACTAACTTTACATGTAGTAAATAGTACAGTATTGACCTTTAATCCATCTGTACTTATTTAATATTTTACATACTTACATTTACTGATTAAAACTCATTGAACTATGAGATCAGACCTGTGAGTGATCACTGACTCTTCTCTTGCAACAGTCTGTCTTCCTAATCTTATTCTGGTACCTCTGACAGGGGAGCACCATCTTCACCTTCCCCAAACCTATCACTGGCATAGTATTTTCTTTGCAAGAGTTTCAATTCTACCCACTGAGGCTGGGCTGGATGATATGGGAATACTCAATGTTGTCTCGGTTTCCCAGACTTCCAGAAATGACTCTCCACTTCTGGCTTCCAGGGCAGTGCTGCCAACCAGTGAAAGTGTAAGCGCTGCAGCACAGGGTATCCGGTCTGAATAACCTCTGCAGAGAAACGTTAGCCAGAAACATTTGACACAGATGCACAGCCAATGTGTGGAAGCATCAAACATTTAAAGATGCAGATAAATTAGTAAGGAGATCCACTACAAATAAATCCCCAATAACTATAACCCCCATAGATATTTTGTGCTGAGGAACAAGGACAAACTCTAAAGCCAGGGTTTTGGTCCAGTAGATAAAAGTCTCATGACTTCCAACATTTCTGTGGACATTTCTGAAGCCCTCCTCACATTCTAGTCCCCTTTGAAGTGTTTGCCAGGAACACAGGGACCCCTGGAAAACACGCAGCATATTTAATCACAAAACTGAGTTACAGTCAACCTGAAATACGATGAGCAATGCAGTGCTTACCAGGCAGAACAAAGAGATATTTATCTTTCTGTCTATCTGCTTAAATCTCTTTGTTGATGCCACTCAGCTGATTCATTATGCCAGAATGTACATTGCTACAGTTTGAAGATAAGAATGCTCTGCTAAATTAACCCTATAGCCCCTGAAGGAGTGAAAGGAATAAGAAAATCTTCAACTTGCCTGCTCTGCTCTAACGATTGCCTCTTGGGAATAAAAGATGCAAGATAATCTCCTAAGGCAAAGAAAAAACAGCTATTGTGCTGAGAGATCATTTTTGCTAGAGATAAACATGAAAGTTCCCTATAGAAACAAAATGGATGGTCATCATGGAGAAACCTAGTCACCCATCAAGTGCTGGGATGAATTCAGACCCAATGGGCTTCACAGCTCTTGTTGGAAGCCAGAAGACTATTGTCATTCCCATCCCTGAAAGAGTTCAAGGCTAGGATGGATGAGGCTTTGGGCAACTTGGGCTAGTGGAGGGTGTCCCTGCCCATGGCAGGGGGTGGAACTAGATGATCTTTGAGATCTCTTCCAACCCAAACCATTCTGTGATTCTATGATTCTGTTGTACCCTGCAAATTTCAGAGTCCAGGCCTTCATTTAAGCATTTAGGATAGACAAGTAATACTGTCACAAAAGCAGGGAATACAGGCAGGATTTTCTAGCAGCTGCAAATGCCATGTTTTGCTCCTAGACCAGGAATCAGCCACAAACTTAGCCTCAGTACAAGAACAGTTCATTCTTTCTATTCCAAAATATTTTTGTTCCAGGTGTTGGCCAGTTCAGTGGCAGTCATACCAACTGAATTATGACATGGTGAGCCTCCTCTAAATTGCTTTTGTTACATTGTTCATACGCAAAAATTAAGAAGGAACAAGCCAACTCCTGAAACTTTTGAACTAATCCCAGAAGGAAAGAAAGGTTTCCTTTTTCCTCCTTTATTTTTCAGTTTCACATTATCTTCTTGTTGTAACTCAAAGGTGGAAATCCACAAAAAAAAAACCCCCAAACCTTTTGCACAAGATTTCCAGCTTGATTTTTCTGACCAAAATGGTTTGAAAGGGTTCAGTAAGGATGCTAGAATTTGGAAGACTTCCTCAAATTCAGCCACTGAATTTTCTGAAGCCAGATCATCACTGGAGGCATAAACACTGCCCATGCCAAAACAAAGGCAGTAAGCAATCACTATTAAGGATGTCAGAGAATAATGCAGCTCTTAGACACTTGAGTTCCGTTATACTTACTGTGAGGAGCAAAACAGTAAGAAGCAGCCATGCCCCAGGAGATGAAACCTACCTTATTCTCTAAAGCAGTGAGTTACTTTCAGTTTGGGAAATGTGTATGAATGAAGAGCAATCTTGGGGAAGAGGATATAAAGGACATTCAAAAATAATTCCTACCCTCTTCCCCCTCACTGTCCCCTGCCATGAAACGGTTCTTCTTAAAGAGGTAAATATAGTATAAATACTATTTGCATTCTGAAATTCAGAAAGAAAGGATAGGCACAGAACTTTTTAGATGATTATGAAAGGAACTACTTGCAAAATTCAACTCCGATTACAGCACCCTACCAGTTGTGATGACAGATTTGGGCCCAGACTGATAATGGAGTTTGAATCCAGAGGCAGGCAAAGTAGTCTTTAACTGATCACGAAAAATGGGTACCTGGCAAAATATTACGCAAATCACAAGCATCGTGCTGTTGGATACAGGAATTGACATGGTTTAACCACAGGGTTATTTTGATGCCAGATCAAAGACCTGCATCAGTATATCTGTTGCAAAGCATTATGGATTCAGACATAGAGGGTTCAGGCCTTTCAGAAACCATAATCTGCTTATGTACTAGAACATCGCTTTCTGTTCTTGCAGAGTTACTTGCCCCTCCTTGATGCCAGCATAAAAGGAAAAGAATGACACTGATTATTTTATCCCACCAGCCACACGACATAATCCTTATGCTTTGATTAAAAAAAACAAAAACAAAAAACAAACAAACAGTGGGTGAAAGGTTAAATAAAGGTTAGTTGACAGAAGATGAGGAGGAAAGAGGAGGAAATGAGAGATGAGAGGCTGGGGGAAAAGGAAAGGCAAGAGGATAAAGACAACAGAAAGAGGAAAGAAAAGATATAGAAAGAGAGGGGAAAGGCCATCAGCAATAACTGCTGTTAGCACACAGAATTGTCTTGATGAAATAAGCATGATCAAGGGGTCACCATCACCTGTCTTCTTAAATTGCTCATTACAATTTTACTAGGCAAGCATTGGAACAAGGGCCCTGCCCATTTCCCTGGCCTTTTTCTTCAATATCCGCTGAGCAAATGCCTCAGAGATCAGCTCTAGCTAATTTCCTTAAAGACATGCAAGCTGCAAATTCTGGGAAGTACAGATAGTCAGGAATAACAAATACAACCAAAATTAGATTAAAATAACCTGCTGATAAACAAATTACACACCAAAAATAAATATTGGATTAAGCACCAGTGGGAATGAAGATCCCTATAATAACATCGCCATCGTGTGGCTCGAGGTGCTGGGCGGCGGTGTCTGGTTTGGGTCATCACATCGTCTTCAGCCTGCAAGCCCCTAGACACGCATTTGTCTACACTTATATAGCAGGTTTCTGGTTTTCAACCTCTCCCCAAAAAATGGGAATCATTTACCTGTTTTATTTTTGGAGTGTGAGTTCAGTAAAAGCAATACAGCCCATGGCTAAGAGCAACCTGGGGGGCAGCCCTTGCCTTCCGCTGCTGCTCAGGCTCCAGCTGGGATATGCCCCCTCCACATCTTGGCCTCTCACAGCAAAGGAGGGCTTAGTGATGAGCTCCTCAGGCCTTAAGACAGAACTGGAGCAAGATATGAGGATGGATGTACAGAGAAGAAGTAGAACAAAGCCAAAGGAGGCTGGAAAAAGAAGCAGATGTATCCTGGGACAGAGAAGAGAGACTGTGGGAAGGATGCTGTGCCTGATCCCAACACAGTTTATCTATAGCTATCGGTATCTATCCCCTCATCCCCATCTTGAGCTGCTGTAAGCATCTAGAAATTGAAGAAGGAAGGATGGACAAGTGTCATACTAGAAAGCTTGACTGTAACATCCAAGAGAAGAGTGAAAAACTCCTGATGCTCTCATGGCACTTCAGTACCATAACAGGTATTTACCAAGCAACGTGTTCAGCTTGTATAATAATGTAGTTCAGAGGGAGTTAGTGCATGGTGGAGAGACAGCAGATGTAAAAAGACAGCAAGGCAATGGAAGAGGGACTTGGTACAAGCTGTTTGCTGCGTGCATGTGGGCATGGCAGTTGGAGAACAGCTACTGGAAGAGTAGCATGCAAGGATTGGTAAAGTACTCTGGGATGCTTGGAAAGAGATGAGAGGTCAGAAGTGAGAAACTGGCTGCTGGTCAGGCAAGAAACATCTTCTCTGTATGAGCAATCTGAGCTTCCACTGATAAAGATGCAGCACTGTCATTATAAGGCACCTAAACTTCTATTCCTCCATCAGTCACCAACCCTGTGGCTAGCACCAGTTTCCACTATGTAGAGGGGAGCAGGACAACCAAGGACACTAGTCCTGCACTGGGTTTCCAAACATTTCTTCCCTGTTGTGTATGAAGCACAAATCTGTAGTGTCCCATCACTTAGTTCACTGGACAATCTTTGGATTGTTGTGTTCTTTGGACACAACAGCAACAATTTCCCAGGGACACCTGGAGCAGTAATTTTTTCTGACACTGAAGCCTTCTTTCCTGGCAGATCTTGCTTCTCGCTGTTCTGCACCTGTTAAGCAGGCATTTAGCATCAGCGTCTGTCAGGAAAGAGACAGAGGCCAAGAAGTTTCTAGCCAGCCCCTGGCTCTGTAGGTGGACAAAGTCTCAAGTAGAGCTTAAGGAAGCCTGAGGAGCTGAAAACGGATGTTTCCAAATCCATCGGGGAGACACACTGCCATCTGCCTGCTCCCTTTAAAACTACCGTGTGTTTTCCCGATGCTGCCAAAAGCAAGAGGGACACTTTCCATCCAGCACAACTCCATGTATAACCACAACCCTCGTCATTACTTTGGGCTGAAGCACTTAAAGATATAGCAGACCTATAGGGAGACCCTCAAGAATGGATGTGTTCTTATCCTGGTTTATAGCTTTAACCCCCAACGAAACGGAATCTCAGCGCCAGTTCCCAGCAAGTGGGTTACTGCAAGTCTCCAGACCTCACAACACCCAATGCCCCAACCCAACACTGCAGCATGTTCCAGGATTCCTGTCTCCCATTTAGTTTGTATCCCATCTAACACACACCAGAGGACTTCTGGGTGCTTTGCCATGTAGAGTTTGACCCCTCATTTTCATAAGCAGTTTTCAAATGCTATAGCATTCACCAGATTCAGTTTTTAACTTTCTAAGAACACCTGCAGCATTCAAAAGCGCTAAAGCCATGGGCATGAACAAGTTAACTGTGACAAACAAAGCTGTCCTGACACAATCATGAAAAAGATATTCACCATGGCTGGAAAAGAACTGAATTATCTCTGGAAGAATCAGAACTGTTTTTCACCTGTCCCGACCCGCACATCCCAAAAGGCACAGCCTGCTCATTTGTATGCAGCTACCAGAGCACAGTCTACTCCAGAAGCCTGGAGCTTCTCATGTCCTGAGCCACAGGACAAGGAGAAAACTAGAAGACATTCTTGACCACTCTGCATCAGACTGCAGAAAACATGATTCAGGCTGATTTGTGGGCTGTGGTGCTCGATTTGGTTGCACAATATCAGCACCATTTCCCAAGTTCCAGCCCTTAAAATAGACCATGTGTTTTCTTAAAAATCACTTTTCCACATAAAGGTCAACAGTAAAAACGAACACGAGAACCCTAATCTGTACATCACAGTGATCAACCAGCATGACAATGTATGGACTGCTTTGCTCAATAGACTAAATTCTCCCTGGAGTTTTTTGGGGGTTTTTTGGGGTTTTTTTTTTGGTACCTTCTGTGAAGGCACCCAAAACAATGAACCAAAATGACCAGTGTGTTCTTCCAGTACTGGAAACCCTCTATGTACTTCCAGCCCAAAAACCATAAAAGGAAAAAAACAAACAAACAAAAAACACCAAAACCCAAACACCAAGATGCCTTCGCAACCTATATTGGCTGAGAATAGTCACACAGAAAATTTTTGAGAGTAAATGGCTTTATAAAACTTACCTCACTCCAAGAGAAAAAGGACTGGCGGAATTTGGAGCTGAATTCAGTTCTTGTAGATTCCCTAAATCATCCTCAGTTTCCCCCCCCAACTTCTGCAACACGTGTTTACAACTCCCCAGGAGACTGCATTTCACAGCTTCCCTTCATAATTAGTCCTCCACTTCTATACACTGTTCTTATCTCTAGACTCAGAATAAGCCTCCAAGTAGAAAACTTATCCTATAAATATCTTGGGACAACAGAATTTCACTTCCCATTCTTAGTACTTACCATAAAACAGAGTGCAGGAGAAAAGCTCAAGCCGCCTGATGAGCTTTCAGCTCTTGCTCCACTTTTCCAGCTTTCTCTGTAAATTTCTTTCTACTCTGAAAGCTAATTTTGCTTTTGTATTGCAAGCAGTTGTGGCATAGCCCCATAACCCCCTTATTAAGATTTAGTGCCCAAACCAGAAGGTCTGTCTTTGTTGCAATAATGTGACCTTTAAATCTAGGCAGCAAGGTTAATACTGAGGCATTATTTCAGAATTCATCACTTGAGCTGATGCAACTCAGATACAATCCCATTGCAGCGTGCTCATTTAAGCACTGCTTCCAGGGCTACAATTTTTCACAAATGCATTTATTCCTGATACTATGAAAAGTAGAAGGGGGAGGGGAAGAAAAAGGAGGGGAGAGAGAGAAGGACAATACACTATTGTGATTTATTGTAGAGTAGACTGTCTGCAATACTAGAGTGCTCTTTCTTAATCAAAGCTTTATTAAAGTCTGGTAATAAAAACTTAAGTGTTTTTGGATGGGATAAAGGCAAAAAAGAAAAAAAAGGGTAGTATGTTCATTTCAGGAACAGTCACACCAGCAGTGTGTGACTGCGAATCCATGTTAAGGTCTTCACCACCCCCAGCCAGCTGGTACAAGTATTAAGCACAGCCTGCCATAGCAGGGCCGTACCCTGGCAGTCACTAGGTCTCAGCCCTGTCTGCACGTTGTCAGACCTGACAAGATTGCAAAGGAGAATAAGGTTCTCTCTTTCAGACTACAGAAGTTTTTCAAGCCTTTGCCAAGAGCATCACTGTTACCAGGTAAGCACATAGTACAGCAGCGCCCCAGAACAGACAGACCCTGGTCCTGCTCTCCAGTAGCACTGGAACAGAGCAATAAGCGTTAGTTGCTGGCTGCAGAGGTTTCCCATTTCTGTACCAAGCCCCAGGACAAACCCGGTTCCCTAAATACTTAAAATAAGGGTCTGGAGTCTGGCTCCCTCAGTAACTTGCTCCCTGGGACCTAGAGCGTCATCTCCCATAGAACTGTGTGTCCAGACTGTGAGGCTCCAAGAAGCACAGCTAGGCATATAGGGAACTGATGCATTACTGCCTCTTTTCTAGGCAGTGCTCTTTGGGACTGAGGCAAGAGGAGATACCGAGGGAGAACAAGGTTCAACAGGATCATTCTGTCCAACAGAACCGCACAGAAAGAGAAATCAGAAAGAATATGAAAAAAAAAAAAAAGCTTACTTGATTTCAGCAAAGCTGCCAGAACCTCAATGGCTGCCCTGGGGAAAGAAGAGAGATGGAGAAATAATGTCAATTTCTTCAATAATTTTTGTAACCTCCATCATCACAGCCTTCTGGGCCAGGCTTCCCAGCTGGTCTAAATTGACAGCTTATGATGGACTTTGACAGAACTGCAGTGTTTTACCCCAGCTGAGGATCCAGTCTCTGCAGCGGTCTCAGTTATCCTGAGAGACCATTAACCCTCTAGCTTTAGGTTACACTGATTTGTAGTGACCATTAAATTTAAAGCAACACCCATATATGTAATGAAGCAAGTCTTTAAACTGCTGCCCCAGAGCTATTTCTTTGTATCAGAGACTCAGCACATACCCACGTCAGACACTGGTGCTTCTATCTACATCAGTAGATAAGTTCTGTATCAAGCTGGGACATCCATGTCAGCATCTCCAGCCAAATTCCACTCTCTTCTCTGTTTTCCCAAAACAAGCTTCACCCCATCCTCCTGCCCACCAACTTTAACTGAAAAGAAAAATTTAAAGTCTTTTAATTATTACAATGTCTTGAATCACAGTGGCATGTAGAGGTCCACACTCAGATCAGGACTTGCAAGAAAGCTGGTAGAGCTCTGTGGTAAGACTGCTTGCCCTGTGGAGCTTGGAGAGTAAGGAGGTAGAGGAGAGATACACAGAGAGATTCTGCATCATTTCAGCATGCAGGTAAGTGTGGGATGGAAAATTCAGACATGTCCTGAAAAAAAATTTAAAAAAATAAAGGTGGTATCATGCAGATCCCAGCACCACCACTCAGCAGAACCAGAAGTCTTCACAATCGCCACTTGCTTCTGAAGGAACATTACAGACCTGCAGCTGTAGCTACCTGGATTTCCCACATCCCAGACACATCCTCATCTCAGCCCATACCTGTACGTACTACTGCAACAAAATAAAGAGGAACCAAACTAGTACATTTCATCTCTTCAAGCACCACAACTCAACACAAGAGTTTTGGCACAGGCAATATGCAGTGTTCTGTATGTCCTACAGCAAGTACTCTACAGTTAGTCACAAGTAAACGCAGACCCAGTACACTGACCTCAATAGTATGCATTGCTTTAGTACAAATTTTGAAAGAAAAAAAATAAAGACATGAGGGTACACTGCAAAATAGATAAAATGGGTTTAAGGGATAAAACAGACTCACCAAGAGTAGATCAAGCCAGCCTAACTTGATATCTTTCTTTGATAAGGTAATTGATTTTTCTAGACAAGGGAAATGTGGTAGATCTAATTTATCTGTACTTCAATAAAGCATTTGATATGGTGCCACATGGACTTTATTAGCCAATCTGGAGAACATGAGCATTAGTGTAAGAACTGCAACATGGGTGAGGAACTGGTTAAAGAGGCTGTGACAGGAGTTGTGCCAAAAGAGGAATTATTAGTCTGGAGGGAAGTTACGTGTGGAAGTCCTCAAGGATGTTTTGAGACCAATCTTATTTTATCTTTTCATTAATGACCTTGGCAAAAAAAGCCAGAGTATACTAACAAAATCTGCTGACCGTGTGAAGTCAGGAGGTACTGCCAACAGCAGGGAGTTTGGAATATCTTTCAGGAGTAACAGGATGTTCTTTACCTCTGAAGCAATAGAACTGTGACGAAACGTAGTAGTCAAAGTGCACGGGTTTAATAAGTATTGCTGTTATGAGCAGGGGCTAATCGTTTGGAAATGAGTAGGACATCCTGGATATATGAGCCCCATTAGATAATGGGGCAAGGGTGACCCAGCAGGGTGACAAAACCATGAAAAGGACAGATCAGGTCTCAGGAAAGCCACTGCCAGTGGAAAGCATGAATGCTTTCCTACAAGGCTTTATCTGAACAGCTGCATGCAGTACTCTGAAGGAACCACACGGAAAAGCACTAAGAAAATCATTATGGAAACAGAAACATGTCTCATGAGGAGCCTTAAAAAACACAGTTTCATCACCTTAGCAAAATGATAGCTAAGAGGTGACTTGATTGTTCTCCATAGACACACTGGATGGGGGAGAAGAAAACACTGAGGAAGGTATAGAGCTACTTAAGCTAAAGAACAAAGTTGGCACAAGGACAAATGGATATAAAATGGCCATGAATAAATTTCAACTGGAAATTAAAGGACAGTTTTTAAGCACTGGAAAATGAAGCTCTGAAACATACTCTTGGCAGTGATGGGATGAACAACCTAACGACTTTGAAAAGGGAGCCTGAATTGCTTATAATAGGACTGTTAGGCACAGCTGCCAATGAGGAAAGGGCCTGAAAAAAAAGTGATCCAGGAATGACTGTAGTCCTATATCCCTGCTTTTTAATCATATACACAATGGAAGTGAAATGAGAAACAGGTATTCTAAGCACAAAGTTAACTAACCAGGCCAGAAAAGAGCAGCTGCACCAGCTTAATAGAATAGAATAGAATAGAATCATTAAGGTTGGAAGTGACCTCAAGGATCATCTAGTCCAACCATCCCCCCACCACCTATTACCCACTAGACCACGTCCCTAAGTACCATATCTAACCTTTCCTTAAACACCCTCAGGGATGGTGACTCCACCACCTCCCTGGGCAACCCGTTCCAATGCCCGACCACCCTTTCAGAGAAGAAGCTGAAAGTCCAGACAGTCTAGCATCCTGTGGCCAACAGTGGCCACGGGGAGAGTATAAGACCACAGTACTAGAACTTCCAGAACAGACTCAGACTCCACAAGATCGCAGCCCAGAGATTTCATAAGGTAGCAATGGTGCCTTTAGGAAGCTTTTTAGCAATTTAGATTATTTTGCTTCCGTATATCTACTTAGGCACTTTTGACCTAGGCAAACTCTTAGCATCTACAGTTATCCTGGGAAGGGCATTCACACCTGCTTTGTGTAAAGAGTTATCTACCTGCATTTGTTTTAAGTTTGGACTTTAAATCAGCATTGTAATTTACACTTTAAGTCAGCTGTCAGCAAGTATCCCCAGAATATCACCTGTCTTTGATGCTGAACAAATTCAAACCTACAAAACATCCTATGGGAAACAAATAAGATGACATAGAAGAGAATACAGAATGAACTTTCACCAAAACCAGCAGCAAGCTAATCAGTAGGCTTCCAGCAAGCTAGGCAAATGGTGTTTGCGATACTATCGGCACCTCTTAACACCATATGGCAAACCAACAGCATCTTTTCTGGCATCGGAAGATATGAGATGAGTAAGCCTGGGACAGGAAGACGGGAGATAATAAATTGTGCATGAGAGAAAGAACAGGGGAGGGTGGGGGGGGGGGGGGAGACGGGAACAGGAGGAAAAGTTTAAGAGCACAAGAAAGATGACTTGATGAGCCATATGCTAGACCAGAGAATTTGATAGTGTGCCCAGTGCACAACTCTGCATTTGTCTCAAGAAGGAAGGGGGAAGGGGAGAGGAGGGGGAAGAAATCATTAGAAAACCTGCCAAATCTGTCCAGATGCCTTCCTCTGATTTTCTGTTCTTTGTGGTAATAAGTTATTAAAATCGTAGCTGCTGTTTTGTCAATCCCAGTGTATCTCAAAGGAGACTCATTTATAGATTTCAAGAAAAGGATGTATAAATAAAGTCGCCCTATCTTAAAAGACATAATAATAAATGCTGCACCATAATCAGAAAACATTAAAAACTCCCTGTAGTAGCAGCCGAGACAGCCACTCTGAAGAATGGAAATCTTTGAAGTGTTTCCAAGTCAGCAGCTTGGCTATCGGGCCAGGAGTACAACTAACAGACAGACAGATAGATGCAACTTCCAGATCCTCTGCTTAGTAACCAGAAGCAACAACAAAGAAAAACTCCACTTCCCAAGCCAAAGCACAATTGGATTAGCCACTAAAGCTGGGCTGCTAAAAAGCATAGACCAAGAAGTCTTATGCCTAGGTCAACCCTTTCAGATCTGAGCTACCAGGACAGCATTAGCTGGAGATCACTGCAGACAGGGGATACTGACAGCCAGCATCTCTTAGGGTTTCTTCTCTGCTCTGATCTCAGCTCACAGGTTGTAACGTTGGACAGTATGACAGACAACACTGTGCCCCTGTTTATCTCTTGAATAGATAACTTATTTCTCTGCCACCTCAGTGTTAAAAAAAACCCAACCAAAAAAAAACCAAACCCCAAAACAACCACAAACAAAAAGCAACACTCCTGAAAATGGAAAACCTCACTACAGAAGAGACACATGGTGGACTACATGAAAGGATATTAAGACTCACAGGACACATTGATGTTGGTGCCCACCTATTCAGGACTAGCTTGGAACTACAGCCAGGGAACAGCAGGGAAGCCGAAGACGGAACAAGGAACCGATCCAAAAGGGCTCTGCAGATCAGCCCCCAAGTAATTCATCCAGCCTTCCCTCTCCTGCGAGACTGTACCTTTTACATGCTTGAACACAAAACATCCTCTTGAAATTATTGAGTGAAAGCTAATGATTTGGTGCTTCCTTAAATACTTCAACTTTATGTCTGATCTAATTCCTAAAAGCAATCACATCTAGATAATAATAAAGATGTAAAGTCTTTTTTTATAGAAACGTAAGAAAAGGTTCTGCCCCTGCCTGGCAAACCACATTGCTTCAGCCCATGCTCCCTCCTTTTACCTTTCACCGTGCTATTTCAGTGCACTCACTTGTTGCCACCACATTTATTTATATCACAAGCAGTGTGGGGCAGGGACCACGCAATATATATATTTGTACAGCACCTAGCACAACGGGAACCCTGAGTGCTCAAGGTATTACAGCTTGTGGGCTTAAAGCCCCTAAGCTTCCATAGCCCGTGTCTCCGGGAGGAATTAAGTGCCCTTGCGTGTACATATTGTCTGGCTGTATTTTGCCTGCAGCCCCAGGGACTCGTACTTAACTACTGGAGTTTACACAGTCACAGAGCAACTCACTCAAACGACAATTTCACATTTGACAACTAAGAGACATTTTGAAACAACATGTAGGCACCACAGCAATAGGTGCTTTATAAATCCTACCAGAAGGTAGATCTCATCCGAGACAGATGCCTTGAATAGTCATTTCCCTTGTGGCCTGGAAATACAGATCTTAAATATGCAGGCACTTGCACAGTGATTTGTTTTGTTTTAAAGGCTTAAAAACAGCAGTTTCACGAGTCTTGGAAATATGGGTGGGCAAAACCTGCTTATGCTGCTGGCATTTTCATAGCACTGCTGGTCTAGGACTTACACAGAAACACCCATCATCATGTCCACTTTAATTCCAGCTTGTTAGCTAGGCATTAAAACTTATGCTAAAGGCAAAGCTTGCTCACAGTCTGCAGTGTCCCACACACTGCCAACAGGTGGAGTTTGGAGATCCAGCTGTTGTGCACAGATGTGCTTTCTGTGTATTGCTGAAGGAAAGGAAATAAAATCACACACTCCTTTCTAATGATTACTTCAATTCCAGTGACCAGCTTTTTTTCTCCTGGAAAAGCACACGCTGTCTTTAATACAAATATACTTCTTCTATGGAACTTACCCTGTGATGCAGTTCATTTTGCTGAATAGAATTAGTGTGCAAACAAAAAATGTACAGAAATTTAACGCATACTGAAGAGTATTTCCTCCTCATGTTTAAAGATTTATATAACTCAACTCTAAGAGGAGGATTGTGAGGTAAAAAAAGAGTGTGCACAGGTGTTAAAGTCAATGCTACCATCCAACAAGACTTAACAGCAAAAGGAGTGATGATTTCCTGCTTTTTAACCCTACAACAGAACCAGGAGCAAGTTTTCTCCTATCTTGCATTTTGGTGAGTTGAAGTCAATGAGTTCTCCAAAAACCATGCTGCCCGTTATAGAAAAGTTAGTTGTGATGCAGAAGCCCCTGTGTGAGGTCCTCTTTTGCTCTCATGGCTAATACAGCAAGCGTATCTCAGTTCCCTGGTTCAGCTCAAAGTCTTTCTTATAGCGTCTTCCAAACGTCTTCTCCTGCGCTGGAACCTGTTAGGTTAAAAACCAGGGAAAAGGTATAGCCTTCTATCCTCTTTCATCTCTGCCTCCCAGAAAGAGGAGTCACTCCAGGTTTATCCTCCAGGTGTCTTACAAGTATCCTACTGTTACGTACAACAGGTAAAGGAGGAGAGACAGCTGTATCCTGAAAATACAACCCATTCTTTACAGTTCTAAGCTAAATTAACTTCAAAGTAGTAAAAGAACAAGGTACACAAAATACACTTAAATCCTTGCCAAAAAAATGCCCAGGCATTTCTTACAGCATGGTGCAGAGCTGGCACGGCTTCCTCAGGCAGAAGCCATACCTCAGAAGATTTCCCATTTCTGTCAAATCCCTCTCTAGGGTCAGATATCACCAATATGGCTGAGGCAGGCTGTGACAGCTTGTCATTCACATCAAGATGAAGGGGCTGGAAGGATCACAGTCAGACAGGATTCTTAACAGATTCATCACCCAGGCAGTTTCAGGCTGACAGTGCGAGAATCCAGCTCTCCCAGCCAAGGGACACATGTAGGGGGACTGAGAAAGGGGCTTGATGCTACCCTTGATTGATTAAGAGGAGCACTGAGGATATTCACGAGGCCACATCTGCTAACAAGCACCAGCACAGCCCTACAAAGCATCTCATAGACAACCAAAGCATGTTAGTGAGTGTGGTTAAATCCCCCTCCTCTCCCCAGGCAGCTGTCTTCCAATCCCAACTCAGTTACTAGCAAGAAAGAGCTTGGTGGTCTGTCAGCTCACAGCTTAGTTGTCAATTTTTTGTAGCTTATCAGTTCACCGTGCCCAACAACTTTTGCTCTGGAGACCCCAGGAATTGACATGCACATTGCGCTCATGGCAAGGTAGGTGCTCAGTGCAGGGAGGAGAGACTCAGCCCCATTCTGCTTGCTTCTGGATTGTCCTCCTTGAACTTCTCTGAATGCTGCAGACACCCAGAGCAAGGGTGGGAAGAGGGACACAATCCATGTACATGGTGAAACCCTGCTTACTGGATGAAGCCAAAGGGCACTGCTCGGTGACACACCCGGGAACCCCAGGCTCACATCTCAGCAGGGCAACTGTGATGTCTGTCCTCATTAAGAGAAATTGAATTGCAGGTGCTTTGCCATTGGGAACTCTCTGATAGAGTAGGGAAGGTAGAACTTGGGGGTATCCAGGACTTTATGACACCAGAAAATGAGCCTATGCTCACACTATATCGCCTGCAAACCAAGATCTGCATTTTACGGATACTATCAATTGCTGGCAGCGAGAAACGAAAGGACAACTCGTGTTGCTCTGAGCCCAGGCACTGAAGTATTTAACATGCCATCGCTTGTGCCCAGAGCTATTTGAGACCACAAAAGGGAGGCTGGTTTCAAAGTAATCAAGGCTAAGAGCTGGACTTCTCCCTGACTACTGGTTAGTACAAGCCATCTCTAAGGCAGCACTAATCTTAGGGTACAACATCTTTAAAAAGCACTTTGTAATGAAAGGTGCTCTTGAGCTGTAATGCAGCCGTGTTTGAAACTGCAGCCTTTCCTGCACATGACTAGGCTGCTGTGATGGATGGGAAATTTGAGTTTTCATCTAATCCATTCCTGCAGTTTCAACTGTTTAGGATTGTTTTATTTGGTTTGTTTTATTTGAGTTTTTTTGTTTGTTTGGTCTTTTTAACCAAATAAACATCTTTCAGGAAAACGAATTTTGAAAGCATGTACAATGTAAGAGACTTGAACACAAAACAGGAAGCTGAAGGACTGAGGAAACACCATCTTCCCTGATCTCTACCAAGAAACAAGGCTGACTCGCGTGGCAGCCTATTCTAAGCAAAAGTCAGGTGCCTCACATTTAAAGGAGGAATGGCTGATATTGAAAACAAGATGAAAAACTGAGTTTGTTCTTTTTAATCTAAGGGTTTGTTTCCCTATTACAAGGGTCTAGAAATAGATCCATCAGTTTGAGTTTATATGGCATTTCACTTTCCCCTCTGGTCCTATCCAGATGAAGCACATCCATAAAGTCCAGCCAAAGGAAACTTAAAGCTTAAAACTTCTTGGGAAAAGAGCTGGCTTGCAGAGTTTCTTGAATATGCCAGAGCCAGAAGCCTTTTTATGCAAGCATAGCTACTGGAATCACTCTCTTGCATGACAAGATGCAACTTGGGTGGCTACAAACTGGCAATAATGTCATAACATAACCCTATAGCCCTACCCCTTCTGCCTCTTGATGAGTGTCCAGATACAGTCTGCCTGTAGTACTGAGGTCATGGTTTGAATGTGTGAGTGACTTTACTAATCAGCTGCAGCACTGAAAACTGAAAAATATAGATGCCAATTAGTCTTCTTGGATGAAAGACTTCCCAGTCTCCGTGTGCTTCCCAAGTAGGTAAGCATCATTTCCCTTGTTACGCGCACAGGTTAGGCAGTCTCTATATATTGCTCTTACCTAAATCCCAAGGGATGGTGGTCAGAGTTAGAGCTGCCTGAAAAGCTCACGTGATAGAGGAATTTCAACAAAATATATAGAAGAAAATATGCAGAAGCTGATGCCAGTTTTCCCCTGTTTTCCAGCTACCCCCACTTTTCATCTCTTCCAATGGTTCTGTTCCCTCATATACATAGCCCTTCAGCACCAAATTTACTGTGAATTGAGCACTTTACAGTTTGATGATCCTAACTGACACCGCTGAACATGAACATGCTTGAAAATACCGGAGTATTTGTTTGCCGGCTCTGTGTTTGCACAATACTGAGCTTAATTGGTACTATTAAATCAGTCTCAAATTGAAAACAACACATAAACACGCTCGAGAAACACAAAGTAACTTTCTTATACAGGTTCACATCAGGCATCTTGACCTGAATTTAAAAGGCATTTTTATGTCTAAACACGCAGCTAGCACTCAGCAGGATTTATCAAAGTCCCTTTGTGTACTAAGGTCAGAACTACCTTTTAACTGTACGGGTTAGCCTCTCACAGGTTGAAGGCCTTTCTGTTACAGTTAAATTCCACTTCATCTTCTCACATCTAAACATCTCTGAAAATCTGGACATTCATTCAGAAAACTCACTCCTCACTGACCCAAGCCCCTTCAGTCAACACCAATAGCCAGATTCTTATAAGACAGATTTGAAAAGTTCACATGCAAAAGAAATGCCACTTTCCCCCATGGTGCTGTCGAAATAGAGGACTGCAAAACACATGTAGAACAGTGCTGGAAACATAGTACTGAGGAGTTTTGCTGCAGGCAAGTACAGTAAGCATGAAGTCTTTGGGAAAATAGATATTGCAATCGCAGAGCGGGGTGGAAAGCGTATTAAGTTGCCTGGGATTTTCAGTAAAGGTTTAGCAGGAAAAAAAGCCATTGTTATTTCCCTCCCTCTGCCATTCTGTGGTTTCTGTCTCACTTGACAGGTGGGAGGGGGGAATGGGGGTGCTGCTGTATCACGTCATATACACACAGGTACATCTCTGCGGGATAAAGAGCGAAGGGGTGGAAAGGGAACAGCTTTCACTCTGCCCTGCAGCAGCTTTCAGACACAAGATCTCAAAGCTGTGATAGGAAAGGCAGAAGAGTCGTCTGAGGACAGGCTCAAACTAAATAGAGTAGATGTTGCAAATGAAGATGCATCTTCTGCAGAAGCCGCCTGTGCAAGTAGGCTGAACCACCACCAAAGGCCACAGCCTCAAACAGCAGCAGATGCACCACCACGTGCTGCAAATTTGTCCTTCTCTTGTCCTCATGTCCACAGCTCAGACAGGACAGATGTAGAGCATGTTATTGCAGGGAAGGCAACCTACTGTCTGCAGGTCAGAGATGAGGCTCTCAGCAACCACAGTACCTCCAGATACTTAGTGTGTCAAATACCAACAATGGGCTAAATAAGATGACAGCAGGAATCACACAGGTAGGGGTCCTGAGATAGAAGGAAGTATATTTAGTTTAGTAGAATGCCCAAGATTCAGAGAAATAGTATTCTCCATTAGATCACCCCCGTTACCTTCTGTATAGCACTTTGCCCAGCTGGTGATTGATACTCAACACACAGGATGTATTAAGACTTTAGGAGGACGAGGAGGAAGACTGTACTAGTGGGGGAGCCAAGGGTTTCATGCCCACATCTACAAGCAAGGAGAGCAGGCAGTATGCCGGCTTGAGAGCAACATGGGTCATTATACCACCATGGAGATTGCACGGCTGATTGAAAGCCAGCATCTGGCTGTTGTGGCTCATCCAGCCAACCACAGGCTCGATATTTTCTTCCAGTTATAATTCTGGAATTATTTTTCATTATTTTTCATTTTTTTCCCCATGTATAATTCCTTATCAAGCAATAATCTGGTCACATTTTAGTGCTGGTGCCTGTCTTTCACGGCATTTAGCTAGACGATTTAGATGGAAGAAAAAAACAGTAACAAGCCAAAATGCAGCAAATACTGGGTCAAATTCTCCTGATACTCACTGTCTGAAAACTGCAATGTCACACTGGCATAACTGCAGGGGCTTTTTGAAGCAGTAATTTGCTGAAACTTAAGTAATAAAAGTTAAGGGTTTCCCTCCCCTCCCCTTCATTGGAAAGCTTCCATCTGATATAGCCTAGCCAAACTCTGGGATTTGAAAACAGACCATATCAAAGCAAAGGCTGGTAGAACTTCAGCTGTAAACATAAGAACAGAGCAATGGGGATAAATAATTAAGTACAGTAAAAATTGTGAGTGTTATCAGGATAGTTTATCCACATACCCTTGGTTTTTTTATACCCAGAAAAATCTGGAAGGTAGAAGCTGGAATAACCACAAATATATAAGTACAATTAAAAAAACCCAAGAAAATTAAGCTTTCAAGTACACAGTAAGAGCTGTTGTGCCATTGCAATGTACGTTCTCTGGTCCACACAAAGCCCAAACCGTACCCATTTAACACAGGAAAGGAAAGAAACTCATGGATTAGATGTGCCAAAGATACAGGATGATTTTCGCTTTCTTCTGCAATAGTCTGGCTGTTTCTGCAGGCTAATGGTAAAAGCTCAGTCCCAGAGCCATGACCTTTCCAAGGTTTACACTTCAGGGGGAGTTTCCATCCCCAAGCCCAGAGCTGCAGCCATATTAGGAGCCAACAGCCCTGTTCTTCCTCACCAGCCACTTCCCCAAGTTTTCAGGTTCTCCTCTCCATGTTCCAAGCCTTGTCTCTGAACACATCCCAGAGCAGTTCAACTCTGGGTTTATTTACAGATTTTCCTGGCATTGCTGCCATTCCAAGTGTTGCCCTGCAGATAAAGAGACCAAGAAGAGCCCTGCCAGCGTTAACAAGCCAGAGACCTGCGCTGCATCTGTAGCTCTGCTGTTACAAGGCATTCTCTCCCTAACAAAACTCATTTTGCCCGCATGTGGTAAATACTTGAATACATTTAAGATTTCTTTTATTCCCTATAATAATCACTCAATAATGACCCAGAAGAGCCTGAAAGACCAAAGACTTGGAGTTCGCTCTCCTGCCCGCTGGAAATGAGTCAGTTGTGTTGCCGCTGCGCTGCTGAAGCCAGCTATCCCGCTGGTGCGGCTCCAACGCTGCTATCAGGACAGGGAACCCCAGCACAGAAAGGCTGTTGCTAAGGGCTTTGACACTGTGTCATATAACTCCGCTCAGGGCAGGTCTAATCACTGTTGTGCTTTAAAGCCACTGATAGTTGTAGAGACCAGCTTGCACTACACCTGCCAGCATAGCCAACACTGGTGGAGCTGGAAAAAAGCCATAGCAACCCCAGGAAAGTCCTGGGGCTGTTTTCCTTGTGGGAACAGCATCTGCTCAGGGCCAGCATTGCGCTGAACTGTTGCTGTAGAAGCTCTGCACTGAGGCTTCCTTCCATTGTTGTTTCCATCAGATCTCCCTTGTCTAGCTTTGGACTGAAAGCTTTTGGGAGGAGGATTTTACAGCTGCTTTCTACCCCCTTCAGAAGGGTAACAGGCTTCCGGGTGGGGGAATAAACAGCAATGAATCAAACGAAAGGCAAAGGAGAGGAGATTCCTGGGCTCTCGTATGCGCTGACACACACAAGTGACTGCTCTCAGCTTTACCTACTCACTCTTGGCCTCTGTCAGAGATTCACGTCATTATCCAGCTGATTTCCGAGTGGGGATTCTTTCTTTGTCTCCTTGACACAGGAAAACAGACACAGGCAAACAGGCTGGGTGGGCACCTGCTCATCACCCCTACAAAATAATTCAGGTAGTCTTTGCTTAGAAATCCCTTCCCTCCAGTCCCAGTCCCCCAGAGCTGTCTGGCTGGTGATTTCTGAAAGCTTTGGCTCTTAACATCCACCTCAAGCATGCTTACAAGGTCACAGCACCATGTTGCTCAAACGCCTCCTTCCTCTGCCAGCTCCACATTCACTCCAACTGCATTCTGTCTGAGCATAAAACCACCCACAAACTCTACTGCTTTTCTCTCCCCTTTCATTTCCCCCCCTCCAACTCTTCTCACTGAATGCCTCAGGCACAACCAACTGTGCCTTCACTACCCTTAGGAAGCTGTTAGAAAGGTGCAGTTTTAAATGTATGCACTGAGTATATGAAAAGTCTGATCTCGGGTGACTTGCCCACAGTAACACACTGTGTCTCAGATTAGCACTTCAGACATGAGAGATCTTTTGTCTTCTACCTTCGTTATTCTTATAGCCCTACCACCACTGGTGAAAGCCGCCTCTCTGCAGATCAGCAGCAGCTTGCCCACTCATCTCATAACTCATCAGCTTCCAGAAATCATCTCAAACCCTTCAAGGCTTCCTAGATTGCAAAATATTTTTTTAATCCTCCTAGTTTTGTTCTCTTTTCTTTATTTTAATTTATTCCACTCTGTTCCTTCTGTGGTGCTATTTACAGAATGCTTAGCATAGGTCAAGACTGGTGTGTCCTGGCTATCCTTCTACGGAACTATCACACTCCGCTACAGGGAATTATTAGCACTGATAATTCATTGAACTCTGGGAAACTCTTGAGATGCAACTGATCTATGAAATCAAGTTCTACTTCCCATTTGGATGGGAGTGACAGTGGTTTCCCCAGCTATGTGGGAGATACTCCTCAGAACTTCTAAGAGACAACACGATTGCAATGCAGCGAGGTACCCAAGCGTTAGCTTTAATCCAGTTAGCACAAAGACCAGCAGTGAGACAGATACAGCAACATGAATAATAGTCCCAGACTGGGTAACATATCCAACGAAGCTGCGGTAGCCCATGCTGGAGGCCCTGCTGCAAGCCTTAACAGTTGTTAGCAGAATGAGGTGAATTAAAGCTAGGGTGGAGAGACTCTCCCGCCCAGCGAGCACAGAGCTGCCTGCAGTGTAGGCATACCAAAGCCATCATGTGAGGTCAGCCGTGAACTGCACCTGCCATAGCTGCTGGGTGTGAAAAGTCAAGAACTTGACAACAGCAGCGACTTGCCTTCATACCGTCCTTCCAAATATAACCTGCTAGCTCACCAAACAGGAAGAAATAACGGGCAAGCAAAGAAAGGCCTTCAGTTGAAAGCATTGCTTCTTTTTCAGACTGTTACTTCTACCTGAAATAGAAGTAAACATAAACCAGACCTAAAAGAAAAAAGCAAACATCTCTTTGAAAATAATAGTCTCACTAAGTGTGTCCATTTATAAAACATATCAAGTTAAGCTTATAAGTGGATTTCTTTTTTTATAGTGTTCATTCACCTTTTTTTTTTATGGCAGAGGTAGGTGTATCCCTGCTTAATCTTGCCATACCAGAGGCTACCAAGAGATGGCACCAGGGTTTCTGTATGCGACATGTTTGGCCATCTGGAACAACCTTGGTATATGGTATTCCTCTCTGCCTCATCAATTCTTCATCTATTTTCAAATCTCATCTGAAAGCATCTCTTTTCTCCCTTGCTGCTACCTCTTATTTTTTCAATTTCTCTCTTCTGCTGCTATTAATGGTACAATGCCAGTAACGTATCATTCTGCAATGCAACTCTATTTACTCTGCAAAGCAGCACTGAGATACCATCAGTTTGAAATGAGATTTTATAACTTATTATTAATATTAGAACAGGTCATTCTTTGAGAGAAACCACACAGACCGTAAAAAGAACGGAGGAGAAGGAGCTGCAGAAAACCAGGACACCTTTGATTCCAAGATAATTTCTATTACAATGGCTCATTGCATTAAATTTGAACACTAGGGTTTATTTACTTATCTTAGTGATGTACTCTTCTCTGCTTCATGTTATCTGAAATATTAGTCCCGTTGAAAAGACACTTAATATAAACAACAATTGTAAAGACAACCCTTTTTCCCTTGTTGCTGGCATCATCTCATTCAGAACAGTATTTACAAGTTCTATTTAGCAGGAATTCTAGGCTAAATCCCATGCAGATCAAGGCCAGATGGGAAGCATGTCATTTAGTTGTGACATAGCTCAAAAGAAATTTCAGCCCCTCCTGTGAATTTTCTACAGGGATCAAATGAACCAAATAGCAATTTGAGAATAAGCAGGCACTAAGCATTGATTAATTCTGACCACATTCCAATAGAATCATGTGTTAGTTTCCAATTAAATATCCTAACTGCTCAACACGATTAATGACAAAACACAGACTAACAAGAGGAATTAAGGATGATTTCCTTTTGATCTCCTATCAGGAATCGTTGCCAGACAAACAAAGGCATAAATCTGTATGTGGAGCATTCCTCAAAAAGAGCTAACCACAACAGCTACCATACCGGGTTGCAGAGAAACTTATCACCACATTGGTGCATTGAGTTTCTTCTCATTCTCAAAATGTTGGCTGGCGGTGGCCATGCATTGGTCAAGCAAAGAGCAGCTGAAAGTTCCAGGCAATCCAGGAGATGGAATTGCAGCAAATGTGTATGGTGATCTACCAGCAGCAAGTTATCCAGCATTAAGGCTGAGGAAACTCTAACTGCCTGAACAGGGTCTAGGGTGCGTTTGCAATTGGATCTCTTCCACGCATCTTTCCATCATTCTTAACAGAAGAGATAATTCTAGCATTCAAGTCATCCCTGCCTCCCGTATCCTCTCTTTCGTCTAAGATAGATAGCCCACTGCCATTCTGATTTCTTCTGTTAAGGTCACAGGAGACCACTTTTACAAGTGTTCATTGATGTGGCAACTTGGTAACTTTTCAACACTATGGGCTCAACACTTACATTTTATCTTGGATCAGATGCACCATTTCCAAGATGTGAAAACAGAATCTCAGTTGTGTGCAAACGCAACAGGTTTTATAGAAAGGTAGAGTAATATATATATTTATTCATATACTCAAAACCTAATTTGAAGCAATATACAGCCTCTTAACTTCAATCTTCAGCATTTTCAGGACCCTTGTATTCTCCTTGGTGAATCTTACACAATGCATGATGAAATACAGACCCATCAGATTTGGGTTTTTAGCTTTAAATGTGCACTGTCTTGACATTCCTCTCCTCACTTGCATGAGCTCTGCTTTCAGTACTGCAGTAACAGTGTTCCTCTCAGCTCACATTGAGACAAAAGTATGGGATATAGGAATGACTTCCTGACCATAGCAACGCTGTCATCGTTATTCTTGCATGTTTCAGATTCATGAGTCACTCCCCATCTCAAATCACCACTGAGCACACATCACTAGACACATGTGCTGGTCTCATTTCCTCCCGGATTTTGAGCCCCAGTAGTAGAGAACGACATTTTCCAAATCTCTCTCTGCACCCATTTACCTGGCCCAACCTTAGATGCCCATCACACTACTTCCAAGTTACCCACTTCAGACTCATCCTCCAGTCAGAAGAGAGAACTAAACACTTCCAAGCCACCTCAACTTTCTAGAGACAAACATTTGATACAGGTGAAGAGAAACTTGCTTTTTTTTTTTTTCTTTTATTATGCGAGGAGTCCAGATATCCACCTCAAATGGAATAGAGTCATATGAGAAGATCTCCTCCTTTTAATGGAAAGGGAGGCTATCAGCAATTGTTGATGAGCTGGAACCATCCAAAAAGGATCAAATGCAAGAAGAATTGCAAGCAAGTGTGAGAAGTAGGCAGTGCTGGACATGAGCAAAGGCAGATAATTTCTGCATATCATTTTTTCTACTGAATTAATTTGGCACCATTCCCAGACCTTTTCAATTCACTTTCCACTTTTAATTAAGTAGTCAAACTTTACTGGAACAGCTCAGTGCAGAAAGCCAAGTTTTGTGAATATTCACAGAAAGAGTTTTTAATTCTGACAAATACTCATTCTTGTTGCAATCTCTCATATGAGGTTTATCCGATCACTTACCATTAGCCAGCTTTGCTCAGTGTGATAAACAGATATACTCAAAGACCTTTGAGTAACAGAGACTTTTAAAAGATTCTTTAAATTGCTCTTAAGAAAACTGCAGAAATAAGACTGCCCATCAACCTTTTAACAAGAAAAAAGATAACTGGCCTGGTTTCAGCTGGGATACAGTTAATTTTCTTCCCAGTAGCTGGTATAGTGCTCTGTTTTGGATTTAGCATGAAAATAATGCTGATAACACACTGATGTTTAACTTTTGCTACACAGTGTTGACAACTACATCAAGGACTTTTCAGGTTCCCAGGCCATGCCAGCAAGGAGGCACGAGCCTTCCACAGGAGGAGCACAAGAAGCTGGGAGGGGGCACAGCCAGGACAGCTGACCCAAACTGGCCAAAGGGATATTCCATACCATATGGCATCATTCTCAGTGTATAAGCTGAGGGGAGTTGGCTGAGGGTGGCTGCAGCTCAGGAACTAGCCAGGCATTCGTCAGCAGCTGGCAAGCAATTGTGCTGTGCATCACTTGTTTTATATATTTTCATCAGTATTATTCACTTCCTTTTTTGCTTATCAAACAGGTTTGGGTTTTTTTAAATCCACAAGTTTTACATTTTTTATTCTCTTCCACATCCCACCAGGAGGGGAGAGAGCAAACAGCTGTGTGGTTGGGTTAGTACCTGCTGGATTAAACCACAACATAACAGAGGAATGGCACAACATGAGGCACACCATCATTTGTCATTTTCTAAAAGACAGGTCTTCCTCACAGAAAGAGTGGTAAGTTCTGGATTTTTGATTTCACTCACACTTTGATAGCCTACCTTCAACTTGAGGAGTCCTAGAAGAGGCCCACACAACATGCAACCAACAGACAACATACAGCCTTCAAAGCCATGAGCCTAATGAGGCTATCTGATGCTTGTCCACCTGGAGACAGAATCATGCAGAAGAGACCCAGCTCCTGGTTGTCCAGAGAGCAAACATCTGCAGCTGTCACATTCCACATCTGTCTGCCCACAACACATCCAAATATCTCTCGGAATAAGTTGGGAAAACAAGCATTGGTATTGAAAGAGACACTGGAAAGCAGGAGAGGAGTAGAAGATATGGAACAGATGGGGAATAAGTAAGGTGGAAGGTGACAGGAGCACGGGTCATGGCACTCTATGAGGCATCAGAGATGTTGCATTAGAGAAGGTGTTGATGGAGTGAGGATTTGAGCATCCCACACACACTCATATCAGATATCCCAGCTACTGACATAAACAAAACATCATCTGGCTTTATTTTAAACTGCCCCTATAAAAGGTATCAGAAAGCTTTCTCTGCAGAATACCATCATGAGATATGGACAAGACAATCTAGCATCTCCATCTCACTTGGATTTCACAGCGCTTAATTCAAGACTTCTCTAAACCTCAGCAAGTTCCACTTTTTTTTTCCATGGGGCTTTTACTTCAGATATGGGTAGTTCTCATGCGATCCACACAACGATGGCACCAGCAACCTGAAGACCTCAAATGCCTAACTAAGACCAATAAAGTCCATGAGTCACAGTCTCAGGGGAATCAGAGCTACTTGGCACACACCCAGAGAAGGTCAATTGAAGCATGGGAGACTATTTCTAAATAACCCAGAGCTTCGCCACTGGGAAAAATAAATAGAACTATGTATCTTGTTTCCACATCTTAGCTGGCTAAATAAATAGCTCTCATAGTGCACTCTCCAGGGCAGATTCTTAAAGTGACCTTGGTCCTACTGCTGCCCAGGACAGGAGAACGCTGGTGTATCCACAAGAGAAGCGGTGCATTTTCAATGCCGCATTCTTGGCAGCTGATCAAAGAAAAAGGGTAATCTCAGCCCCCACAGTTGCCAGCTGTTCCTTCCCAGCAGAAAGGCAAATCATGGTGGCACATAGTTATGAAGTGGAGAGAAGGTATCAAGGGCAAACACAAAGGGAGGATCAGAGGCTTGCTGGGAGGACGTTGGAGTTTTCCTTCACAAACAGGTTACAGACTAGCATTCTCTTCAAGTTCCATCGTGATAGCCAAAAAGACGACCAACTAACTACACCAAAATAACCCACTCCAAGTTTCAGCACAGCCACAGCAACTTTGGGAAGAGCTACACCAGTGTCAGATGACCAGGAGCACATGCTGAACTAGACAAAGCACATGACCCCCTTTTAATCTTTCTCCCCATGTCAGAAAACCCATCCATAAGCTCTCCCCCTCCCAATCACTCTACAAATTTTTAACTACAGCAGCTCAAAAAATAGGATATTTTCACAGGTACCCACCTCCATTTTCTGATGAACAGCAAAGATGCCTGGGATTTTCAGACCATAGCTATCCCAGGCAGTGACTAATGCTGGAAAAAAACCAAACCAAATCTGCAACTCACTCTACACTTCCAATCTCAGGACCTATATCCTCATCAGCAACTTCTCTTGAAGCCCCTATCTTCAATGAGAGCAGTCTTTCCAGACAGCCTACAAACAAACCCAGCCCCTACTAAGTAATAAGAAACTAATGCCTTCAAATAGGTCACAAGGGTTTGGTGTTGTCTTTTTTTTTAAAAAACCCAACCAAAAACCAGGTTCCTGTGCTGCTTCTGATATAAAACAGATCGGCTCCACTGAGCCATTGACCTTCTCAGCTGCTCCTAGTTATTAAACGAAACAAGCAGCTTTGAGTCTTACATGGGCCAGCTGAGTGGCTACCAGGCTTCAGCTGATTTATGGTTCTTGTTCGTTAAACCAAGTGTAGGTGGGAGCCAAATCACTTTTTTCTGTGGGTGAAGTCCCACGAAAGATTTTATCCTCTCTTTGTACACTCACAAATATGTTTTAAGAAGAGCACAAAGATTTTTAGGAAAAAAAGGAAATTAGAAAACTGAACTAGTGACGAGGAAGCTCAGGTAGACAGCAGTTAATGTATAAGATACCCTTCTTTCAAAGGAAAAATAAATCCAAGCTTTTCAGCAATAAATGAAATGTCTTATTAGCAGTAAAACCGGAGCTTTTATTGAGGGAAATTTTGAGTCTGCATTTTCTGGTGTGTGTGCGTGTGTGTCTCAAATGGAAAAAAATGGTCACAAAAAAGTTGAAAACAATTCTTGTACATCAGATAAAAAGGAAGAAAACCCAAAATATTGCAAGCTGACAATCTGAAACCATCGAGCTCAAAAGCAGTTTGTTTCTCTGAAGGCTATTTCTTTCCCTTTCTGCTTAGAAGTGAGTATTCTAGACCACTTTACAGCTTACATTACAACAACCCTCAGCAGCACTAGCTGCATCTCCAAATGAATCTCATCAAAAAGCCAGGCTAGAAATGTGGGACAGATACCTAGTTTTACACTTCTCTCAGAAGTGAACGGAAAAAGCAGCTTTGCACGGAATTAATTTAAAACACCGTTACACAGCCAGTCCCATTGGTACATGAAGAACTGATAGGGGCCCGAGTCTCATTACACACAGATCCTGACCTGTGAGGCTATCACAGAAGTAGGAGTAACACTAGTCTAACCACTGCCAACACTTCCATAGAAAAGAAACAAGGGAATTGAGTAGAATTTGCTTACTTATTTAAGCACAGGCGTGGACCCATCAATCACTTTTGGTTGCCTCAGAAGTCAAGCCCAACTCTGGATCTAACTCATCGTGGGCATCCTTGTCATATATAAGGCAGTTCTCCCAGCTCCCTGAGTCTTAAAGATTGAAGTTATGACATGAGGCCTGAGGGGAATCTTGGAGGGTGCTCAGATATCCTGGGAATACTATCCTAGTGATAATATTCTTTGATTAGGGTAATTTCTGAACCTCTGTGCAGGAAGCATCCTGACACCATATTCTTGGACAGACCACATAGAGGAACCACAGGTATTGTGGCAAGAGAGAACTGAAGCTGTGAAGCAGTTCCCGGTACTTAGCACTATACTAGAAAGCCAAAATCATAGAATCACAGAATCACAAGGGTTGGAAGGGATTTCAAAAGATCATCTAGTCCACCCCCTCCTGCCAAGGCAGGGCCACCTAGAGCACATCACTCAGGAACACGTCCAGTCGGGTTTTGAATGTCTGCAGAGAAGGAGACTCCACAACCTCTCTGGGCGCCTGTTCCAGTGCTCTGTCACCCTCACGGTGAAAAAGCTTTTCCTTACGTTAACCCGGAAAACCAAGCAAAAGGGAGTTGGCTTCCGTTAACAATGCAGCTGCAGGAAGTTGTGTGTCTGATGGGCCCACATGGTGTCTTATTTAGCAAAGCAAACTGTTCAGATGGTTTTTGGTTGTTTTTTTTTTTTTTTTATAGCCGCAGACATGTAGGCAAAAGTGCTGGAAGAATGCTGCGTTTAGCAAGCAGCAGTGCCACGTGCTGATGTGCAAGTTCATTGCTTGTGGCTAGTGGAAAGTGATTCAAATTCCTTCCCATGCAATGTATTGTGTAACTGGTGATACTGGGAGAACTGGTATCAATCTTTGGCAGTAAGAGCAGGATGGACATTATTTAGTGATGCCCTCATCTAGAGTGACCAGCCCCCGATTCAACCACATCGAAGCAAGTAGTGGTCAGACTACTGTGGCACATCTGTCCATCCAATTCTCACCTACATGTGACACTCAGCCTCAAGCTACTTCCTCAGTAATCACCAGCCATGGACTGCACCCATCTCAGGTCCATGCAGAGGCCAAAACTGACTGAATGTTTCCATGTCATTGCTGAGGTGTGCATGAACGAGTAGGGACTGTGTGCTCCACAAGGCAGTGCATGTCTGAGGGGGAGAACTGGCAGGTTCCATGTTGCTTAAGCAAATGTGATTATGTGGGCACAGGTCATAGCAGTACATTCTTTCTCCTGTTTGTAACAAGCAAGACACAGAAATGTGTTACGTCCTTCTGTGGATGTTTCCCAGATTACAAAGTTTGCCTTGAAAGGCATCTGAGGACATGGTCAGAACGGACAACTGGAGGACCAATGTTCAGCACACAAACTGGAACACAGGAAGTTCCATCTCAATATGAGGAAAAACCCTCAAAACTTTGAGGGTAACTGAGCTCTGAAACAGGCTGCCTGGGGAAAGTTTTGGAGTCTTCTTCACTGGAGAGGTTCAAAACCCACCTGGACACGATCCTGTGCAACCTGCTCTAGGTGATCCTGCTTTAGCAGGGGGTTGGACTAGATGATCTCCAGAGGTCCCTTCCAACCCCTACCATTTTGTGATTCTGTGATTAAGATGGAGATACAAAATGGACTTGCTGTCTTCAGAAAAAAAATATATTTGAAATATTTGGGATGAGCTTAAAAACAGACCCAGATTAATACTAGTAAGGACTGTCATACTTCAAAAATACCATGATGACTTGGCCACAACTGTCTACAAAAGGAGGATGGGACAGTGCTGCCACGATTCCACTGTCCGTGCCCCCGGGGTGGTGGTGGCAGGAGGTTCTTGCTGAGGACTAGGCAGGAGCGGTTTGCTGCCAGCACATGCTTCTCAAGATCCAGTGCTGACTGGGAAATGGAGGATGATACCTTGCAATCAAACTGCCATTACTGTGTAGGGTACACTACAAATAAATGGCCACCAGCATGAATCATATGATGAATCACAGCATTAACGTGTCCTTCAGGGAACTACTTCTGCCTCTTAACAAACCCCATTTCTGATTTCTTTGCTTCTTCAAGTGGAACCAAAATTTTATTTCTTGCCGTCGTGGAAAGACGAGTTCCCTTGGGGCTACTGCCTACCTGACTGTCCTGACGCGTCTCTTGCTGTAGGGGGTGATGACTTGGAAAATCAGCTCCATGGCTCCATTGATGCCAAGTGTAGTTCCTGTGGTAACTAAGCCAATAAAAAAGCGGTCAGAACTGAAGCAGGTGTCTGCAATATTGTGTTTAGAGGTGACGCGGGGAAGGGAGTAGCTGCCCCTGGGGCTATGAGCAGATTTCTCTGGGTTCCCAGCTGGACTTCGCAGGTCATTTTATGAACACAGAAAGCACAAAGTTGTCTGTGGACACAGCCTGAGTCAAGATCAGACAAAAACCAGATCTCAAATACTGCAGTTCTTCTCCAAGTTCCCCAAAGCCCCTTTTCCTGTAAATACTGTATTCTCCAGAGAATAGATCATAGTTAAATAGGATCATCTCTCAGCAAAATGTCAGGGCTCAAATTCATCCACGTTTCTCACAGGCAACTCCATGAAGACAGTTTATTTCATAGGGGCAGGGAGGGCAGTTTTCTTTCTGTGCTATTACTCAGCAGTAGGGAAATGGGGTTATTTTGGGAGGGGTGCTTCTAAATGCAGCTTAATTTCAGCTGTTTTACCTTTAATCCTTCACTTGCTAACACACTGGCAACTTTTGCAGATAGATTTTTGCGACTGATTCACAAAATGCCTCATGCATAAACTAAGTGCTTAGCCAGGCCTCCCCACTATAAGACAGGTTTTCTGTGTAAAGAACGGGTGAATACAGCCCTGAAATATTAAATGAGAGCAAACAGGGTGAAAGGATCAGTAATCGGGAGAAGCCAGAGGGAGCCCTGGCTGCTTGCCCACTGCTGGGTTTGGGCTGTTTTGTGAATATCTCCCAGTGGTCATCAAAGAGCTGACAGAGGGCCCATCATCTCCTGCACTCCTATCCTGTCCTTGCCAAGTTGTCCTGTGATGGAAAGCTCTGCAAGGCTTGCCAGCTATTTTTACACTAGCTGATAGTTCATTAGGGACGGGGTAGTAGACAAGGCTGCTCGAACTCATCCTGCCCCAGAGTAGGACGTGGACTGCCACACAGAGCGGGTGGCAGAGATTGTGAGGGGAGTGACCCAGAGCAAAGATCTAGTGCATGAGATTGCGACAAGGACTCCTCTTTTCTACTTTCATACCTAAGCACTCTCAGAGTTTTATACACTTCTGGATCCTCTTTAGTTCCACTCCATAAAAATAATTTTTAAGGTTGGGAGCATGTAATCTCCTATTTGGTACCACATCACACAGACCTTCACATAACCTCCACTGCAGCTTCCCAGCTGGGCCACAGAGCCCACACAGTCAGTTACTCATGGAAGGAGGAAGCACATCTGGACAGTGCTGGAGATATTTGGAGAGCAACAGAGATGCTGCAGTGAAGGAGCAGAGTGGGGTTCTGGGGCCTGACACTGACAGAAAGGAGGCCAAGCTGCAGTGTGCATCCTAAAACCTCTGCAAAAATTTTAGCTGAATTGGGATGCAGGTGCACTGAAGCAGGCAGCAGAGAAGGGTGTAGATCATCATTTTGGGTGGGAGGCAGCACGGGGTCACTACGCAGCTGTGAAACGCAAATAAAGGCACGTTTCAGCTTCTGGCCTTGGCTGCATTTTCAGTCACACTCAGCCTTTCAAATACTTGCTCATCGCAGGGAGAAGGGTTGAATGTTGAGGCTTGGCTGCTTGCCTGAGAAAGCCCATTGCATGAAGCTAGCTCCTGTGCAGATAGAAGGGACCTGCAGGGCTGGGTGCCAGGAGTGCTAAATCTTAGGATGCGTATCGCAGCCTGCAGACAGGATGGCTGTCAAGAATTATCTGCTGGCTGAATGATGTGGGGAGGGAGAGGAAAGGGTTAGAGTGAGCAAAGGAGAATTTGTGCTGACAAACCCAGCACTCTATAGCAGGGAAAGGCTGTGTGAATCTGTAATGATCCTGGGAGAGAATACTGGAAATCTCATTGCTTAAATCATTTAATATGAGGGCATCGCCAAGCAAGAAGAGCTGCAAGAGTGCATGGGGGCCGATACTAGACGGAAGACCGGGATCTGCTATGTACTTCCTGAGGGACCTTGAATGTGTCACTGATTTCTCTCTCCTGTTTCTTCACCCATATTTTCCTCCCCAGTGGAGCTGCTCTGAGGGTCAATACAATCAGCCACAGTGAGACATTTGACTATTATGGTAATGAGAACTGCACAGAGGCTTAAGGTACGTAAGTCTATGAGCAAAGGAGCTGACTGTCTATATCCTAGAATAGGAGATAATTGCCATGAATATTTTTCACTACAGCACTTTTATTTTCATAGTCCACAGATGAAATACACTGGAAAGGCTGTACAGGCCCCTTGGGGAGCACCTCTTTCTATGGCCATTCTGGCTTCTGTGCCTGATTCTGTATATTAACGGTGCATGCAGGCACTAACCTTAATCAGGAATGATGTGTCTTTGCGCTGAAATGATTAAAAAAAAGAATTCTGGTGGTGGTCACACAGAGGAAAGGAGGAAACTCCAGGCACTCACCGTTAGAAGCGCAAACCCGCAGGACCCAGAGGCAGTGGATGAGGTGCAGGTGGTGGCCCAGGTTTCTTCTTGTTAAGCTCAGTATTATATCAGTTGCTTCTGCCTTCTGCACTTTCAGCCCAAACTTCTTATCTGTGAAAAGCAAATAAGAATCAAACTATTACACAGACCACGTCTCTGCAACAGTGCTGATAAACATATTTGCACCAAATCTTATAAGTCAGGATCTTATAACAAAGGCATTCAAATGTATCAGTGAGTTAGATCAGCATTATTCTCACCGAAAAGAGGAAAACGGGATTCCCCTAGAGTCACCATATACAAATCATAGAATGGTTTGGGTTGGAAGGGACTTTTAAAGGTCATCTAGTCCAACCCCCTGCAATGAGCAGGGACATCTTCAACTAGACCAGGTTGCTGAGAGCCCCGTCCCTTGAGTGTTTCCAGGGATGGGGTATCTACAACCTCTCTGGGCAACCTGTTCCAATGTTTCACCACCTTCATCACAAAAAATGTCTTCCTTATATCCAGTCTGAATCTACCCTCTTTTAATTTAAAACCATCATTCCTTGTCTTATTGCCACAGGCCCTACTAAAAAGTCTGTGCCCATTAAGTCTGTCCTCTTTAAGTACTGAAAAGCTGCAATAAGGTCTCCCCAGAGCCTTCACTTCTCCAGGCTGTACAACCCCAGCTCTCAACCTTTCCTTATAGGAGAGCTGTTCTGCCCCTTTGATTGTTTTTGTGGCCCTCCTCTGGACCCGCTCCAACAGGTCCATGTCTTTCTTGTGCTGAGGACCTCAGAACTGGATGCAGTACTCCAGGTGGAGTCTGAGAAGAGTAGAGGGGCAGAATCACCTCCCTCAACCCGATGGCCATGCTTCTTTTAATGCAGCCCAGGGTATGGTTTCTGGGCTGCAAGTGTACATTGCTGGCTCGTGTAAAATTTTTCATTCACCAGTACCCCCAAGTCCTTCTGTCTAGGGCTGCTCTCAAAACCTCAGTCTCCCAGCCCGTGCTTATACTAGGGGTTGTCTGCCATGCTGATCTCTTGCCTTCCTTTCCCGATTTCTTACACATGGGCGTCTTGCAGTGTATGGAAAGAGTCCTTAAAGAACTGCCAGCTCTGTTCTATTCCCTTGTCCCTGAGGGCAGTTTCCCAGGGGGTCCTACTGACTAACTCCTTGAACGGCTGGAATTTTACTTTCCTAAAATTCAGGTCCTGACTTTACATTCCGTCTGACCTATAACCCTCAGGACTGCAAACTCCACTAGTGCATAATCACTGCAGCCCAGGATGCCTCCAAACTTGATATTTCTGATTAGCTCATTTGTATTGATGACCAACAGGTCTGGTAATGCATCCCCTCTGGTAGGGCTGTCTATTATCTGGCTTAAGAAGCTATCCTCTATGCACTCCAGGAGTCTTCTGGATTGCCTACAGTTCGCCTTGCTACTTTTCCAGCAATGCTGGGGTGGTTGAAGTCCCCCAGCAGGACGAGAGCCTACAAGCACGATGCCTCCTGTAGCTGAAGTAAGAAGGTATCGTCAGTAGGTTCCCCTTGATTGACTGACATGTAGTAAACACCAACTACAAGGTTCCGTTTGTTGCCTCGGTATTTAATTCTTACCTATAATCTTTGAACTTGCTTGTGGCTATTCTTCAATGACAGCTCTTCACAATCTACTAATTTCTTGTTGTAGAGGGCAACCCTTGCATTTCTCCTTCCTCTGTCCCTTCAGAACAGCTTATAGCCATCAATAGCCACACTGAAGTCATGGGATTTTTCTCACCAAGTTTCAGTAACGGCAACTAGGTCACAGCTTTCTAGTAGCATGGGGGCTTCCAACTCCTCCTGTTTGTTGCCCATGCTACATGCATTGGTATAGAGACACCTGAGCTCGGCTGTCGGCCGTGTCACCTTTTTAGAAGACTCCTTAATTTCTTTGAGGTATTTCACCAGTGTATTCCTATTGGATCCTGTTACCTCAGGAGCCTCTGGCTTCTCTCTGTAAGTGTGCTCCAGTGTACCCAACACGTCACAGGGCAACAGGCTGAGGGCCCTTGCTAGCACTCCATCCCTCTAACCAGCTTGTCATGGGCAAGCCTGATATTATCCCTCTTTCCCTTCAAGTCTACTTTAAAGCTCTGTCATCAGCCCTACTAGCTCGTGAGCAAAGATCCTCTTCCCATTTTTAGAAAGACGAATATCATCCAACACCAGCAGGCCTGGTGCCACATACACCATCCCATTACCAAAAAACCTGAAATTCCAGTGGTGACACCAGTCACAGAGCCATTTATTAGTAGACTAGGTCCATCTGCTTCTTTCAGTGTCACTGCCTGCAACTGGAATGATAGAGGAAAAAGTTACCTGTGCCCTGTATTCCCTTACCAACTGTCCCAAGGCCCTGAAGTCTCTTCTGATTGCTCTTGGACTTTGTTGTTGCCCCCCACATGGAATAGTAATAACCAGTAATAGTCCGAGGGCTGCACCAGGCTAGGAAGTTTCCTAGTAATGACCTTAACTCAAGCCCCAGGGAGAAAGCTTGGAGGGGGTTTGCCTGCCGCCCTGAGAGTGGACTTGCCTCCCTCAATCCTTTTCTTTATCTACTGGCTTCTGTCTTTTAGATGGAGGATACAGGATACCCCGGATCTTGTGTTTTGTCTGGTGCACGTTCCTCGTTCTGTCTCATGGGGGCAAAGCATGATTCTACCAGTGTATCTCTCCCGTGGGAGCTGCTGGCTGGTCTCTCCACTCCCTGCTATTTCCCTGCCTCAGGAAACCTCCCTGTACACCAAGATCTGCCGCTCCACTGCAGATCAGGCCAACACAGAGACATCATATTTTAAGATTTTGCTTAGGTTATGGGAAAACAAAATAAAATTTCTGCTGGAGGGGGGTGGGTGGGGAGCTCTCAGCCATGACACCAGCCCAAGGCAGAGCATGGATGAAACCTGTGTAAGAAGCAGCTCCATGCGTGTGTACACCCTCCCTTCTTTGTTGCAGGATCTCTACCTAGCGAAACTGCAGGCAAGTGGCACGCCCCAAAAATAAACTCACAGCTGCCTGTCGGGCACATCCCAGCACTGATATTGCTGGGGCTGTCCGTTAGTTTTGAGCCCCCCACCCAAGAAGTCTCCCACTGCTCAGCAGTACCTTGTTGGCCAACCCGGGCCAGGAGGCGAAGCAGCGGCAGGAGGGTGCTCTGGTCGGGCGGCTCGGTCTGGGCAGCGGCAGCAAGAGCCTGCAGGAGTGCCTCACTGCCCCCTTTGCTGATCACGTAGTGAATTCTCCGGCTGGTCCCTGGGGACAAGAGAAGAGACTCTGCTCAGAGCATCCACGCCCCAGAACCACAGCTATCGCAAGCCCTCACCCCACATGGTGCACACAAAGCTCCCATGGCCTTCCAAGGGTGTTTTATTGCTATAAACCCAAGGCTGTTTGCAGAATTGACCATTGCATTGAAATGTGGCAGAGAGGAATAAGCAGAGACACCAACAGATTTCAAAGGCTCAGTGATCTTTTCTTAGGTACTGGAAATTAAACAAGCAAAAGACTAAAGCTGCAACGGGCTTCTGCCAAATGAAAAGGAATCCTAGGGAAGCTTTGGAGACAGCTTTCAAACAAATCTATGTCTCCAAAGAAACCACACGCTAATCCTGTAAGTCCTGCTGTGTCAACTAACATTGATCCATGGGCATCTTCAACAGTGATTTCGGGCTCCATGGTTGGAGAAAGCCACAGGTTCAGTTCCTGGAGGGCAGACAGTACCTCCTATGCTCCACGTAGGCGATCCTTCCATCAAGCTGAGTAGCAGCACTGTAGGGCTTCAAAAGAAAGGCCCAGCTGGATGGGTGATGTCTGCGGTAGGGCTCAGAGGAGCGGGGAATGCAGGAGGCACCAGCACTTGCCGATGCAGCTCCTGCAGCCTCACAGCTTCATTGGGTTGAGAATTGTTTAGCAAATGATATTTTTGAGGTGGAGCAGGAAGGAAAATAAACTTTTTTTTTTCAGTTCTTTTTCCAATTCACTTATTTTTTCCGTCTGGCTCGGGCACAGGCAGCAATATGCCTTCCCTGCCACCCCGAGGTGGAGGTGCCTCTTGGGGTGATGCTGAACTCTCTCCATTAGAGAGTCCCTGTGCTCTGGGAAGTCAGGCTCCTCTCCCTGTCTCACAACCCTCTCTCCAGTGGCACTGGTGAACATTTCCAGTGGTTGACTGCCAGGGATTATGAAATACCTTGAAACTCACAGGCATCTTTTAAACGAAAAACAATCCAGACTTCTGTCTTGTGTTTTTTCTCTGTAACTTACTGGAAAAGCTCAGTTTTCTGAACACAAGAGTAAGGATTGTTGATCTATAGGTACAATTCACATTTTTTTCACCTTGCAAACACCTGGAGGAGTTTATGCAGGTATAAATTCCCTGGCCTCTTTGAGGACCCCCTTTCTGCCCCCAGCCCACAGGCATTGCCCCAGAGTTTTGCTTCCTTACCCAGAGAGAGCAGGTCAGTGAGGACACCAAGAATATTCAGTATGACATCCTTGTCAGAGGAGCTCTGAAATGGAAACACAGCAGATTTAGGGATCGATTCAGAACAGTTAACTCCACGCTATACAGGGCTGCAGTGCATCGTGCGGTGCAGAGGCACTGAGATCCTTGTTTGGCTACTGAATATTATCATGCCATCTGGCCAGTGTATATGTGGAACCATATTTATAACACATTTTAAAAGCCTCTGACAGACATACTGATCATACAACACAATATTTAATACACAATAGCATTTCTGCAGATATTACATCTAAGTTCTAAATTACATGTCTCTTTTTCGGTTTGGTCTGGCTACCTCAAAGTTGAGAAAATTCTGTATCATACAGAAACGTTAAATATGGGGTGGTTTTCCATGACAGCATCCCTTATTACTGGCAGTAGAAGAAGAATATCTTTAAATTATATTAATCTCATTTACAAGAAAATTGACCTGTCTTTGCATCTTTGCAGCTACAACCACATGAAAGACTGCAATTTGGGGAACAGAAAGATGCCCTAAACTTATTTTTAATCAAGACCAAGTAAGCACCACACCTTGACATCACACAATCTGCTTTAGATTCACTTGAAATTTTGCAGTCAAGGAAATAATATGCACTGTACTTGAGGAGAATGAAGCACATGATATCTACCATCCATCTGTGTGACACACTAGACCCCTTCTCTAATCCTCCTACAACCAGATTTCACTGCTGAGACTGAAGAATTAATCACCAGTCTGTACTGCTGTATGAGGGATCTGGGTTAAGTTCTAGGTGTCTTAATTTCCGTACAGATACAATAAAACGAAATACAAATTTCCAATATAATAGAAAACTTTCATTTGTGTAGCCTTGATCCTGAAGAACCTCAGGTGTTTCATATAGACTATAATGGAATCACTTTCTGTCTCATTAAATTATTACAATAGGATAATATCTTACAAACATGTGGCTCCTATATTTCTGAATGTGGAATTGCTTCAGAAACTTGACATATTAGTATGTATTCTGGATATATGGAACCTTTTTACCAGCCAGATGGATTCAGCCATTCTCTGACATATTTAACATTATGCAACTGAATATTTAAGACAAGGAATTGCAAAATAACACCTAGCAAAAAGAAATTCTAGAAGAGGATATTAGGGAAATCTAATTCAAATCTGTAATAATGATTGTTAATGCAAATGGACTCCTTTTTTCCCAGTTGATCCCTCCTAAAGTCATAGCACAAGCTGACATGGTGCTGAGGACTGTGTAGGCAATTAGGGAGCTGCATATCATACCCCTTCCTCCTTTGTTATAGGGAGGGTATGCATTGAGTGAGAGGGGGATGAAGCAGGAAAAAGGTCAGTCATCACAGTCAGAGCAGGAGACTGTCAGCCTGGAGATTCGGGTTTCCACCTCTGTCACGGAACTCATGTAAGATGCTCCACAGCTCCCTTCAAACAAACCTCCTTCTGTACTGGCAAATTATGTGTGACATCCTCTGCATGCAGTATCAGCGTTAGTGCTGATGTTTCCTAACTTCTGTATCTTAACATTAGGTGTTCTTAGATTTCTTTTTTCTTTCTATTTTTTTTTAATCATAATTATTAATAAAAAACCCCCAAATCTCTGAAAACTAGAATTCCCATGCTGATTTTGGTCAATTACCTGTGCTACCAAACTTTAACTGCTCAATACACATTTCACGCTGGCATAAGCGAGGAACAGGGACAAGAGTGTCAGCAGGGGAGTGAGACAAAAGAAGATGATGTGGTCAGAGGAAAGGGCAGGAAGAAAGAGGAGTCAGGCCAGGATGAGAGACTGGAGGAAATAAGCAAATAATCACTTCTGAAACAGGGGACTCGAGGGAGGAGGGTCTGTGAGCACTGCTGCCTTTCTACAGATCCGCCTTACTTTGTTGTTAGCTAAAATCCACAGGAAAAATGCGTGTCTCATCCCCATCTCAGAGCTGGTCCGTGCCCAGAGAGAGAACCTGCTGTTTCTATTCGTTACTACGTTAACTGAACAAGCAGAGATCTCTGCACTGAACATAAAAGTTCAGCCCTTTTATGAACTGTGTGGAAATCAAAAGGCTCGGTATGATAGGATTACTGCTTCTTTCAGAGCCAAGACAAACAGAATAGGTGGCTTTAATGAGATCCAGTGACTCTCGGTTCACCGAGTATTGCCACCCTCGCCTTAGAGAAGGGGTACAAATTCGTGTTACTGACTCGAGGGACCACACAGAGGGGAGACTGCGTCGGGGTCAGAGCAGTTCTGAACACTTATTTCTAGGTAGCACATATAGTTTCAGTCACATGTTAATCTTGCTAATTCACATCTTTCTTTATTAGTCCACAGTCCGGAGCTGTCTCAAGTCTCCCAGTAACTTCAGAGCAAACAAAGAGCTATCAGAGCTCTCTTCCCAAGGGTTTCTTGGCATTTTTTAAGCATAGGGGATTTAATAGTCTGGGGCAGGCTGTCAGGAGTGATGAGCATCCGCCAAATTTACTGACTCCAGAAAGAGTTACTGTTCTCAGCACCTTTTTAAATATCAGGGTTGCCTAAATCAGACTGTCCTCTGGTTTTGTCTTGCTGCCTTTCAGTATCCCTTTCCTCTGTAGGTGGATGGATTACACATTAAGGTTTCAGTAATGAAGTCTTCATTGATTTATGCTCTTATTACACTGGGTTGTTTATTTTAACTGATTGGATTGTGGGTTTCCTAAGCCATTAACACAAATAGTGATGACATAAGATATCCTCTGACTTTCCACGCGCTTTATCCAGGGACTCAGGCGAACAAAGAACTTGATGGGACACAAAAGATCAACCTTTAAAATGTGCAAATTAGATCTGGGTGATATTGCCAAACATTTTACCTGAGTATTTACTCTTGATATTTTAACACTGAAACTCCAAACTGTGCTGGTGCCCCATTGCTGCCCTTTCTCTAGCACACTATGAGAGAACTGGATGACTTGTGTGTTTATTGAAACCGTGGATAAAAATTCTAACATATTTTCCACTAACTTTAGAGGCACCACTGACTAATACGAAATACTGCAGAAGAACACAGCTCCAATTTATAATAGCGAGTCAATCCAGAAAAAACAACCCTAAAGTTGCTGTTGTCTTACAAGATGGCAACTTGCCTGTTGAAAAGAAACAGCTCAGATTTTGACTAATTCACTTGAGATTTTCAAAATCATCAAAGCAACTTGGACAAGGAAATCTATTAGAATTGTTTAAATTAATACTCATACCAAACTGATTGTGGACTAATTGCCAACAAATTAATTCATAAAAAATATTCAGTAAATCTTTTGGAACAGTAAGTACAAATGAGGAAATCACAACTTGTGCCTGATCTAAAAGAGATGAATAGAGTAATTTCTTTAATGCAAATTACTTACCCAGCTCTGGTTAAAATAAACACATTAGTTATTTTTATTGAAAGATATGTTTGACACTTCAAGAACAAACCATAAGCAAAGAGAGGAGAGAAGTAAAATTTCTCTTGCCGAATATTTTCCATTCCTGCCAGCACTTAACGAATGTTAGATGCAACATCTATACGCGTGAGGGCTAATGAAGATGCATTCATGGTGTATGGGTGGAATGAGAACAGAGAAAAGTCCCCGGAGGCTCGAGTTAGATTACAAAATCACCAACCTCCTGCAGGATTTCACTAAAAGGATTTAGAGTTAGAGCCAAATTGTTACCTATTAACAACAGCCTGTAGCTGCTTTCCACGGCTTGCAGCTGGACAAAGGCTAAAGTAGCAAAAAACATCACTTAAAATATCAAGCGTGGCTGTACTTTTTGGCCGGAGCCCCTCATTTTAGCCTTACTTTTGCCAAGCCTGCTGTCTTTCTCACCCAAGCACGAGTATCGCAGGGCTGAGTTGAGATGCCTTTAATCGGCTCCCGGCTGATAGTTCCTCTCTGAGCTGGTTCTGGGAATTAATCCCTGAAACACCGGGGCTTTGGTTAGCTTGGCTGAAGCGCCTCGTAGATAAACAGCAGGAGGATGGAGAAAGCCAGGAATGAAAAAATACCTCAGCGTATAGTCATTGGTACATTACAGGCAGCTAGTGACATTGGGTTTGGAGGACAACAGCTTGATCCCAAGATCCTTCTGACTGGCAGCTCAGGTTATTTCGCTGACCCGCGATTAAGCGGGGAAGGAGTTCCTGTCTCCTTGTCCTGCTCCTGGGAACGTGCCAAGACAAGCTGTTATTTACTCAAGACAAGATTATAAAATTGCAACTAAGCCACAGTAACAGGTAATCTCATTTTGTCAGGGAAGTCTCCGGGGATATTTTCTGCAAGCTACGAAGAGCCACCAGAGGTGGGTTTTTTCCTGTCCCACCTGAAGGACAGCAGCTGCCCGTGCAGTTCCCCTTTCAGCGCTGGCTTGAAACAAAGACTCCTCATCAACTCAGTCTTCTGTGTAGCTCTTGGGCTTTCATGTCTTTTGCCTGAAGGCAAGTATTTCTCCAAACGAGACATGCAAACTACTGAGGGCTTACTGTGAGTCTAAGCATTAATGCTGAAAAAAAGGAGAATGCCCAGCAAGAAATCAAACAGCATGTATTTGTGCGGCACGGTATTTATGAATAAATACTTTATTTGGGGAAAAAAATACAAAGCTCTTATTCCACTCACAAAAATAATAAATGCAAAATTAAAGAAGTTAGGCCTGTGAGACAATGGATAACATGATTTCTAACAAAACTTCTATTAATTTAATTGTTGGATTGTTATTGTACGATTGCTTAGAAGAAAAAAAAACAACCAAACAAAAAAACCAGCCTGTTCTTAAAGATTTCTGCTCTTATTCTTGCACTGGGCTAACAAACTTCCAGAGCACAGAATAGGATGTCCAGTTCCAGGGTTGGTTGGTTTGTTTGTTTGTTTTTAAATAGCTTGTTTCTAAATAGGGAAGCAGGATTTGATGCGTTCAAAATACATCCTTCTGTCTTCTCTTACCCTTAATAAATTTGCTCAAGCAAACAGCAGCAGTGAGAAGCCTAACTGTCTGTGTAATGAGACTTGCATCTGCAAGTAAGATTTCTCACTCTGCACCCAGAGCCTGTCGAGGAGAAATCCCGGTGCAAAATTAATACCAGCTAAAATCAAGACTAGGTTAGGGGCTGAACAGCATTAGCCCTCACTCTCTCCTGAGACCTCTGGAAACTGTTGGGCTGCTCATAAATGTATTAATGCTTAAATCAGAGACTCTTGTCCCTATGTTCTGCCACCAGCGAGGCAGAGGTGTGTATCGGAGCCAGCTGCTGGGCACAGTCACTCACCGCTGGCATTACGGATGTGCCAGCTGGATATCTTCTATCCACAGCTGACTATCCGGTCTCACAATAACTGGGAAGGCAGGTTCGGTGCCTTACGTTCGGTGCCTTGTCAGAGTAAATTGGTTTTTCTAATTTAAGAGGAGCTAAAAATTCACACTTAAATAAGAGAGCAAACTACCCTGCAGAGATTCTGGTCTATGTGCTCCCATCCTCAGCCTCAGTATTGAGCCAGCTAACCATGATTTCTGCTTGTTGGAAGGTTATTATCAACAGTACTGGATACATGGAGGTTTAGTGGGTTTTCCCCACTATTTCTGAGGGGAAAAAAAGATTTCAGGGATCTCTGAAATTTCACTAGGCAACATCAGAATAAGGGAGTATTCAAATTAGATTGATTACACCCTGGATTTTGTTATTACTGAAGCACTTTGTTACAATACTGCCGTTCTCCTGCTTTAGAAGTATCCTGAGAAGTTATGGTCCTCTTGCCTCTGCTCCCAAACACCCATCCAAACATCCTGAGCACCACCATAGACATCGCTGTCGCCTGTGCTAAGCAGTAAGTGCATTTCTTTGGCCGAATCTGGATTTCCTCTGCAAGCCAGGAAACGCAAAGGAGACATGGAAGGGAGAGGGGTTATTTAAAGACTCGGAGAGGAGGACCTTGCTGCTCGGGTAGTGTCCTAAGTGACCTCTTTAATCCTGCAAGAAAAGCGTTCACAGCTGTGTGGGATCACATAGCCCTCAAACTGTACACAGGGCAGCCAAGGGGCCTCCCAGAACAAGACACGTGGTCCGAGGAGTTCTTGATCCTGTGCCCGAACCTTAGAGCTGAGACCCTCCCGCTGGCTCCTGAGCACCCCTGCGAGGATGGCTAGCACCCCGCTTGCCCAGAACCAGCCTTCTTCATTCCTGCTGATGCACACTACCAAGCCAGGCTCTATGCATCAGCCTAAAGAAGCAGCTGTGGGTTGTATGGCAGGGAATATTGTAAATACCCATTAAAAAAAGTCCCTCTCTCTGGTCCACTGCAATAGGCTGTGTGGATTATTTCATGGCCCGCAGTGACCGCAGGGGGTTTTGTCTCATTCTTTTTGGCATTGGGGTGTGATAACCTGCAACATTTTTTTCAACAGCGCACCAGATCACTGCTGGGTGTGATGATTCCATACCCATCACAATGGATGGCAGCACATCCAGGCAACTAGGCTGACATAGTGCCTTAAAGCCAGCTTCTAACGTGCTATTGTACAGCGCTTTGCTCCTTTTCATTGAGCTTCAGGGCTTCTTTTTGAAGGTTATGTGCTACACTCTGTGGGACTGAACTGCTTCCAGGCAGAGATGGGCAAATTCTAAATATGCATCTGAATGTCTTCAAAAACAGTGAAGGTGTTGAGATGTAACAGCTTGGCCTGAGCTGATCTCTAGCCAAAATAACTTGGTGAATAACATGGTGGAAATCATCTGTGCCAAGGAATCTTACTATATTTAATGCAATAAATTGCACTAACATAACACCTTTCATCACAGGATCACAGATTTCTTCACAAATATTAATTAACACCTGCCCCATCACATCCTTCATCAAGAAGAGCAGATTCATTGTCCCTCATTTTCCTTGTGCGAAATATCACCCAGTGGTGGGAAATTCTCTTTGTCAATACCCATGAGAATCAATGGTAGAGCCAGATAGCTATTCCAGTAAAATGAAGCAGAAACACTTTCTGCACAGAAGTATTACAGCTCTTAATCACACACTTATTTGCATTTATTTGTGGGGGTTTCAAAGATTTCTTTCCCTGAGATCAGTCTTCTCCAAACTTCCCAGGAGTAAGTGCAGCAGAAAAGATCTATTCTCTGCAAGGCATCCTAATGCCACACTGGGAGAAAAAAAGGGCTGCTCACCACCAGTGGGTCCTAACCCTATTTACAAAGTGATACTCACCCCATGCCCTAGAATGAGGGAGATGCTACATTCAATTCATCTATACAGGAATTAACCTGTATGGATTAACCATGACATGGCCCTTTTCCAAAGGATGAGTTTTACCTGCCGTGTCACAAAGACTCCGAGGGGTTTCGTCTACCTTCAGAGCAAGGATGTTCATCACATCACTAATGTGTCACACATTAAAAGGTATTCACATCCAGATATCTGCAGGAATTATTCCCTGATAGACTGCAATGTCTTGGACACCATTGGCAAAGTAAATTGCTTGCTTCCTTCCTTCCTTTCCTCCTTCATGCCAGAGTTCTCTCCATGTTCTCAAAGAAAAGATTGTCCTTGTGAAGAAGTTCTTCCTGATACAAAGTTCCTTTGTGTCACTTGCTCCTCTCACTAATGCATCTCTAATAGAGCAATTACTTTATTATGCAGAACCGGTGGTAAAACACATTATTATATAACCTTAAAATGCTTCTGTCAAATTGGAAGTGTTAAAAGAATGAGGAAACTTTGAGATAAATCAAAACACGTGATATTCTGCAAAAGGCTTTTAGACTTTCCTTTGAATATTTCTAATGTTCTTTCTGTAATTTCTACTGAAGATAAATTCTCTCAGGTTTCATTTCTTATTTCACAATATGACACCTATGACACCTAAAGATTTTGACTGGATTTAATGTTATATCGTTCCCTTTTTCCTCTTTTTAATCTATTTTTACTTTAATGCCAAAATTATCCTAGCATATGTCTTTCACACTCTCTTAATAAGTTTCTATAAGGCATTAACCATCCTTGCACAATGATCTCTATATGCTTGTTAGCACCTACTGTTTATTGCTGTTTCTTGGATTTATTCCTCTTTTACATTACTTCAGCTGTTACTGAACTATTTTAAAACATTAAAGTTTCGTTCAAATACCACTCTGCTACAGCTGCTTAGCACAACTGCCACCCAAATTTAATAGGGGTGGATCTGTATTTTCTGTTAAGCTGTAGGGGTTTTTTCCACTACAGTAGCACGAAACATGCTACTATCTTTCTTTGGGAGATTTTATGCGTGTCAGTCTGGAGAACACTGTGTCTTTCAAAGCAGCAGCGCATTTGGGAATTAACCAAGTTTTTTTCAAGCGACGGCATTTCTCAAAGTATGGGTGAGTCTGGAAGACCCTTGGACAATTTCCAGATGTACTTGCTTTTTAATAAAACCACGGATTTTGAATACTATAGCAAAAGTGAGTATGTGCAGGTGGAAATCAGTAGCCATTACGAAGATGCTGCTATCCTCACTTTCTCTGTGATGTTCCTGCTTGGGCTGAGCACGACAAAGCCACAAGAGTCCCCGTGTCTGCTCTCAGTCTGCCTGGCACTTGCCTAGGGTAATGCTCTGCTCACCCTGGGCCAGTGCTAGCCCTCCCATTTGCTGCACATTAGTCTGACATCGACTTGTACAGGCAGAAGAAAGGGATGGCTATAAGGTACATTCTCGTTTAGGAAAACATCGGTCCTTTCGCTTGCTGAGATAAGTGTCCTTATGTGTCAATCTACTCCACTTTCAAAAGTGCTTTCTGGAACAGCAGTGAAAATGCCTTTAATCAATCAACACTTAATAATGATGATTGAAGTATGGGTAGTGGAGACAAACCGCTAACAACTATTGTTAGTCACAGCTTATTTTCTTAAGAGAGAGAACCTGAAAGAGAAAATGATGAACCTATTTTTCCCATCCAGTCTAAGTGAAAAATCAAACAACAAACGAAACTCGGCACCCATAATGAATAGCAAACTCTGTTTCAAAATTCTAATGATTCAAAGTATTATTACTAGTAATGTAAAGCAGAACATCTGTCTAACTGCATTGCTGAGACCCATCTGTCTAGATTTAAACAGCAATCTCTTAAAAGCAAAGCCCTCAGTTCTCTGAAAAGGCTGCCAAGTTTTTAAAAGCTATGACAGGGGTATGTCATTTTCCATCCAGAAGCTAACAAAGCTTTTTATTATCTTTAGTCTACACCCTGTGCAAGACACCCAGTAGCATCAAGCCAATGCCACCATGTTAAAGACATGTTTGGGGCTTTACTCAGCCCTTGTTACTTCAGTTCGGCAGCTCAGGAGCACTTGCAAACTAAGTGCTGGTCAGTCAAGCTAAAAGGTATTTTATTAGCTCGGTGAATGAGCTCGCTGCTTCATTTGTGCTCCAGGAAAATGTGACAGGAGTTAAATTTAAAAATACGAGCTCACTGTCCTCTCAGAGACTCCTGAGATGAGATCCGGGATAATGTAGATTAGGGACATTGCAAAGTGAGAGATAAATGAGAGCTCTTACTCCTACTGGTGCCTTTCTCTGTGCAGCAAGACTATGGTGCTTCTGCAGCAGAGCAAACTTCGGCACTTGCTGCACCCATGGGTGTCTGTGAGGTAACACTGACCCAGTATGTTCTGACCCAGGAGGCAAGGAGCATGGTGTTCCCTGATGTGCCATCCTCTACAGGTGGTTGAGCTTCACTCTGCTGAGATCCCCTGTGGACTTCACCGAACCAAACTCCATGGTCTGTCTCTCCTGAGACACTCTGACACAGGAACGGGCTGAACATGCCATGGCATATGACTTGTGTGAAACGAGGGGACCTTTGGCACAAGTCGTATATTCCTCTGCTGCTGGAAGAACAATGGGGAGGCACCTCTGATCTCTCCAAAGATCCACACATGTTCTGCTGAGATCTGAGTAAATGAGATCTTGATGGCACAGTGGGCTGATCTCTGAGGCAAAGGTGTATTCTTCAGGGAATACCCTGTAGGAGATTTGGTCTATGTCAGAGTCTAGCTCTGATGCCTGCATCCATTGCCAGCATGGACAGACTACCAAAAAGTAGTTGTGTCCTATTTTATTTAAGCATGTTCTCAAGGAGCCCTGATGGTGTAACAGTGCTCCACAGGCTTTGGCAGGATATGGCAGTGGAACTCACCTAGAAAGATTTCCACCTGTTTGATCAGCCAGCCACTCAGACAACCAACTTTCAGACAAAACCCTCCAGAGTTTGCAGTCAGTGAGATACAGCCGCTGCTGCAGGAGCTTTGGAAACAAACTGCTAATAAGCATGGTTTTCATCTCGTTTTAATGCATTTCTGCTTCCAGCTGTCCCCTTGAAATCCCTGTGCATTATGGGGAGATCAAATGACCTAAGCCCTATTGGAAGAGAGATTGTCAAAGAAAAACAGAGCCAGGCACGCAATCTCTTTCTCATTTGTCACCTCCAGCTCTCTCCCCAACGTGCAGAACGTTAGCATGGGGTAAGAGGGCACTCAAATGCAGGAGACTTTCCCAAGGAGGAGGCCAGATCAATCAGCACGGTAGTTCTGCTTTTCCCTAGCCTCTCCAGAAACTGTCTCCATGTGGATGGTGCTGATTTATTCCTGGAAAAATGGGGGGTCAAAAGAGGCAGTTCAGTTTGTTCCTCTGACTTCATCAGATCAGCATTTTAATCATAGGGAAAGGTCAGGTGGACCATTCTCCCTCCTCCCCTCCTTTGCAGTACAGACAGGTGGGCACTCACCATGCCAAGCAAACTGCTTATGGAGGGATCTCTTTCTCTCCCTGCCACGCTCCTGTTTGCCAGGTTATTTCTGAATAAAATCAAGGGCCAACCTTTATCTTCACTGTAAATCTGCTTCTTTGGCCTTTCAGCAGGTATCTCATAACAAACCAGGATGGCAGAGAACAACAGGCGTTGCACTGATTTCGCCCAGGCTGCATGAGTGTCATCTGCTCATGGAGCCCGTTGTTTCACCCTTTGATTTGGGAAACAATGTGAACTAAAACTCCCTTTGCCCTGACTTGACAGATGAGTTTTATCTCCATTTAGTGACCAAATGGAGAAACCTGGCAGCGCAGACATTAAGTGAGTTTGATAGAGGGAGTTTGTAGCAGTCCTGAGAATAAAGCCCAGGACTCCTGCTTTAGCTGTCAAGGCACCATCGTCCTCTCTTTTGAAATGAAGGGAATAGGTAGCAGAGGGTGCAATGGAGCAGATGGACCCAGGGGAGAAGAGTCTGTCTCTGTTTACTTCAGGGATCAAATTCCCATTGGGCCCAGTGGGAAGCTTCTGCCTGTAAATTACACCAAAAATTGATGTGCATAAAAGGCTTCCCAGATTGCAGTAAAACGCGCTGCTGTGATGCTTCCACGGCTCTGGTGTCAGAAAAGTACATGTTTCAGTTTCAAAGCATCCCTTGTTGAAAGGGGGGAAAAAAGCCAAGATTTCTTTGGTGGAGTAGTTATTTCTCCCACAGGACACTTCCATGTCAGAATTACTCAATTTTCTAATAAGAATCATCATGAAAGTTTTGCTGTTCTCATTAATTCCACCTCAACCTACAGTATCTTTTGAAAATAAGGCTGTGTTCTTCCAGAACAGACCATGAGGAGAAAAAAAAAACCAAAAACAACCTTGTTCTCTAAAACTCCTAGGGGAAGGAGGTTTAGCTTTGCCCAGGGAATTTCTTGTTGAGCAGATGTTATTCTATCCATCAATAACTGGTCTAAAACATTCATTCTCTTTTGTATAGCTCAGTAGCGCCTGTGGACAGAAGGGTCTCTACTATGTTATCTTTGTCTTCTCTAGGAGACATCTTACGAAATCATTGAGAAATTCTTGACTTCTAAAACCCTGATTTCTTTATATGGTCAGTCTCTACTCAGTAAAACAAAGGCTATAACAACACAACAGATCAAAAGGAAAAGCTAAGTCACAGATATGAATGTGGTGTGTCTCCATTGACCTGTGGAGGAGAATGATCTTATTTTAAGGGGTATTCTTCATCACATTAGACTTTCTTTCCCAAAACTGTACTAAAATAAATTGTTTTCCCGGTATGGAAAGGCTAAAGATTATCCATATCTTCATTCAAGGAACACATCCAGACTATATTTGGGTCAACTTACAAAGATGAAGCAATCAGAAAAAAGCAGTTGGTTTCTTGTGTTGGTTTGGATTTGGCTTTTTTGTTTGTTTGTTTGTTTAAATTATAACAGAAAATGTCCACAAATATTTGAGGGTGGTTTGGACTCATGTTCTTGCTTCAAAGTCATGTTCAATTAAACTGTCTCTTCTGAAACAGCCTCACAGTAGTGCTTTCTATTACACACATACCTTCCAGGATTGCAAGCACTGATGACTGACCAGTATGTCAACTGAGCTGGACCATTTAGTAGTACAAGAACATACCATATGGCTTCCCCCTAACACTCAGTCCTCACTGCCTGCAGCAAGCAGGAGACTCTCTGGTGAGGTTGGTTGGAACTGTTCTGGGTCTCCCTAGAGAACGCTGTAGCTTCCTCTCAAGGAGCATGTCTCACCAGTTTCCAGGCACATTCCCCACAGTCCCCTGGGGACCAAAACCAGCCTGCTTTTCCTGACAGTCACAGCCCTTCATCCTTTCCTGCAGAGATGAGCAGTGAGCCTGGCACGCCAAATGGCCCTGGCTCTTGGATCACCTCTTCTATCCTATGGCCCATCGAACCTTGTAGGCAAGCAGATGCAAATAGACTATCTGTGAGACAAGTGCTTATTAAAAGAACAGGGAAAGGCTCCAGAGAATTATTTTATATCCTGGTCTGGTGAGAAGAACATAGCCAGAGGGCTGGAATCTGGCAGAGCCCAATGGCATATGTGGGCACATGGTATGTCTATGGATTTGGGATTTTTCAAAGACACGTGGAAGCCTGAGGTTCTCAGGTGTCCATACATCAACCCTAACATATACAGAAAAGGGCCACCTCTCCCCAGGAGCATGGCTCGTTGCATGAGGAGCTACCAGCAAACACTGCCTTATGTCTACGCTTCCCGCCAACTCCTCCTGGAGACCTGTGGAGGGAGGGGCTGTTACCTGTGCTTCCAGATGCATAAATCCACCCCAAATTTCATCACAAGTGTCATGGTGATACACCTTGTGTTACTTGTCCTGGTCCAAGCAGGAATGATCACACAGAGACAGCATCCCCTATGATAGCAACAACTCCGGGAGTAATTTTCAACCCTGCTTTCCCAGACCAAGGGACAGAAAATCCCTCCCCATCTCTTAAATTCTTGGTAGAGTTATGAAATGTTTTTCTTCCTATTAACACAAATCAGTAAACTCTCTGCTGGTGTCAGTAGACACTGCTAAAGTTAACTATTATCAGCACACACATTTTTCAATACAAGTAACTTTCTTGAGCTTTTTGCTAAATGTAATGTAATAAACTTTATTTCAAAGACGGCCATGAGCATATTTTCTATCACAGACGATTTTTGCCATTATAGATAAAGCCAAGAGGACTCGACCAATGTATCAGACAGAAAAATGTGTTGAAAAGATCTCTGAGCCATCACAACAAAATGCATCACAATACACTGAAAATAAGATTACGCCATACAAAGAAACACAAGCAAGGTCTATTCAAGCAAACACCTCTCTGTATGAAAATATCTCTTTTCATATATTTCGCAGAAGGAAATTATTGAAGCCTGAGAAAAGGAGAAGGTGGAAATTTTCCATTGACATAAAAATATTGATGTAATATATAAATATATCTGTAGGCATACAAAATACCTATGGAAGTTAGATAACCACCAATAATTATTCTTGACTTACAAATAAAGAAGCAGATGAATTTGAATATAGTTTTATACTGTACGTGGAAGATAAATATTTTAAATGCATATACCTCCTTGCACAATGTAGTTTAATCCATGTTTGTGTCTATAATGCAGCAGTTGTACAAAAAACCTCACAATATAAAGCTGCTTGACAATGTATAATGTGCCATTATATTATGTTCAAATAGTCTAAGTTAAACGGCTTGGCCATGAGTACAAAGTCAGGCCCTCAACAGCTAAGAAGCACCAGTTCTAAAGCATTCATTTTGTTTCATTTGGCCCCCTGGAGTAACTGCATTTTTTAACTTCATGACAACTTGTTTTATTTCACAAAACCTCTGCTTCAGGATGAACAGTGCCTGCTGCCTGGAAAATCACCCCAAATAGCTTTTTGCCCTCATCATTTAGCATGTGGTTCTGTGCCATATTTACTGTGCAGAATCCAAGCCCTGCACTGAAAACAAATTATTAATTTGGTCCTCGATTTTTTTTTACTGTGTTGCCACCAGAACTTCAGGTTATTATTTTTCCAATGTTCGTTGCCTGATTTCTCAAACACGGTGTGAGGCATTGTGGGATCATTAGCCGTTTTGCACATGATTAGCTCAGATGCAGAGGGTTACAATCCATTTCTCCAGACCTGCATTCAACTGATTTAGCGACAAGGCTATTCTGCTGCATTTACATGTCTGCAGCAAGGGACAAAGGGGGTCTCCAGGAACATCAACGACACAAACTCCTTTGTCCTCAAAGCACAAGCCATCCTAGGCAAGGATGAAGGACAGCAGAAGACAGACTGAAGTCCACTTTCCTTCTTTCACGTGGAAAGCTTTGCTCAGACTCAGAACACAAAACACTCTCTTGCTCAGCTCAGCCGTAGTTGCTGCCGCTCTGGTCACTCTCTGGGTAAATTTTGCACCCTGAGGTCCTGAATTCTCATTAATGCAGTGGCCAGAAAATCTGGATAGCCCAACTGGAGGCATTTTCAGATGAGTTGGCAGTGTGCTCAGAGAAACAGCTGCGACCAGCCTGGGGACAGAGAGTGAAATTCTGGTCCCAGCTCAGCTGGTGGAAGGGTTTCAGCAGAGTCCAAGACGTGCCTCAGCTTCCTCCAAGGGCTTTTAGTGTTCTGCGCTGATTCACCAGAGTGCCAGACTCGATATTTCTTCTGTGGGCTGGCAGGAATTAATAATGCACGGGTATTAGCCGCCTTTGTTCTTTCTTCTTTCTTGCTTAGCAGTGCCCCATGGTGGTGAGCCAGGAATTGTAAGGAAGAACTCTGGGTTAAACTTTAGGTTCTCCTTGGACAGGGAGGAGATGACAGCTGAGGTGAGAAGACCAAGTGGTGACCCTGAAAGTTGGGGTGGGGACCTCAACTGCCTCTGTAGGGTTGTTTGTAGAGAATTATTCCTTTTCTCCCACAGTTAAATCAGAAAACAGGCTCATGCAGCCTAAGAGACATTGGCACTGGAGACAGGAAAGCACTGGTGGAGCACTCTGTTTTCCCGTGAAGGGTTTCCCACAGAACCCTATAGCCAAGTGTCTTGCTGCCATAACTGCCCTACTTTTGCTGCTCCATAGCTAGAAAATTTTTTGTAAGGAATAGAAGGACACTAAGTCCACTGCCGTTCACAACAATATCAGTAAAACTCAGTTAATGAACCACATAAAAATGGCCATCTGGTTTTGAGTTGATTTTTGTTCCCTCTAAGGCTATTTCACTAAGACCTGCCTGCCAAGCTGCCTCCCAAAAACACAGACGCAAACTCTGAGGTCCTCCATCCCCAGCCCAAACCAGTGGGCATTCTGTTTGCTGGGCACTTCCCCGGATTTTTGCATCTATTTTGCTCGAAGCCAGGAATCTCAGCAGCGCTGCCGACAGAACAAGTGCAAGGATGCAGAGGAGACAAAAGCGTTTTGCGAAATGCGTTTATATTCACTGTCACTGGAGCAGCAGAGACATCTTCCCACTTGTCTTTAGGATAACAATAGAACCGCCTTGTCAGCCAGCCAGCAAAACAGCTCGCAAGCGGCAGCGCAAAGGAGCGAAGAGGTTCAAGTCAGCAAACAGCAGATCCTGTATCTGCTCCCTGCCGGCCACTGCAGCCGTTCAGAGAGGAATTCCTTTGCACAAACAGCATCCTCCATTGATACGTAAGATTTTCACCTCTTTCCTGTGGAACCATAGCATTTGGGAACCTGTGCAGCCCAACATAGTAGGACGCAGTTTGAACCAAAGATCTGCCAGTGGCCCCAGGGGTTGCCAGCTTCGCAGAGTACGTAAACGGGGACTGTGGCTTCAGGAAGCATGTGAAAACCATGGTGAGAGCCAACAGGAAATCTGGGACTCCTCAGGCAACACGATGTACGCTGCCATAGAATAAGGAGCTGTTCTCAGGGGTAACCAAGGCAGGATTACATCAGGGACTGGCAAGCAAGGAAGAGAGCAGAGAGAAAGCAGGGAAAGAATCAAAATGCTTCTTAGGAAACTAACTGGTTAAAGGATGGAGTTAAGGGCCAGGACACCCAGCAGTAGGAACTAGGATGCTCTACAATCTCAAGGGATTCAATAGTCTGGGACACAAAGAAAGATGCTGGCTTAAATTTTCTATAGTTATTCTTTGCAACTAACAGCTGTTTTTAACTAGTGCCCAGATACCTTCTCCTGGCATTAAAATAAACAGGAGACCTAATCCCAGGTCTCTCTGGGATTTTACATTAGGGAGGTTGCCTGTAAAACAGAATGTCAGACTTTTTTCCATGGTCATAAACCATCCATGGGGAGGATGTTTATTTCTGCCATGCTGTGGCTGGAGAGTAGGGTAAGGAGTAGTAACCAGCCCAGCCTTGGTGTAGGTACTGCACTGTCTGTGTAGGAAGGACGGAGCAGAGCTGGGTGTGAGGTGAGGAGGCTGATGTAAAAGATGGGAACAGAATGTGGTAACACTATCCAATCCAGAGGGATGAGAACTGCTAATTGTAGGAGCACGTTGGAGAGGGAGAGTCAAGAAGAGAATGCAAAGAAGGTAACAGGGTTAGAAGCAAAATGAGAGACTACAGTAAACTCCTATGAGCTTGACTCAGCCATACTGACACAAAACTTAGGAGATACGGAGAGGCTTTTCTTAAACCTGAAATTCACATTTTAAAGCTGCATCTTGTAAGCAATGAAGCACTTTTTACCTAAAGATGTGAAATGCCACCTCTTCCCTGCAGTGACACTTTGGTGAAAAAATGCAGCTGCACTCTGAAAGCAGTTTCTGCTTTTCACCTTGTCCCTTTTCAGAACATCTGTAACACGTTGCACTTTCAGGGGCTGGAGCTGTCTTTGGAGGATCACGCTCTTTCGCCGCACCGGGAACAGTTTTGAAGAACTCAGAAACCAAATGTGTTTCTTTCCTTGACTAGAGCAGGAGTTCAGTTACAAATAAAAGAGCCTATACCAGGAGGAGATGGGGTAGATCATTCCTTTGGCTGAAGGTGATAGACCCCCATCTCAGGTGGGGACATTTCTCCAACTGAGAATAATAATCTGTGCCCGTACTTAGAAGTGAGGTAAAAATTTAGCCCTGTGTGCATGACCAAAGGAGAAAGGATGTTTTTATTCTGAGGTTCATAAAAACTGGCTTAGTGACTAAATGTTCCCTCATTCTTCATCAGAAAGCATTCTGCATACAAAGCAATAATATGTGCTAACAGAAATTTAAAAAACACAATAAAATCCTGCTGTATATGCAGCAGACATGTTCTTCATGCCCAATAAAAGAATATGAACCAGCACTGACAATCCAGCAGGACACAAAAACAAAGCAACCATGTTTTGGACAGCTGTTGCAGAAAATAACAAAGTGTGGAGAGACATTATCAGCAAACGCAAACATGAACAAAAGTTATTGTTTCCCAGGCCAGTGCTTTCCAACTGTGAAAAGTAAAGGTCTTTTTTATCACCCGATTTTTGTAGCAGAGATCGGCGGAGGTGGTGCTGCAGGGTTAGGCTGGTGATGTTTTGGATGAAGGTCGGGAAGGGAAGGGAATAAGAACATACCAGTATTGTGACTGTCATCAAGCACTTACTTTCTGTCCTTCAGCACTCAAATCTCTGCATCTCACTGAAGATATATCAAGAAAGCCTTTTGCTCTCCTCTAAGTGAACAGAGAATTTTTGGAAACAAGGAAACCACCTATTTCACCTGCAGTGTTCCTAATTATTTCTAGTCTAGCTTTGTCAATTAATCCATATCTGATTTTAATCTACGGTTTCCAATTTAATCCTGGGCCTTATCCAGCTCTGTTCCCAGACTATGCAGAGAGAACCGAGACTGTTAATGTTAGAAAGCATAAGAAAAAAACAGATGTACACTCAGCTCTAAATTATCCAAAGTAATAGGGAAAGGACTATAACTTGGACACAGCAAAAACATGATCTAGTACAAAAGATAAATTAAATAAGGTGTAAGAACATGGGGTCAGGGAAGTTACACTGACAAAAAAAAAGGGGCAATAGGACAGTTTTCTTCGGCGTGCCAGTTTACCTGCAGCGTTCGGTGTCGCAGGGTACCACAGAGGGCAAACCAGGGTTTGACAATGATATGAGAAATAAAAGTTGTTGACAGTTACATAAGCTTGGATAAAAATGTCAAGGCTGATCAGCCCCCACAACTATAGTTTCAAAGCCAGTTACGTATCATGAGGTTTTATAACCTTCCCTACGCACTTGCGGCCGGTCACAGAAACCTCCCAAGACATAGGGGTGGGAGACATGCATCCTTGGGCTCGTCCAGGAGAGTAAGGCTCTTTTATACACCCTACTGCTCATTTTCTGTTTCTGCAGTGTGCAAAGTTTTGACAACACATGTAGCACTCAGAAGATGCTGCTGCCTCAGATGTGAAACTCCCATCCCTGTGGGGCTCTGACCTACGTCAGCATAGCTGCGCACAGGGGCTCAGGGCACCTGAGAAGTTCAGACAACAGGCATTTCATCATAACTCTCTAAAAGCTGCTTTTTATACAAACACCTTGTCTTGGCAAAGCAATTCCCACCCACTCCTCATGACAAAATGATTGCTCATGAAAGCACAGGTTCGCTCCCAAAACACACGCCCCATTTCACACGGTAGCTCATGCCTCAGCTTCAACATTTTCTCCTGCAAGACTGGGAGGAGAACATCCATGCTGGGGGAAAAGAGAACCCAGGGGATCACCCACAGGCAGAGGAAGAGATACCTCTCCTTTGTCCTGTGAACGGGCTTGTCCAACAAATATGATCCTGGAGTGGGACGCTTCCCTTCCCTCTGCTCCTTGGAGCATTCACTGAGCACACCCAATGCCAGCACCTCACCGATCTCAGCCTCGAGAGTTTTTGTCACTTCTGTGTGAGTGCCTAAGGGTCCTGGTGAAGACAATTTGACAGGGAGGAACTTGCTGCTTCCAGGCAGATCTGTTTACTCGTCCCCCTTAACCCTTCGGAGTAGCGGGGCTAAGGCTGCTGGGGCTTGCCTAGACTGACAGCGCTGTCAGGTCCCATTCATTGCAAAGCAGCCGGTCCCTCACACCTCCCTCACTCCCCCGCTGAAGGCAGCGAGATCTTGGGAGCCGAGACTCTGCCCTCAGACGGGGCTTGGTGATTGATGCATAGCAGTAATTGCCAGCATTCATCTCCAAACAGTGAAACTTCGTTTCATAAAAGGGTTTTTAGGGTGGGAGGTGCAGGTCAGGACTCCTGCACGCTGATGCTTTTAGAGACAAGCCAGCAGGGAGCTCGTACGAGCAACCTCAGCCCAACAAGCTGCTTCTGGTGAATTATGGAGGAAAACAAGCCCAAGCACCTCTCTCATTAGTTCAAGCTGTTCTTACCTGGAGGGTGGAGAGAAGGACTTGCAAGCCACTGGCTTCTTGTTCTGCCATGCTGCTCCCCACTCACACTCCCTCTTTCTAGCAGCAGACACAATGCAGCTAGAAATCAAAGCTGCCAACTTGCCTTGCTGCTGCCCCTGTGCCGTTTAAGAAACGAAGAAGCTAAACACAGATCCCCAGACACAGGCACACTGCTCCCACCAATAATCACAGCAATGCAACTCTAGACCTCAGCAGGAGAGATAAATGTACCCCCTCCCTCCGAGCTCTCCCACTGTGACGAGAAGATTAATTCCTATATAAAGAATCCTGGGGATTAAGTAAAGTGCTCAGGAAAGGTCTGGGTGCTTGGTGTGTGGCAGGGGGAGTGCGGGGAGGGTGGCAATAGCAACAAGAAAGCAGAAGAGCTACAAACCTCAAAGAAAGCCAGGGAGAAGGGAGGGAGCGCGCTGGCTGCCTGACAGGCATTCCCAGCTGACCTGCTGATCCGTTCCAGACCCCGTGTGGACTCGTCTCCGTTTGACTCCGTTCCAGTGAAATCGGAGACACAGAGAAGGCAGAGCGAGCAGGAGAGATGCCCTCAGTCTTAACGAGCGCTGACAACGAACGGAAGATACACCCGGCATGAGGGACAGGTGGAGAGGGTTCGCCGAGGCTCGCCAAGGGTTTTCGGCTTCCAGCCCCGACGGTTGTCCCAAGTCACAGCCACTGTGGCCGAAGGCAGCGCCCGCAGGGCAGGGAGCACCCGCAGAGGGGCATCTTGTGGCTGCACAGCAAAGGCCAGGGAGGGAAGCTGCCTCTGCAAGGTGCAGCGTGGGGGACAGGTTGCTCCAAGGGCCACTACAGTGATTCACACTTACCTCTCTATATTAGTAACTCAGAGTGTAGTTTACTCCCCGGTGCACAAGCCACGCTGTAGTACAGTTGTAGTTGTAGCTCAAATTCCTAGGAGGGCATGGAGTCTGCTTTTAGCTTCGGCTGAATGATAGCAAAGGACTTGGTAAACACGGAGGAGCAGGTAAAGAAGTTGAGTAGAGGGTTAGATGAGGACTTTCCAGTGAAACGTTTTTAATGTGAAAATGTCAATCAGTCCAATGCAAACATGTTTTTTCCCAGATACAGTGATTTCAGTTCAGCTTTCTTAAGGCAGGAATGGCACTTTTTGTCCAGAGACACAGCACTCCAGGGTGGTTTGAAGGCTGACAGTAGAGGCAGTTACCTGATATGTAGAAGACAAAGGTTAGATCTTGCCTTTCCAATTTGGGGACATTAATTTCCTAAATAACCTCTTGAATAAGTACATTATTCTAGTGTGGGACTTTTTGATCTCTCTAGTAGGAGCTTTTCCACTTTGAATGAATAACTAAGGATTTCCGAAGCAGTAACGTGAGCCTTGGTCTCTGGGCACAAGGCAAAGGCTTACAGCGTGCCATATCACACCAAGACACAGGAGACAGCCTCAGTGAGCACACTTTTCTTTACTGATGTCTATGAAGCAATGACAGACTAGAGATGAAACCCTAGTCTTCTAAGAAGAGATTAAATGAAGAATAAACCACTCCACTCTTGGCCAAGGACTATTTTGATGTGATGATCATTACACCCTGTAGAACCTTCATTGATCAAGTGCTTTAGGCAAATGGTGAGAAAAACCCTTCCCAGCTCAGCCCAGCAATGTGTGAACAAGTGGCACAAGCATGACATTCCTCGGTTTCTGTGTGTGCCAGGGTCCCAGGATGTCACTACCAAGTTATAAAATAAACAAGATTAAAATACTGTTGTCATAATTATGGAGACGCAGTAGTTCATTTAGAGAGAATGCCTTGAGGACCATTGATTGATGGACAAGATGCTCTACAGGCAGCTAGGCAGAGTAAGAAGAGAAGGTATATGGGCTCTTTCCTATGTAAACGCAGGTTCAGAGATTTTAGTTTTCTAAAAAAAGTTTGATATCGATTAAAAAAAAAATCACACTCCATGAAATACCATATTTTTGATAAAGACCTGGTGTTCTGTCCTTGCAGCACTGAATTTTTGGCCATTTTGGGTGAGCTTTATGGTCATTAGAAAGTTGAGGGTTCAGACGTACACAGAGGGAACTCTCCATCTCTCCCTTGCAAAATAATTTGTCCTAATGGCAATGGAAATATCCAACACCAGTCTTAAAGTCTCCAAGAGTTAACACACTTGAGTGACTGAGGCAAGGCTTTGGGGTTTATTTCACATTAGCAGGACTTAGTAAAATCTAATAACAGACAATATAGATGATACAGATGATAAGGAGGGGAAAGAACCAAGGAAATGCAGGCACAGTGTCCTCAAATAGGCTGGGTAGGAGGAACGTGGGTAATGGGTGTTAGGAGCAGTGCCAACACACTATGTCTTTCACAAATTAGTATGCTGACAGAAAATTACTTCAGAGGTAATTAGAAGCTGTTTAAAGGAGCTTTTCCACATTGTCGCTTCGTTCTCTTCCTTGTGACAATTGTACCTGTCATTAGAGCTGTGTGGAACTATTAATTCCCGCCATGTGGATTTTCAGAAGTCAGTGAGCTGATGGATGTAAGCAGGCAACAGCTGCAGGCAGCCTGGATGCCCTGGATCCTCTCCCCTACCACATCACACAACCAGACCCCCCCAGCCCTCTTACACTAAGACAGGTTCATGAATATCACATGGTCATCCCCTCTTCCTGTTGCATCATAAAATGCTAGATGAGCATTTAGCTTTCTACCTTACCTAGAACACAACATTGGCCTCTGTTATAGGATCCCACCTTCTATAAGCCCTTCTCAGATCCCAGTGATCTGGTTCTTCCTCTTTGTGTGAAGAAGCTTTAGAAACAATTGCAAAAATTCAACTGCAAATATGTCAGCACAAGAGCAAGGGAACACCAACAGAAAAGCTTGGGGGAAAAAATCTCTTCTGTTCTATAAAATTTTGGGGTCGTTATCTTGGCTGTTCTCAGAGACTACAAGAAAGCTTTGTACAATGGAAAGGTCTGGAACTTGCATTTGATTTGAAAAGAAGACACAATGAGAAGAGTGATTAACAAGCAGAAAGGCTAATGAAAGACCCCAAAATTGAAAGTGATATTTACATTGATGTAAGATGTGCAGCAAAACCCATTTCTCAGCTGTCAATCTCAGAGGTCTCTAGTTATTCACCATTCCACAGCCATTACTTCCGTATTTTGTTGAATTTCCAATTTTGTTTTTATTTACTAAGAATAGAATCATTGAATTGTTTAGGTTGGAAAAGATCTGTAAGATCATCAAGTCCAATCATTAAACTAACACTGCCAAGTCCACTAAACCATGTCCCTAAGTGCCACATCGACACGTCTTTTAAATACCTCCAGGGATGGCGACTCAACCACTTCCCTCAGCAGCCTGTTCCATTGATTGACAACTCTTTTGGTGAAGAAATTTTTTCCTAATATCCGATCTAAACCTCCCCTTGTGCAGCTTGAGGCCATTTCTTCTTGTTCTAGCTCTTTTTACCTGGAACAAGAAACCAATCTCCACCTTGCTACAATCTCCTTTCCAGCAGTTGTAGGGAGCAAAAACGTCTCCCCTCAGCCTCATTTTCTCCAGGCTAAATAACCCCAATTCCCTCAGCCGCCTCTCATAGACCTTCTCTAGACCCTTCACCAGCTTCGTTGCCCTTCTTTGGACACACTCCAGCACCTCATGTGGATGCCACATGGTCATAGGAGATCCCTCACCTCAGCACACAGGGGCTGAATAAATTAAGAAGCTACCCAGAGATAAATGCCAGAAGTAAAGCATACCAGATTCTCCCTTTCCATTCATATTACACTACCAGCTCAGTTTGAAGATTAGCTTGTTAGAGTTTATATTGATGTCATTGTTATTTCCCCTGTGCCCTTAGGTTTATGTGATCCTTAAACAAAATGAAAATTAAACTCATGACCGTAGCTTCCTACCAGGGCCAGATTTAATGTTCTTGTGGGGAGGACAGAGGGGATTAGAAGCACAAAGGCAGGACCTCTGGGCTCTCTGCAGGTGCTGCACAAGCTCAGACCAGTAATTTTCTTTTCTTGCACTCCAGGGCTCAGACACACAAGCAAGTTAGAGATGTCATCTGATCTCCGGTAAATATGTATACATACTTTTAGCCCACAGCAAAGGGAAGATAATTCAAGACCATTTTACCTGCATTAAAAGAGCACTCAGTCCAATTATTTAACATTTTACGAGCATATGCAGAAACCATTATCATGGATCAGCTGACACTAAGTAATATATTAACCACAGAAACTTATTCCTGTGCCTAAACCTGTGTTTTTCCTATGTGAAATTTTGAAGCTTTCCTTGTACAGATGTTCTAAAGCTACCAAATTTGGAAGCCTTCATTTGAACGCATTATAAAGAAATCAAAATATTTTTGGCTATAGCGTTGCATTAGAATGATACAAGGTTAAAAACCGCCATGGATGAGATAATCTGGAAATTTGCTTTATGAGCGAAGTGACGAGGGGAAGACAGAAGTCCTCCGTAAGGTACCAAGTGACCATGGTATTACTGATTTGTAAAGTAAAAGTGGGAAGTCCTTACAATAATTTAACATATTTAAATAATTTCTTTCCTGTGTTATTTTCATATTTCTGCTGATTCCTTCACCTCCAAAAAGAGAATTCAGCTTTTTCTTACCCATCTGAACTGCCACTGAATCACATTTGAAAGCAATTTACAAGTTAAAGCAAAATTAGCCCAAAGAAGTCTTAAACACAGCAAATGTAGCACCAGAATCAATATCACCAGAATAAAGTGACCAGCCACAGCCAAGCTTCACATTTCCTGCCTAGAGCCTATGCCAGCTGCAGAACCGCAGAACTCATTCAATTTTTGGACATTAGCGTTAAATGAAGTCCAAATAACAAAAATCACCTCGGAAACCTGTGATTAACCTCAGGATATTTTCCTTCCGATTCTCAAAAAATTGACACCAGTTTTGCACTCACGTTGCACGCCTAGTTTCTAATAGGATTATTTCCATTTTTAAAGCAATGAGATAGATAAGAGAACAGCCAAGTTCCATTAAAAATGGGAAGAGGGGGAGTCTAATTGGATAAATTATTCATTCCAAAGCCAGCCTGAGTTTTATGAAATGCAATCGGAATATCAGTGTGTAAAATAGCCAGTTCACTGTCCATGTTTCCTTTGTATTAAACAGAGGAATGAGTTACCTTGTAAAAATTACATGTAGGCAAGAAATGTATACATTCTAATAAGGAGATATTGCTTTTTCTACTTGGATTCTCTTTTCTCTAAAACCCCTTAATTTTTATTGTCTTTCATTCAAGCACAATTATCATAAGTGATCACCACAACAAAATTAAAGTACATGAATATGGAGAAGAGATGATCTTCCATTGGTGAATGCTTATGTAAAGGTTTACCCCTCTGAATAATGTTGTCTCCCCCAAAAATAATTTGCTCTTCTACAGTAGTGAAATGGTTAAAATGGTAGGGAAAGCACAAGAAGTCATGACACTGAAATTGATTTTCGGATGCTGCTGGAAGTGACCCAAGGCTCCTACAGCCCCTGGATGGGAAGTTAATATCTTCTGGGTCAGAAACAGACCACTGGAAACCGCTGGTGTTACCCTGGTTTAATATGAGGCTGGCACTGATGGGAGTGCCTGGGGCAGGGAGGGGAACGGGCGGTTTAATCAGAGCTTTGTTTCTCTGGAGACGTCCCTATCCATCCTGCCTTTCATTTTGTCGATGCGTGACGGAATGGTTCGGGGAGCGTCGGCTGGGGGACAAACTATGACTGATTTTTACAGCAGCACGGTGACCAAGGGTATAGGATATACAAGCCCACAGGGCTGGTGCTTTGGATTCTACTGTGGATACGTGGTGTGCTGCGTCAGTATATGATACAGGACATTTTCTTGCATCACCGTTCTTTCTAATTAGTGCAGAGAGGCATGATCCCATAGGTGCTCCCACTTCTTTGTCTCCAGGTCCCTAAAACCTTCACCATTTATAAGGGAATTAATAGAATTAAATAAAGATACATGCTGCAATAACATGTCAATCCAGGCTCGAAAACACACCCTGCACTTGCAGCCTTGGCTCAAGCAGCATTCATGTGATGCCCACAAGCTTTGGATCTCTTTTGGAATAACAATGGGTAATATCAATCAAACTTTGAGCTTTTGATCAATTCACCTATGAACTGTTGCATAAACCAGGAGTGAAAGTGTGCTGGCTCAGTGCCAAGCTGTTTTTTTCCTCCATTTAAGAATAAAAATTTTCCTTTGTCAAGAAGAATGTATGTTTCTTATACCCTGACAGATTGTCAAATATTCTGAAATATACTTTGTTGGGCTTTTACTTAAAGCTAGTTTGTGAAAAGACAGCCATCTATTAAATGCACATACCCAACTTATCTTGAGAAAGATGTATTTAACCACTTGACTACGGTCAGATGTTCCCACTTTGACCCGACAGAGTCCCTTGCTGTGTTGTTCAATGCCTCAGATACAGCAGGTAGACAATACTTGCTCTCCTACTGAATGCTACAAGGATGTCCAAGTCAGATCTACTGATTGTTCCTGGTCCACTGAGAGAGGAGTCACCTCCTGTACCGGTGAATCTGTGAGATAGAGGCAGGTAGAGTCCCTCACTGGACTGCTGAGCCTTCTGGCTGCTGGTAGAGCACATACAGCATTGTCTGCTTAAGATGTCTGTATTCTAATTGAATAGTGTGTGGCTCCCATAGTGCAAAAGTGTGAGCCCAGACATAAATGCAAGATGGGGAAGAATCCGGTTTGTTGGATCTTTAAGGAAATGGACTTTATACCAGCCAGACACAGCAGTACACAAAGCTTTCCCATTAGCAGAACAAGTTTTGTTATATCTGTCATTTCTGTTTCACGTTTAGCATCTTGGACACACAGAACAATTTTCAGTATGCAAAGGTATCAGAAAAAGAGGTGGCTCTGAAAGGGTAAGAAACAAAGAAAAAGGAGAGAACTCAACCCAAATGAGCAATCTGGTGGGTTAAGCATTTCAAGGAGCCCAGCAAGTGGAGGAGAACATGGAAAGCTGGGCTGTTATAAGTGATACCTTATCAGGGCATAGAGAATTAACTCCAAAAGGGGTTTCCCCACCACACTTTTTGGAGAACGCTATCTGGGTTTGTAGCCCAACAACCTTCCTCTTATTTTGCTTTGACTGACAGACTTAAAAATGAATGAATATCAGTCATCTTCCGTTCAATCCAGGGCTGAACTGCACTAGCAAGAACAGTCATAAAAACACAAAAAGCAAAGAAAAAGCAGGACATAGGTGGTACTGGCTTGCACAGATCACTGAAGGCTGGTAACGCTGTGGTGTCAGCTCATATTTAGTGTGGTGCAAACTAGTTTGGCTAAGGCAATGGCTGAAGGGCATTTCCCAGGGATTTTGAGAGAGGAAGCACCTAAGGAAATCAGAAAGCATTTTAGACCAATAGACCTCTAAACCTGACCTTCAGAGTAATAACAAATACGGTGACCCCCTGTAAGGTTGCAAGCACTTTATAGCATGCAATCAATGTTTCCAGCAACAGCAGGCTACTGAACTTTATTAATTGTATTTGATGATCGATACTGAATGACTTTCTCTACCCACTCACCCCGATGCATCAAAAGCCATCGGAGTATCTGCTCTCCAAGTCTAATGTAACCAAGTGCAAACAGACAGACTCCCAGGAAAATACCTCCTTTATCCCTGCCTCATGAGGCAGCAATGACAATGATGGTGGGAGGACTCCTACCTTGTTTCCCCTGGGCCCGTCTCTCTCTCTAAAGCTGGAACTGAATTCTCCAAGTCTGGAGGAGCCTCAGTACATATACAGAGATTTGGCTGAGGCTGAATCTGAATAATAGTTTGTGACCCGATAAATGTAGCAGTGCTACAGAGGCCTTGGAAGCAGGCTGTCATTGCCAAGGACTGCCTAAGAAACACAGTTGGAACTGAGGATGGCCCGTTATTTACAATCCCGCACCATTAAAATTCTCACCATCTTGAATGATGAATGGTTCTCCTGTGAATAGGAACACAACAAAATTTGAAATGCAGGGAAATTTGCACTGCAGGGAATGAAATCATCTCAGAGAGAGAAGCTGTAAGACCGAGGGACCGCATTTGTCTACGTTTTGCTTTGACTGATTGAAAGCAGGCAGGGTTCCCAGAGACGATTCTGGAAGCAATTCAGGAGGTTCTCTTAAGAGGATAGGTCCTTCTGACTTTCCTCCGCCTCGTACATTCCACCTCTCAGCCCTTTGGCTGTGCAGAAAAGTGGCTTCTTGCACACACTCTGGGAAGGAAGCAGTTCAAAGGAGCTGGCCCAGTTTCCCACATCCACGAACTTGATGGAAACACTAGCTGCTGGCATGCCGTATTATGCCCATAGATCCTATTTGTGATTCCAGGCTCTGTCTCCTCCCCACATCATAGGGGTTTTTACCCTACTGTCTCCCTGGAGGAACCCCTGCAGACCTGCTAGAGAAGGTGACTTGATACAATTTCAGAAGATCCCTCCTGTTGAAACGCAAACCCCGTGGAAATCATCCTAGGCAAAAGCTATTTCTTGAAGCAATAGAGTTACTGAAGCTTGGCTTCCTATTGAATGCAGTTTCACAGTTGACAGGCTGTGTCTGAGAGCACAAACTTTCCAACTGAAGTGGTTGGGGCAATCTTTTCCACATTTTCCTGGCCCACAGAACTTCCAGAGTCTACTAGAAAAGCCATAGCATGTGTCTCACTTATACCCAGCCACCTATTTTTACTGAAATCCTAGAAACTATGTTATATTTGGGATTTCCACTTCTCTGTAAAACTCATTTTGAAATAGGCCAATGAGTCTTTAAGTTTTTAGGGTAGGGGGAAAAATCCCAGAAGGAGCAGAATTGTATCAGCCACGTGTCCAGAGGAAACTAAACTAAAGAAGAGCTATTAGAGGAATAATCAATCAATTCCCTTTCCACATAATCTCTGAATAAATCAATAATGTGTCCTACTGGTGCAGGTATGTTAGAGGCCCTTCCTGCACAGACCTATGAAAATGACATAATTGCTAACAACCCCCAGACTAGTCCTCTTGTTCAAGCTGTGGCAGCTCATCCTTTTAGCTGCGGACGTGCCTGGTACATTCCCCGGTGTGCCTATCAATAGCTCTTGACATGTACAAAATGCAGTAAATATTAATCCATCAAGTCTCACAACTCCCTCTCGGGGAGTTAGGCAATTGTTCTTTTCCAGCTTACACTTTGCAAAGATGAGGAGGAGTCTCTCAAGGACAAGCACAGCATCAGTGGTGGAGGCACAGGGAGAATATGGGTTGCACTGCCTCCAGGGCCACCACGGGAAAAGTCAAAGCAGTGGTATCTGGGATGGAAAAAAAAAACACCCACAAAAAAATAAAACTTTGTCATTTATTCCGTTGAATTTTTCTTCTTAAAGTCAAAGACACTGTGGCTGGGGGCACATCTGTCAGTATTTCAAGAAGGCAGTCCTTTTTACTGAGGTCTCCATGTTCATCTGAACATCTGCACCCTTTTGTCCTTTGGGTAGCATTTGGTGAGCCTTTGTTTTGTCCCAGCAAGCTTGTATGTGAGTCTGCCTTGTTCCAGAGATGGTCTCAGTGAAATCATGAGGGTTTTGGCTCATTTCTAATGAAAATGTGCCTCAGAGGCCAGCTTCAATTAAGAATGGCCTCAGAGGTGCATATCTCCACCTTTCTTACGGCAGCATGGAGCCAAGTGTTGATTATTCCAGGACCCATCCCTGGGGCTGCTGGTGGGACAGTGCTGGCATCTGTAAGGACTTGGTCTCTTAGGCAGAAATCAAGACCTTGTGAATACAGACTTATCCTGGGGGAAGTGGGGAAACAAAAACACAGCCAGGCAGAGCCATATGAAACAAGCTGCCTCTCAGCTTCGTTATCATAACTGTCTCTTGTTCAGCTCATTACATGAACCCAGTTCTCCATGTATTTCCTCCAACATTTGTTAGGGGAGGGGAACCCCATGGCTCAATACACCCGCTTTGCCTCCCTCCTCCAACTGAAAACTCTTCCATCACTGCTGACTCTTTTTCAGGAAAACCTTCATTTCATTAACATTTAATTATTGGTTTAATTAAAATAGGCAAGCAGCAGTGTGAGATGTGTATGTTTTTTTATGGCTGAAGGAGATTGCAAAGTCCTCATTCATTTCCCAAAGTAGCTTCCGCAAAAAATTGGGCTGCCTTTTTATAGGCCAATTCTCAATGCCGCTTTCAAATGGGTCCCACAGCCATTCATATAGATTAATTCGGGCAGTGAATCAGATCCTGCTCATTGGCTGCCTTTCAGCACATACTGACGATGCTCCGGGAGCCCTGCGGTAGAGCCCTGAGAGATGATGGGACTCTCCAAATGATTAATTAATCCTCATCCAGGCATTTTTCAGTTCTGTCTTAATTTATTCACATTGCAAAACAAATTTAGTCTTGGTAAAATGGGCCAGATTGACAGGCCTTGTGTGACTGACAATTGCTCTGTTATTCCCACAGAACGTGTGAACAGGGCAAGGTTCTCCTACACTAGTGAAACTTGTGCTGTGACACAGGAGACAACCTCAAAGCATACTCAGACCCTAGTTTCTCTGCTAAAACTGGTAGCTTGGAGGGGTGGCCAAGTGCCAGGCAACCTTTGGACCCAGCAAGACTTAAAGGCAAGACCCTTATTATTTTTTTTAAAAAGAGGAAAATGCAGTGGTGCTTGTCTCTTCTTTCGATGGCTTCTCCAGCATCCCTGTCCCCTTATCCAGCATCTCAGGAACAAAAAGCCTATACACAGTGGAAAAGCAGCACAAAGCAGACAACACGCAAAAACTTGGCTTGTGCCACCATATGAGGAGGTTTCCAGCTGTCCCATGGAAAAGGTAGGGAAGGGACAGTGACGCTCCGAGTGGGTGGATGTATTTCTGGGGATGGAGAAAGCATCACATAAGGACTAGCATGAGACATCCTAGTGCAGTCATGGTTTCCCTGAGAACCAAGTCCATTAGGTGCTAATGATTTTCAAGTAGTAAAAGTGGGTTTGACCTCACCACCGAGATGTGACGCTTTAGATGCTCTTAAATCCCCAGACCATCTGGTCTTTGGAATTTTTTTTAATCACTCCTCTCTTTGCACCAGTGAATTCAGTTTCAAAGAGCTGTGTAGCTCTTTGCAAATGCTGGTTACAAAATAATCACAACAAAAAAGGAAATATTGAAACTTTCAAATATTTTCAGCTCATGCTTCTAGGCAATGCTGGGCTGCATTCCCAGGGTTTTGCAATCCTTAGATCTCTTCGGCCATAGTCCAGAAAGAAATGAGAGAAGTAGCTTTCATTTAGGAGCAACCCTCCAGACACTTTTGCAGGTACCTGCAATGACCTTCATTTACCCAACCCTCTCCAGCAACACGAGCGGAGAATCCAAGTAAAGTACAGGGCTGGGAACAGAACGTGCTGTTTCAAAAGGCTTTTACATCTCTTTTGTACTTGCTAGAAATTTACTCTCATCATTTTTCATTTTAAATATCTTCCTATATATGCCTGGAGGTTGTGGATCTCTTTTCATAACAAAAAGTATAGATCGATCTGCAGGTAGAGGTCTAATTTTCAACATTACCACTGAGTTCCTGGGGAGTCTGGCAACACTTGAGAAAATTAGGTAGTAATGCTGGTTCCCCTGTACCTTTCCCCTAAAGGTAATAGTACTGTATGATAGTGAAATTTAAGGACTTCTTCCTTCTTTCCTTCTCTGCATGGCTTGACTGAGCAATACCTCATTAACTTCTTGTTGCTGAAGCTACCTATCTCCATGGATCCTATTGGATCTTAATTGATCCATGAATAGGTCCGTAGGTCCTATTCAGAGTTATTAACATCATAAACCCCATTATTAACATTATAAAAACTTGGAGCCACAGATTTGCTGTAGGTTTGAAGAAAAGAGTACTTGGAGTGTCGGATAGGGTTTCTTCCTGGCATGCATACCTGAGAAACAATGCTGGGCTAGGCAGACTTTCAGTCCGAGCCAGTAGAGCCATAGGAGCTGGTTTAATGCTGTTATGTCCAATCTCTTTGGGCTCTACTGTCTTCATCAATAACGTTAGACTCATATCACAAAGGCTTGTGAGGCTTTGCGACTTTGAGCTCCTCAGCTGAAAGGAGCCATGTAAGTGTAAACATAATTGTACATTATTGAGGAATGCTGCTGTAATAAACAGTCTCTATTACCAACTGCCCAGCTGTAATATTTGTGTTTATGTCAGCACTTAAAAATCATTGATCTGCAATAAACTCGGTGTGGGGCAAAGAATCTGATCCAAAGGTCAGAGAAAAGAAATGCAATTTTCCTCATCAGAGCTTGAGAGAGCGAGGCTGGAGAGCTGCTGCACAGAGCTCGGCCGGGGAAAACGTGGCTGCATAGAGTTTCACTGCCTCTCCCTTCCTCACTGCTAGAACAGCACTTGGGGTGAAGACCCAAGATCAAAGATGCTTGCAGCAGCAGTCTGGTCACAAGGCTAACCATCGTTAGTCTGCTTGGACTGCCAGACTGCAGGTAACCACCCACTGTGGTGTGCTACTGTGCCAGTGCTGCACAGGCACCTTTGAAAGCGGGAGCAAGCCTCCCCGTATCCCTGTGTGTGGCAGCAGCAGGGTGAGCTCTGTGGATGTCTCCTAACAGGTTTTGCTCCAAACAAAGCCTTTGAACTAGGAGCTGCCTCATTTAATTTTACCTGGGGAACAGGAGAGCTGCTGAACAACAGGTATTATGGAGAGCAATAGCCCAGGTGGAGTCTGACCAGGGGATACGATATTGAACATGTAGTTGCTTAAAACTGGTCCTCAGTACCCGAGCGCAGTATGTTGGGCACTTTATCCCCTGAATGTGCTTCTCTCCCCAAAGGCAGACCCATTCTCCTCTCTTAAGAGAAACCTGAAAATCTCTCCTCCTCAGGCAGCTCCCAATGAGTTCTCTTGCCCATGAGTAGTGGTGGCCGTCCTGCTCCTCCAAATGATCTGGGATTATCCTTTCTCTCATCCTCTGCAAAGCAGCTTCACTGCTTGACTCCCCTTCCTTCAGTGAGTGACCCAAGAACCTAGTCTCTCGATGCCCCGTCACCATGCATCCCAAACCATCTACCCAGCATGAACGACTACGTCCTCCTGTCCCAGAAGTGACCTGGGATCACCCATGCTATTCCCTGCCTTCCTGCTGTGTCCCTTTTTAGCTCCTTCTCTTTTTCCCCAGCCTTGTTCTCGAAGGCATTGCAGATGTCTAGAAGGGATCCCTAGAAGGGATACCACTCCTGGAAATGGGATTTCTAGAGTACAGTGTGTTCCTGCCACCTGATTTCCCTGGTCCATGCCGTGCCACTTCCCTGCTCTGTGAGCTGCAGGGAGTTTGCACTGGGGCTCAGATGGAGGGGAGCAGAGCAGGAGGCAGGAACCGCCCCACCAGATCCACAACAACCTCGAGGTTGCTTGAGGGTGAGCAAATTGTGCCCTCAGATGAAGAGTTAACCAAAGTTTGTTTCTCAGTGGTCCTGGCACATCATGAGGGAACTGCAGAAAAATAAGTTAGAGGGCAGATTGATTGTGCCCCTCTCCATGCACCAGTGTCCTGGAGAAACAGGAGTAATGCAAAGGCAGCGATGAGAAACAGGGCTAACAGAGGATGCCAGGGCTGGCTTCAGTGATAGAGCAACAGTAAAATAGCACAATATCATCACCTGCCAGCTCCTTGCTTTAATCCTCCTGAGTCTGCACATCCATAATTGGGGACGTGTCTCTACCATCTAGGGCACTTGGCAGCCCGCAGCTCCCTACCCTAGAAGCAAGATTTGTGATCAGATTAAAGCCCATTTCATGTTCCCCTCGCTCAGGTCTCTGTCACGCTCACTGCTCCCCCTGATGTTTACATGCGATCGGCTGACTCATTTCCACATGAAGAGCTGACATTTCCCTCTCAAATCCAGCGCAGGGGTCACTGGTTGCTACGTTAAAGGGAAAAACTACAATGAACAGATTTTTCTAGTCACTGCCTCAGATTACAAAGGAATGTTAATCACTAAGTGTTTTTTTGGGAGAAGCGAGAGCAAAGTTACTTCAGGTAGTTCTCAAGAGCATTTTGATGTTTCACACGATATGCCCACGTGCAGAAGCTCACACACGTTCACGCACACGCACACACCGCAGCAGAGCGCCGCTGTCACCGAAATCATCAGGAAAATTTCATCATTGCCCGGGGGAAGGTGCTGTGATGTTGAGGAGCACCTCCACCTCCTGTGCTCACCCCAGAGCTCCCACTTGGTCTCCGCAGGGTCACTTTTTGCCCTGTGCCTCTTTCTGCCATCCGATACGTGGGGGTAATGTCCAGTCTGTGCTCTGGCAGGGACAAGTATGTTAAAAATACAGCAAGCATAGAAGTAGGCAAGGCAGATACGGGACATATTACCATAAGGGTGCTAACAATAAACCACGACCAGATTTATCTGCACGTCTTGTAATATCATTATTCACGGAAACATCACTGCAGACTCATTAAAAGGGCGCTTGACGTATTTAACCTTAGTTTTGTACTCTCCCTCTAACGAAAGTGGAGTGGTTCCAGGGAAGAGGGAAAGGGAACAGACCAATAAAAGGATATAGCGAAATCATTTCTCTTTTGGGACAAGTATTGCAGGGGGTGGGAAAGAGGGCTAGAAATTGTCCTGGAGCATCCAGCAAAGGCATTAAAGATGTGACAGGCACTGCCTGCAACTTTCTTACAATGAGGATGGAGAACATATTCTGTGTTTCTCACTCTTCCCTGGGATTTTTGGAGAATCTTCTGCGAGCTACTTGCTGAAGTTCTGCTTTAGAAAAAGAATGATAAATGACCAGCATTTACACGTGACCTAAAGCCCACTGAAATGCTCCAGAGGGGTCTCCGTGCAGCCCTGCTCCAGCCCTTTGTGTCTTGAATGAAGATGCCGAGGAGGCAGTGGAAGAGAGGACAGATGTGAATCCCCTCCTTGCTGGCCAGCAAACTGCCACCCAAATCAGGCAGCACAGTGAAGGAAAGAAAAGAAGAAGAAGAAGAAAAAAAGAAAAACCTGGAGCCCATAATCATTTTATGATTCTAATTTAACTTTTATGAACATGTTTTGAGCTCCCCTAGTCAGACTCTGGTATTGATCTTTTCAGTATTGTTAACTCATAACCAGACCATATTTGAAGACATAAACTTTAAGAGGGATAATAAAGAAGAGCCAGACTGCACTGGCACTTTCTTCTCAGCACAGGGACTGGGAGCTGTAAATCCTGCTGGAATCGGTGAAATTATGCAAGTGGAGATTAACTCCTGGCTCTGTCAATTTTTGAGATACTGGGCACCAATGACATCAGTCTTTATTTCTGGTTCAAAGCGGAATTGTTTTGGGATATAAAGCAATGGGAGAGTAAGGAGCTAAACAAGGGAAGGGAGAACACTGACTTTTCTCTGTCTGCATGTTTTTGAGACATGGGCCAAATTACAGCATTTTGACCCATTTCTGGGGCAGATGCAGACTCTCTCAAAATAACTCATTGCTTAGATTCAGGTTCTTCCTTCCAACTCAGTTCAAGATTTGACCTAAGCAGGAACATTTAGATCTTGCAAATGGTATTATTCTTTGTGAAGTGAGCTGACCCTGGGCACTAGCACAGGGTGATGGATGTCCTTGCTTTGCTGTACCGCGTGTCCACTCTGCATTTTAGGTCAGGGAGGTTCATATAGTTTGCTCAGTCCTTCTGACTGATGGATACATGAAGAGCCTAAATAACAATGTTCGTGGCCTTTTTTCTCTCCGTGGTAACAATACAAGAAGGACAGTTTTCCAGCCTTGGCTGCTTCTGGGGGAAAAAAATGACATAAAAATACGTGACAGGTTTTCTTTGTTAAATGGACACTAAACTAATGAAGTGAGGGCAGAGGGGAGGAGAGGAATTGCTTTCTGCCCTGCGTATGCAAGATGTGAAAGGTGTTTTCAGTTTGAGTATCAGGCTGAAAAACCTTGAAGCGAAACTTATGCAGTTCCTCTGAGGTCTAACCTGGCATTTGAATTTACAGTGCAGGTCGATAAGCTGTCAAGCTTAAGAGTGAATCTGCATCTGCTTGCAGACAGACTTGGTGGTCCTTGTGCAGACCTTACCCAGCCGCATGCAGTTGGGGATGGCACGTTGAATCTCACAGACAAAAGATGATGGTAAAGTCTAAAGAACTCAGTGAACTCTTTCTGTTAAAAATGATCCGTGGCTCTCAGTTTCAGTTCTGAACAATGTCCTGAAATAGGTGAGTCATTATAACTTCAAATTTTGTTGCTAATTCTTGAAATAGCATAACTCTCTTCCTGCTCAGCATCTCCAATCCCCTCGACACTGCATCTCCCCAAGCTTGTCAAGGTTGGAACGCATCCCACAGCCCTAATTCTGCATTTTCCATGACTCACACCACCCAGCATCACCGTGCTATCTCATGCCAGTTGGAATTAAAACACAAAGGGGATCTTAAAAAAAAATAAAAAGCTGTGTGGTACGTCCTGCCAACAGCTTGGAGGGAGCTCAATGAAGAGCGACCGGAATCATTAGGGAACTCAAGGCAGTGACTTTTGAGGAAAGATTAACATTGCTAAAAATAGACCACGTGGGTAACTAATGACTAGCAGGGTCTGTGATAAAAGTCACTGTGTATCTAAGTGTATAAATAATCAAGGATAGAATTAAATTATTTAGAGTGCACAAAGGGAAACTACCAGAGTGCACTGTTAGAAGCGACGACATTAAATAAAGAATGGGAAACAAAATGGGGACATCACCTCCTCTCTCTGTGTGACTGAACTCTGTTTAACTACGACTTGAACTAAAACCTATCGCTGCCACTGGAAATTTCCCTTCAGCACGGCGGAAACCACTGCAAGAAGGTGCCAAAATTAATTTGTCATTACCTCTTCAGGGTTTTCTTTAGAGGTACTGACTCGGGATCCAGGGCACTAGAGTGGGAATCTCTCTTTTTCCCTCAGTGGCCTCTCTGCCCTGCGCTCTGACAGTATCTGGAAGGAGCCAGATCCTGCTCTCCATCCAGAAGCAGCAGCTCACTGCAGCTGGCAGAGCTACGGCCAGAAGGGATCATTACGGTGCTTTAGCCTGACCCCGTGCGTGACACACGGTCTTTCCGTGCTGCGTCTGCTTCATTGCTTAAGACAGGTACATATCATCAAACAGAATAAACACTGTATTTGTTGCTACTGTGGAATCAGCACAAAAAATACTACTATGACCTCTAGATTTGACTCAGAGGGAGTGATAGAGATTTGCTTGTCCCTTCTAGACATTCAAAAAATGTGTAGACGTGGCACTCCAGGACATGGTCTAGTAGGCATGGTGGTGTTAGGTTGATGGTTGGACTTGATGATCTCAGAGGTCCTTTCCAACCTTAGTGATTCTATGATTCTTCACTCATTTCTCCCCATCCCTTAGGCACCCCCTCTCTGGAGCTCATCCACACATCTCTCTGCAGGACAATTGCCTTCCCTCTTGCACCGAGCTCCATCCTGCAGTTTCCTCTCACTGTCGGGGTATTACCGGATGAGGACTATGTGTATATGTTAAGAAAAATCGTAGTAAGCTATTGTACTATCCTTCCAGGATAAGAGACTACGTGCCTAAGAAAATACAGTAGCTACGCTGTATTTTGGCTTTTTAAGGTTTTAACTGTGGTTGCTCATTATAAACTAAGGAAACATACTCATATTTTCTGTGAAGAGCTTTTTGAAAAGCCATATCTGGAGTAATAAATGGTTCATTGTTAGACTAGCAGGGTATGTGTCATGGAGAATTTACGTGGTGCCTATTAGTTCTAGCGCTGCTCAATACTTTCATTAATAACCAGAATAAAATAAAAAATAAACTTATTAAATTTAGTCACAACACTCTATTCAGAGCAACTAAAATCTCACCGGAGGACACGCTTAAAATTCAACACAGAAGAGATGAGCAGGGATGGTCAACAAAATAAACACAGAGTAGAGGCAACTCTTTAAATAACTGTATAAAAGGGGATCTAGGTTTACCGTTAAGCTGAATGAGAGTCAAAAATGTCACACTGCTGAGAAAGAGGCAAACCACGCTGGGATACATGAACAGCAGTAAGGGCTGTGAGATGCATGAAGTTGGCTTTTTGTTGACTTTGGACTGGTGTGGGCTCAGCTGGAGAACTACAGCCTGTTACAGGCACCACATGGCAGCCAAGGGGTGGATCAGCTGGAGAGATGCTGGAGGACAGCAGTGAAACAACATCTGAGCTTTGGAGGAATGACCTACAAGGAACCAGTGAAGGAAATGGGGCTGTTTTGACTTACAGAGGACAAGACGGGAAGGAGAGGAAGAGAAAGAAAAACCTACTGTTGTGCATAAAGGCTGCAACAAAGAAGGACAAGAAGTAGCAAATTAAACTGTACCAGCATCAGATACTAGGGTAAACCATGTGATGAGGAGACTAGTGAAGTACTGAAATAGACAAGATTGCAGCATCCAGCATGGCCAGTGTTTAAGAACTGGCTACACAAACATCTGTTGAGCACTATATAATACACTCAACCCTGCCTTGAAGTAGGCAGATGAGCTGTGCAGTTCCTTCAGGGTTCCTTGTTCAGAGGTCTGTCCCATCCCATGTTGCTTAAGCTAGTAGGACTTGTCATCATTACAGCTTTGGCACCCTGAGCAACTCTGCTTGGTAGCAACCTTCCTCTGTGCTTGAGACCTACATGCTGTCTCCTCTTCAGTTTACAGGGAGGTGACTTTGGAGCTCAGACAGGAATTTTTGGGATGCTGTTTGTTTTATTTGCACTGAGACCATATTTATTTTATTTCAGCTGACAGCTGTTTTAGACCATTTCACTCTCTGCTGGAAGCATGATAAGGTCTGACATGTGGGTTGTAAATAGCTGGGCAAACTGCACAGTTAAGTCTAATTTTATGTGTAGCATCTTTTATTAATATTGCAACATTTATTGTGTATTTTAAGTCATCATTGATTTTTATTAAAAAATATACTTTTTTTTCTATATACATGCTGCTAACAAAATGAAATATTATGTTTTCCCCCCCTCAGGATGAATTCTCATTAATCTTCTCTAAGTGCATGAGAAGGTGAGAAGCCAACACTCTCAGTGCAAGGCAGCATCAACACCCAAGCTCTTTGACTGAGACATCCTCGTGTATTCATTCCACCTGGATGCAGAAAGGCTGCTTAATTGCACAAACCAGTATGCGTAAGGTGGGGGCCAAGGAAACAAAACGCTCCCCTGCGACTTAATACATCCAGGACTGATTAGCTCTGTTATTATACAATTAAGATTCAGAAGAGAGGTGTGAGATATCCAGCAAGGACTGCATTTTGTGCTCAATCTCCAGGTGATTTCTTAGGGCAAACTGTTTTGGGTCTTACCGATGATATGAAGGTTTTGCAGCAGTATAGTCAGTGCATGAGTAAGAGAACCTAGACCCCCAAGAAGCCTCACTTGTTTAGAGTGTTGCTACCTAGCATAAATAAATGAGAAATGGGTACAATGATTTTCGTTTGATTTTCAGCTAAATCAGGTAACGTAGCTTTGCGTTAATTGAAATCTTGAGTTTGACCTTGCATTAACTGGGGAGCAGACTATAAGGGTATGATTGCTCATTAGACTGGAATGCAGGTAGACTAGATCCCAGATGGTTTTGGTTCTGGACATTTTGATAAGACACCTGCAAGCACTGGCTATGATGATGATGAATCCATGACGGTGGGGTTAATGCAAACACGGTGCAAATACAAATGAGTAAATGCTATAACAACTGAACACGGGCTATGGTAATGTATACAATTAAGGAAATTAATACATAAGGTAGATGCATGGTGTATAAAAGAGCACATTTAAGGCTAGAGATCTCCAAAACTCTATTCCCCAAGATACTGGCTTCAACATTGAGGGAACATCTTGTCATGCCGCACCAAGAAGTTTGTGAGCACATGAAAGGAAGAACTGCCTGCTGGCAGATTTTGTGTGTCAGAGTGTTACTTTGATTTTAATGATAAAGAGGCTCATTTACCTCCACTTCATCTTTTACCATGCAGGTGTGCAAAACCCCAAGTGATAATTTCAAGTGCCTGTTCAGACAGGTGAGCCTGAGAAGGGAGATCACCTGGCCCAGCTGCATCCAACCATCTGCGGTCACAACCACCTCCGTTAGCATCACCTCACCGCAAGGTGTCTGCTGAAGGTGCTGGCAATACCAGGATGGATCTTCTTGTGTGGGCTTAGCTGGGAACATCAGGTCTATGAGAAAACCACCTCCATTTCCCTCCCAGAAAAACTTCCTTAAATAAGTGGTTCCTTTCTGATCTTACCTTCACTCAAGCACATCCCAGCATCCATCATGCAGGGAGAGTTGCTGGTCCAGATGCTGTCAAATGCTCCACAGAAGCAAAGCCCACCCTCCCAAGGGTTTTAAGACTCAATGGCTTTTAGTCTTTTTCTAGTCATCACAATTAAGCCCTGTAATCAGCTGCATCGACACCGCAATCAGCCCAAGCAATCAGCCTCCTGCCTCTGACGCTGATGAACACTGGGAAGGTGCCACAGAGTCAAGAGACTAATTGACCACTTTGTTAAAAAACAACAAAAGGAGGAGAGGGTGGAAGTGCATTTATGCCCCAAACTTAGGGGGCCCAGGAAGGAGACTGGTACCTTGCTGAGGCCTTCAGAGCTAGTCTGAGTTTGCCAGCTGGTTTATATTTGTTGTGAAAAAGGGCTGTAGAAGTGTACTGACTTGTGTCACCCAAGAGACCGATCTGATCTAACTCTGTATGAGCCTGAAATCAGGGGGGACTGGTGCATGGGCTGCTCTGGAATGGTAAGTATGTGTTGCTGAACTAGATCGAAATTGCTATCAGAACTATCTCATGATCCAACATTTGTTAGAGGAACCATCCCAAGCACTCCATTAATGGTTTGACAAGGTAAAAATAAATCTAGGATCACTGAGCTCCTGTTAAATATTTATGATATATATTTTCATGATCTTTAAAGTCCAAGATATAAACAGGGTCCCCACTTTGTATCAAAAAGAGAAAACAGTCATACAATGAAAGCATTTTGCATAGGAACCACACTAGCTTCTCCAAGCTTCATTTTACCCACTGTTAACACACCCAGCTCACTGCTGGCAATGTCTTTGCCCAGGGCTCCATGGTGAAGGTAGATAGGAGGTAGCTGAGAGGCACAGGGACTATACGTCTGCTGTATTTCATCCAGGGCATGGCTGGAAATTGGCGGTGTTCCTGCCTGAGAAATCATCTCAACCTAGGAAATCACCTTTGCAAAGGAGAGATTTGTTGTTGTATTTCAGATGCATAACTCGGTTTGTTTATTGAACCATTAATTATCGGTCTGTGTCTTCTGCCGGTCAGGGCAGAGCAGCATACTGGGGATGATTGTTCCAGTGTGACTCTCCTGAGATAGAAATAGCAGTGTTGTCCAGCCCAGTCACTGTAACAAGGTTATAATGGAAAGCACTGAGCAATTAGCTGGGAGATTTACCTCCCTGTCTTAAAAGCATTTTTATTACTTAATCAATCACAAGCAATTTATAAACAAGGCTGAAGTTTTACACGGAGCCATAAATCTGTCTTATTTACTTCCATGATAAAGCAGGAAAAACAGACCCAAAGTTTGAAAAGACATTTTATCAATTAAAAATAAATAAAAAAAAAAAAAGCAGAACTACCTCAAAAGAAGATAAATTATTTTTCAAATGGAGGAAAGACTTTAGCAAAGGCTGGAGGTAAAAAAGTTCATCTGTCTGTCTATTTGCTAGTCTATAACACCATCCATGACAGCAGTGTGAAGTAGTAGTGTTGTAAAGTGAAAATGAGAACCGTTTGGGGCAGGGACTTTGTCTGTGCATGCCTTCCTCAAGCTGATTGTAGCCAGTGAATGCCATCACTGTGTAACTGCAAAATAAAAATAATAAAAACGCTGAGTCGGCAACAGCATGTGTGCTCCAGATGCCCTTTTTGCTTCGAGAGCTTCTGACTCAGGGCCAGGACAGGACGGCATTAGGAACCCATTAGGTAGAGAAACAATACCAAATTCCAGAGAGAGCTTCTCCAAGGCACAGGAGTGCCTAGACGCTCCTCATTTTCCCTTGGTTTGTCTTGTCATTCGAAGGAGGTTACTGGAAATAATTCACTGGCAGCATTTCTGCATACCAGAAGCAGCTGAACATGTGGTGTAACACGGAGATACACAACCGTGCACCAGGATGCCCCGCTCTGAATCCTTCCTCAGGCACTGAAGCCAGGAGGCTGTTTTGCATCCCTGTACCACTGCTTTCCCAGCATATACTGGTTGGACCAGTTAGATTTCCATACTGGGCCACTGGGATCGTTATCTTGGTATAGATGGAATCAGCGCTTGCTGGCTGAGTGTTTTTTAGCTGGTTTGGCAGCAACCTCAGCTCCACCAGTCCCTCTGCCTCTGACATTCAGTGCCTCAGCAACACTGCTGATTTCTGCAAAACTGGGGCGCTGGTACAGACGTGAAAGTCCCGCTTTGGAGAGAGCTGCTGAAGAGGTCTGTACTGAACCACATGCAAGAGCTAGACTGGAGGCTGAATTCATCTCCATTTGTGGTGACCTAATTGTTCCAGCATCAGCTTTTTCTGGTTTTGACTGCTCTGATCTTACAAGTCCCAGTTCTATTGTTGTGCCATTTCCCACCTCACCTGTCAGCTCATGATTTACACCTTTCCAAAGCAGAAACATACTGATTTCAGTTCAGAATAGTGTTACTTCTATACCTCCCTTACTTCTATTAACTACCCAAGATGCAGGCTGATGGAAAAGCAACTGCCTTTCTGAGAGGGTGATTTTAGGGCAATAAATGGAACAGATGCTCTTGTATTTGCACTGTGTTGTGAGTCCAGGGCAGGTTCACCTGGGAGAACAGGGTGAGCTTCACCCAGCCCCACTCCACCACATCTGTGACCGAGGAGATATGGAAACCTGTGCTGCCCCCCATCCCAGGCTGCACCCTGCTCTGGGGAACAACACCCTTCCTCTTCCTTGGGGCAGCGATAAGACCCTGCCAATGCCCTAAAACTCCAGGCAGTCACTTCTGCCTTACACTACTTGCAGAAGGACCCTTGTACCACACCTACCTCAAAGCCCAAGCTCAAATCTTGCTTGAGTAACCAATGACAACATGAAGCAGCTCAGAGAGGCACTTTGGACTTTATGGGTGTTCTCCCACTGTCTGCCCCGTGTTTCAGGTTCATCTGTATAGGAGGCAGCAGCAATTCTCTACAGCTCCACGGTGACAGGAAAGGAAAAAATTGCCTAGATTAATAAACTCGTTTCCAAGGTATTCCTGATCAAGGCTTCCTCTCCCAGCGCCAGGCAGGAGTGTCCCGTGTTGGGCAGGTGCTTTGTGCTTGTGGCATCTGCCCTGTCCGCAGTGCAGCGGCCGAGCCTCCGGGACTGCTGGGCGAACGCAGGTTGTGCTGCGTGGTGGCATCGCAGGCGGGTCTCACATTTCAAGACCTAATAGGAACAAATGTGTCACCGCATAGTTCAGTGATTTAACAGCTCTGAGTGTTTTTGACAAATAGGCACTGCCTGGTTTCAATTCATACACTTTTATTGCAGATAATGAAAGTCAGATGCTCGCTAGTTCAGCTCCTTGCAGAGCTGAGGCACAGCTTTTGCCCAGAATGAGATGAAATATCGCAGCCAGAAACTGTCACCCCCGCACCTTTGGGGTACAGATTCCTGCACCATCCTGAGGTTTAAGAACATATATAACACAAGAAATGAATGTCATCAAAACATCATAAAAGATTTAGAAATTAACAGGCGGGAAAATGTTGACCCATCTGATCCTTCCCACCATAACAGTCACAAATAATAGATGCGCATCATTCCTTACAGTACATATATCATGGATTTATCATCGGATGATTTACTCTCCCAGCCCAACACACTTGCACAGAATAAATATTTCTGCCTTCTTAATTGGCACTGAAAATGTGAGATAGGTTTCGTTCCATCCTGGCACTTATTATCAACATTATTTATTATTGATCAAATGCTGCGAAATGCTTTCAGTGTTCTACAAACATAAGAAGATAAAGACCTTGTCCCATTAAATATACACATTGTGTTTAACTCTGAAGGGCACCAAGAACCCTGTTAAAGTCGATAGCCATTTATCTTCTCAGGGGAGTATCCATAGACAGACCAATTTGGACCCGTGTAATTCTCCTCTTGGAGCCCAATTACAATGTGCTGTGAATGAGAATGTCCCCAAAACTGTGCTCAGCCACAACCTTTTCTTCTACAGGGGCATGTTTGGATTTAACACAAAGAGGCAGGGAGAAGCAGGTGATGTGTAGCAATGTCTACGTTCTGACAAATATTTTAGAAGACAAAGCAATGAGTCAAGACAACAGGACCTCAGTATCCAAGCAATCCGAATAATATTCTTTATTGCTCCATAAAGCTCTGGCTGCTCATGCCAAAGAGAAAGATATGTGGATATTGTTTCACCAGGCTCTCTGAAAAGTTTCTGATCTATTCCTGCTCCAGAGCACAGAGTAACTGATGGGTCCACAGGAATAGTGGGAGAAGATTTCCTTTCAAGATTGTTCCAAATAAATACCAACTAACTAGGAATTTTATTAGCAGCCATGGACTATTTAATTTCTTTATAATGTTGAGCTGCTGTTTGCCTGAAAGCAGACCTTCTAGTGAGATTCGCAAGGCATGTCCAAATATGTGCTAAACAATGCTGTAAGAGTAAACTGCTATGGCATCTCAGAATTTGTGAGTCCAATTCTTCGCTAGACTGAAAGTGAACTCTGCTGAGTGTACCACAATACTCAGAAAGATTTTGGGTAGATTTCAGTGAAAATTCGTGAACCTCTCTGAATTTGCTGACCTGTTCCATTCATTGCTACTGCAATGACTGGCTGGATCCGCACGGTTTTCAGGGGTGAATTGTACAATAGTGTGCTGCTTCCAGATGCACAGGTCTTCCAGACCTCTTCAACTGGCAGGCCTTAAGTTTCAAATCTGTAGGTGTTCAAAATTGCACACAGGATCAAAAAGGAAATATTCCATTTATTTAAGTGCACCTGCACTTTGACATTTCATGAACTACTGAAATCAGGCTGTGTGGCAGGTTTTATTTCTTTCCATTTTTTTATAATATAAATGATAGCTTGTACTTTGCCCTCTTTCCTACCCCCAGACCGGCCTCAGCAGTGATGGACATCCACCTAGACTCTTTCAGATGCTGAAATTTAGAGATACTTACTTCCCATCCCGCTGCTGCCATTTTTCCGCCTTGCAGGCAATTGATTAATACAATAAGCCTCATCAACTACATATGCAGTACAGCAGCTATTGAGCTAATCTATCTTATTTCTAAGCAGGTTTTCTATAATATAATTATTGCAATTATTTTAACAGACAAAAAAAATTTAAGTACTAGGAACTTGCTTCTCCACTCAAGCCAGAAATTAGCAAAAGAGCTTTTCTCTTGTTTATTTAAGCACCAGAAGTAGTGTTGGATTTTCAAAGGAAAAAGAGCATATCACACGTTTTACAGCTTCTGAACAAGGATTAGCTCTAAACTGTGGAAGAACATGACTGAAATGAGGGACAGTCAGAATAGCAGCTGCTGTATCTGCGATGGGATATTTAATCTCCAGCTTGTAAGGAGCAAATATGAGCAGTGGATTTTGCTCTCAGCTTCTATGAGCAAAATCAGAGGGTGTTTTGTGAGAGAGAGGATGAAATCCAATGCCCTGGCAACTATTTCCCTTACGAATGTAACTCCAACAGCTCCCTGGATTGTATCTTAATGCACAGCCTGTGGTTTATCACTGTGCTAGGGTCAATGATGTAAGGAAAGGAATGAATCACTGTGGTCACCTTTCTGAATTCTTTGCTTGTCAAACCATTTTTCTTACAATGTTCATATGATGCTAAATGGGAGGTGGTAGAAAAATGCAAAAATCAAACTCACATGAATGAACATTGCTCTTACTCAGCAGGATCCTTTGCAAAACGTATTTTTATTCTTCAGAACATGTTTCTATTTGTTTGATTTTTTAAAATAATGAATCTATGTGAAACATAGTTTTGACATTCTTAACTTCCCCTTTTTCCTGTTTTCTTTCTCTGACCCATTTTCCTTCATGTTTCTCTTTTTCCCTGTTTATCATAGAAAAGGAGGCTCAAAACAGGAATAAACAATACATTTTCAAAGACTTATTTAAGTTCAATATTCACATCTAGAAGAAAGAACATGTAGTCAAGTTCAGCAGATACTATCAATAAAAAAATCCACTAGTTTTCTCGTAAGTGATTAACCATTGATTGTAAATAATGTGAACTCTGGTAACTGTCTTCATACTTCTACTCTTACCTTAAACACTTCAGAAACCTGCACAGCTGTGAAAAGGTCTCTGGGGACAGCCAGTTTAACTTCCAGAGCTTGTTTCCTTAGTATTAGGTTTGTCAAACGCTGTAAAACACTTGCCTGAAACCTTCTGTGCAGCGCTACTTTGCAGAGCTCAGTGCTACCATGGACTGAAGAACCTCTTGGCCATTTCCAGCTCTGTGGTTCTCTGATCCACAAAGAGGGTTTGAGCTTTTTTAAAAGTCTCTGAGCTCTACTTTCAGAGAATAGAGGGGACTCAGGAAGGTATGACATGGCTGGGCATTGCTCCTCCACCCTCAGCCCTTCTTGAGCACCCGCAGCCATACACTCACCCTTGGTCTCCTCACCCAGCCGGGACAGAAGTCTGCCATCTCACCCTTCCTAAAATCTGTTCCGCAACGATTTCATGGAAGCATAGAATCATAGGTTTGGGTTGGAAGGGACCTCAAAGACTGTCTAGTTCCAACCCCTCTGCCATGGGCAGGGACACCCTCCACTAGACGAGGCTGCCCAAAGCCCCATCCAACCTGGCCTTGAACACTTCCAGGGATGGGACCTCCACAGCTTCTCTGGGCAACCTGTTTCAGTGCCTCACCACCCTCACAGTAAAGAATTTCTTCCTAACATCTAATCTAAATTTCCTTTTGTTTAGTTTAAAACCATTACCCTTTATCCTATCATTACACTCCCTGGTAAACAGTCCCTTTCCATCTTTCCTGTAGGCCCCCTTTAGGTACTGGAAAGCCCCAGATTTGGGCTAAATCTCTTCCAGATGGATCCCCAGTCAATGTAATTTCATCTTCATTCAACTTAATTTCCCCCTTTTTCACTACTAGGCTCTTCCTAGCTCTCCGGGCAAGAGCGGAGAGCAAAGCAGAGGAACCAGACACTATGTGATGAACAGCAGAAATATTCCACGGCTTGCTGCCCTCCCTGACACCTGCTCTCTTGGATGTATGTTTTACCCCGTATATCATCTCTAAATGGGAAACGGACAGGCATAGTTGTGCCCACATACTTCCGCCGTTCCATGCCTGTTGCACCTGTAGAAATCATGCCTTCTATGCCCATGGGGCTAGTTAGCCCAGATAGCCAACGGATCAGTGAGGCCCTGGGTAAGCACACTCCACGCTCATAAATTAGGTGCCAGCAACTTTGGAAATTGGCCCTTGGCATCTCATAGCACGTTCCCTTCCACTCCATTACTACAAAGCTGTTATGGGATTCACTGGGGCGAGAGGGATTTCTAGGGACGCTGTGAGCCAGGACAAAATGCGCTTTGCTGTACCTTGCATAAAAATACCTTCTTTTAGTGCGCAGGAGCTCATTATGCCAACTTTGTCAGAGGTGATTTCTTCTCCTCGCACCCTGCTAGACTCTCTCCTGCTTTCAGAGCAGGAGCTGTGATATTCCTCTGGGAAGTTCCTGCCACCTGGAAGGATCAGGCTCGTCTCTTCCTGCCTCATCAGCTTTCCATTTCTTTTCATGTTTCATTTTAAAATGAATTTCTCCTGTTCTCTTTGCATCTACCTCTTAATTTGAATCATACTCTGCTATTGATCTTATGAATGCTGAAATTTATTCACCAGATAACGTCTTTATGACTGCTTTGCCTCATTTCATTCTAAAAAAGAAATATTTTGCAATCCAGTTTCTACAGAAGCTGCCTTACAAAATAATTTTTTGTCGTACGTCATGGAGGAAACCTGCAAAGCTCTTACATTGCTGCGTGCGGGATGTTAATCCCAGCTCGTGAACATGTTTCTCTGGAGTCCTGCAGCTCAATAAGCAGAATCACTTTGATGACTAAACTGCTAAATCAACACTCGTCTTACTCTCTTTAAAAAATAACTAAATAAACCTTCCTTCACCTGCCACTGAAACAAACAGAAAACAAACTAGGATCCCTTATTGTGACTCAACATTTTCTGCAGTTACCAAATCCTGTCATGATTTTTTTTTTCCTCTTCTGTGAATAGTTTTAAAATCACTTATGGCAGAAGTAATAGAGGGAGAATTTCCATTTTCTTCTTACTTTCATGTGGTTTTGCTATTTGAAAAGATTTCCGAAACCGAAGAAATAGATGGATTAGCAGCGAGAACGGGACAGAGGTGCCAGGTAAAGTTGGGTCACCGCCTAGCCCCAGTCTGCACAAATGGAATAGCACTGCTATCTGGTGGCTGCTCCATGACTCATGGAAAATGCCTTGGTTGTCTCAGACCTCTATTTGGAGGACAGGTATACATAGCTCAGAGGTTTGCAACCCAGCTGATCCAAGCAAAGAAGCCAAGGATTAGCCAGGCTGCTGAGCTTAAACTGACTTTGACTGACAGGGGGGAAAAAAAAAAAGAAAGAAATAAAAGATCGCGGTTGGGAGGGGTGTAAAGGGGGGAATATATTTGCCAGATTGCTGAGGGACAGGGAGAGGTCTGCAAAAAGTTGTTTTCATCATGACAGTTTCCTGATTGTCATCAGATTTCATTCTGCAAAAAAAATGAAACAGATAGTATCAGCACGCCCCACTTGTAACAGTCTCAGAACTGAGAGCTGTCATGTTGTTGCTCAAAACATGAATTTGAAAAGAAAATGGATGTTTCTTCTGAAAAAAAAAAAATATTGTTTTAAAGAGCTGATATCTGAACTAAATGTTTCAGTCATGTTTAAATGTTACACTTTGACCCAAGATCAATGAGAATGTGGATTGTGGTGAGGGTTTATTTAATACAACCTTTTCTGGGTTTTTTCAGTCCTGTCTTGATCTGGTGACAAAACCAGGCTCAAAAAATACATTTTCAGGCAGAACACCAGTATCCCGGCCAGATTTTGTAAGGAAATAAATTTGTAAAAAAGAAGTTCAGTTAGAAACAATGCAGACCATCACCGCAGTTCAGGTTTTGGCCACACAGAAATGCCCCAGCCGTGGGGTTTGGATCCAGAGGGATGCCCACAAGTAGGGCTGCTCCCAGTAAAACAGCCTGTGTCCAGCCAAGACCACCCATCCGGATTAAGGAACTGCAAGTGTGTATTGACGAGCAAAAGATGTGTCACGAAGAGGTCTGGACCCGTGAGCTTAAGATGTTAATTACAGCAGACCCTTACCTCGTGAGAATAAATGTTGGTATTGACTGGGGTGAAATGAAGCAGTGAAATCTATTCTGCAGAGACTGTTCGGGCGCTTTCAGGCCCATCTAAGGAAGCCTTGCTTTCTCCTTGACAGTTTAAAGACCAGACATGAACAACTGCAACTGTGACTTGCTGCTCTAAATATAGAATAACACAAATTATCACATGCTGACAGGTTTCAGTTCCATGGATGAGTCTGCCAGCAAGGCCTTGAAAGCATCTCCGCTCGGCCGCCTGCGAACCGAGCAGATGAGCTATCTGTGAATAACGTGGTGAAACCAGTAGTTTTCTTCATTGCGTAGGCCAGCTCATCTTACGCTCTTCACCATCCCTCTTAGGACAAACTCAGTCCATATGAGCACCCCACTCTTTCTCGTCACAAGATAGATGCTTTTCTCATTGACATAACTTGATGGGGGAAGAATTACACCCCTGCATTAGACAGTGCCTGATTTTTCTCTTACAGCAACAGTGATAAATCTGTGCCTGGCACTGCATCATGTACATAAATCTGGCCCTGCAGACCACCAGCCAATGTATTTTCCCACACAATTAAAGGTGCCAAAGATTTTTTTTTCCCTCCTAAGTCGCACTTCTGACAATTTTACAAAAACAGTATTATGGAGAGAAAGTTAGCATCCTATCAGCAAGTCGTGAAATGTAACAGTGTTGAGATGTTTTGCATTTCATGCAACTAACCTTAATGCAAATTTATTACAGCTTTGGAAAAAAAACACATTGCTTCAAATAAAAAAAAAGAAATCCTCAGAAAGTGTTAGATAAAAGCATTCTGACTATTTCAATGCTAAACCGCAAAATATTGGTTGGGAGACTTGTAATACAATAATTTGTGTCATCTCTTTATGTGCAAATTTTGAATAGCAATTGGCTGCATCAAACGTCCATCGTTGCGTGCCGCAGAGCTAACCCACTGTCTGGAAAATGCACCTTGTACTCAGCAAAGGAGAGCAATGCCTGCTTAGCCCATCATTAAGAGCACTCTCATTAAGTAACGAGTAGACACATTTAGCCCTCAAAAGTGGTAGAATTAGTCCTCTTCACTTTCCCTACAAAGCTGGTTCTACCTGGGATTTTGCCTGAAGGAGCACGAAGTCAGAAGCTGTTAGAAGTGGTGTCTTCTATATCTGAAGGACTCACCAAGTAACAGAGATGAGCGATGGGTTTGCGTTTTCACGGCACTGGGGACAGCACCTGTCTGTGGGACCAGCTGGAATAAAAGGAATTTGAGTTGTAGGTGGATGTAGGGGGGAAAAAGGAGGTGATTTAAAGAAACCACATCCGGACTCTTGGTACTCAGAAGGACTCTGACCAAACATGCAGTAGTGAGGAAAACAGGCAAATGCAGTCCAGATTTATCCTTCTGGGTCAGGTTGGTTTGTATTCTCCTCATAAAGAGTTCCTGTGTTAGAATGCCTGGAAAATCCTGGGCTGTTTGTTTTGTTTTATTATCATGTGTCCCTGGAGATGTAACTGCAAACCCCGAGGGAGCGATTCATACCACCAAAGTTAGGCAGCTACCTCAGGCACCAAATTAGGCTTCTTATCACCTGTCCAGATAATCATGGAAAAGAGAAAGGGCACTTCAGCTTGACTAGGATACAAATTACTCTCCAGAAGCGCTTATCTGTCAGCGCTGGTTTTATGGGGAGCCTGAGGCCATCAGAGCTGTGTGGAGTGAATCTCCCTGATCCTTCGGGACCACAGGGTAGAGCCGTGGGAAAAAGCATGCTTAAGCCACGGGAGAGCAGGTGGACCACGGGCCCCATCTCTGTGATGGCAAAGAACCCTCTGACCACAAAGTGTGCTTTAGCAGGGCACTCCCGACTGTCTGAGATGTAAGATATAAGTCTTTGACTTATCATGAACTGACCTTTTCCAGTGTGAAATTATTCAGCCAGCAAACTCCCACCCAGCAGCCTCTCCCTCCAAGTCTCCTACCCAGAACACGACAAGCCCCAAAGGCTTTTTTTTTCCTCCTCATTTTGTATCATTTCCTGGCAGAACCAGCACTGTAACAGGGAACAGTTCGTTCCCTTGATCCTCTCCCTGCTGATGCCTCATATCCTTTACTTACACAGTTCCACTAATGCCTTGCTTTGAGAACATGAATGCAAGTATTTTGTGAATCTCCTTCACTCCAGGGACTGGGATAACTCCTTGTTCAGGATGGAAAAGCATATAAACAGAATATTTAATGAAATGACTCTAAGCATCAGTCATACCTGAACAAAGACCTGCAAATGGCCCGGTAATACGCTTTATACCTGCTTCTTCTCTTAGATTGCGCTGCAGGCTATTTACAATTCACAGTCCACATCTCCCTGCATCCAAAATGTCATTCTTTCTCACTTACTTCCTGATTAAGTGACAGAGTCTAATCTCAGCACAGCCTCCAAAGTCGCGGCAAGCACATATCTTCCCAAAGATAACCAAAACAGTTGTTTTATTTATTTTCATTCTTTTGTGACTCAGTATTTGCATATTAGAGTGGTTATTGGGGAGAGAAAAGTCACGGATGCAAATTTGACATTCAGATGTCAGCTTCTCCATAAATAAGGTCAACGGTGATGAGGACACTTGCTAGTCTCCAATTATAGGTCTCTTAATGCGTAAATAACGCTAATGCATGGCATCTGCCATCGGAGCACAACTAATAAAGATGATGTTAATCAAAGCCAACCCTGCTGAAATTTGCCCCTCTTGCTGTTTCCTGGTTTTTTGACTCAGAGGAGATTAAGACATTGACCTGAAAGCTGCTTGAATCACTCAGCATACATAGCTGGGTTCTGCCCAGCCCTCCTGGATCAAAATGTGTCCCATGCCACCTTCTCCCTTCGCCGGGCACCCTTCCCAGCCCAGAGCAAAGCGTGGCCTAATTTTACGAACTAGGGTGAACCCAGCTCAGGTTCCAGCCCAGGCAGTGCCACCTGCAATTCAATCCCAGTGGAAAGAGGATCTTGGCCCTTTCCAAACGGGACACCGGCCACTGCTGTGAGGACACGTTCTCTGAGCCCACCTTCAGGAGCTGACAGGGTAGATGACACTGTGATGAGAGGCTTAGTGCCCTGGAGAGGGCTGACAGAGTCATTGCTTGAGCCCAGCAGAAGTGCCAGCGTTTGACCTCTTGCTATATTTTCTCAGGCAAATAGCTCCCTGCAGGGCTGTATGCTTCCGATTGCATAGCGCTTCTGGCTGGAGCTAATTGGTCACTCCTTTTTATCACCTCTCCGGTATCATTTGGATAAACTGGCTCTATCACTCTACAGCCCCAGAAACGTGAGTAGGGTAACAGGCTGAAGATGAGAACCCAGCGCTGGCTGCCAAATGCTTCTGGGGCTTGTTCTGTAGGCATCTTGGTTCTTCACTAATACTTTTATCCCCTTCCCATGAATCTCTGTTTGCATCAGGTCGGTATTTCTTGCTTTTTATAGAGCGGTGCCATGGCAGTTCCCCAAGCTGGAACCCCTGGCGCAACCTTCAAACAGAAAGCGAAAGGCTCTCACGGCCGGCGAGGAGACACGGCGCAGGCAGCAACACGCACGGGAACCTCGGAACACCTGGGTTCTTTGCCTGGTTTTGCCTTTGGCTTTCAGGGGAACGTACTTAAGGTTTTTATGCCTCAGTTTCTCAGAAGCTGCTTGCAGCCACCTTTGTAAGATACTTGGAAGTTTGTGGATGGGAAGTACGCAGCAGCAGCGGCTTCTTAGTGTCAGGCGCAATACTTCGTCTTTCTCAGATCAGGGCAATAAAGAGTTGATGCAAAGAGAAAGGCAGCAACAGTTAATGCTTAGGAAAGAATTGACTTCCATATGGTACAATGACTTCCTTTGGGCTTTTCTCCAGCTCTACCTCAATAATCTGCCTTTTATTACCCTTTATATGAGTTTCAGATTCCCTGGCTGCAGGGGCTGGCAGAGAATGAGGTGGAGCTGCTCTTCTGAGACAGCTCTTTTGGCTTTCTCCAACCTGACGACCATAAGCTGGAGTTCAGAGCAAAAGCTGTGGTGAGAAATGTGGGCAAAGAGCAAGTCTTCCTGCTGCTTTCCAAGCTGTGTCCCTCGCTGTAGCAGCAGCATGCTCCAATAAGCCTGGAGTTACCCAAATGCGCTTGTTGGGGCTACTCTGGCAATGAAGAGGGAGACTATCAGGTCTAGCAAGAACAGAGAGCAAAAGAAAGGCAGGAGCTACCTGCAGCTGAAATCTGCAATGCTAAGCACTTGTGAAGCTTTGTTTACAAGCGGCATGAAAAAAAGCTGTGGATTGAAGTCAGTCTTTGGAACAGCGCAAAGAGCAGCACTGCTGTGAGAGCTGGTGGCCCCCAGCATCAAGAGGAGCCTTTCAGCCTTTTCCTGGCCTTGCCAGGAAGGTATTTATTTATAGTTTCATAAGAGGACTGAGCTGAGAAATGTCTGGATAGGGAAGAAGCAAACAGGGAAAAGCAGAAATTTTCTCCCTTTTTAAGAAACACCAGAGAGCTGTGAACCTGGAGCATCTGGCATCTTGGCTTCCCTGGCCATTCCATATCACTTCAATGGCCTCCATCAGCACTCCTGCAAAGTGATCCCTGGTGTTACCTCTCCTGTCTGGGAAAACATCTCTCCCTCCAAGCCCATGAGACATGTGCAGTGATCAAACGAAAACAAAACCAAACCTTGGGTAACTGATGAAGTTAGTGCAACACCACCAAACCTTGGATTACTGGTGATTTAGAGAAAAGTCTGGAGATTTGTTTCAAGACCCTTTTTTTCTGTAAGCCAGCAGATAACCATTCAGACACATCAAAGATTTTGATCTCTAAGACCTTTCTTCATTACTGCATTTAATAAAAAGTATTTAAAATCCTCAAATACAGCAGCCTGAAAACAATGAAGAACAGCTCATACTCAGGCAGTAGAGCCTGGCTCCGGGGTTTGCATCTGACCTGGGAGTCTCTTGCCTTATTCCAGGGATTTTCTTATTAACAGGAATTCACCAGCACAAAAGGAATTGCCAACAACTTTCCGGTCACAAAGTTCCCTTTGTATTCAATGCACCTCAGCAAATGGGGAAGAGCAGTCATACAATACAAAATGCGTTAATACACCATAACCTACTCCTATATTATAAGACTTGCTTATTGCTCCGGTGATTGATTTATCTTTAGTATGCAAGATGCTGAGCATCGGGCGCCTTACAACTGCTTGAGCACAATTATCGTATTGATTTGATGTGACAGTAGCTCTGTGTTTAAGGTGGTTTATGTTTTTTAATTTGCAATTAAATAAAAGGATATCAACTCCCCAAGATGGCTGGCAGTTGTTTATACCCTGCAGTAGTTGATGAAGCGAACTTTTATTTGGCTTCATAAAACATACTTGTTCTGTCACTCTGAAGCACATTAGCTAGAGTTCTCAGAGTGGTTTCTTATCTAGCAAAAGATAAAACTAAACTCCAATCTATTTTAAAATAGGCCAGGTAACAACATCAGTGTTGCAATGGGACTATAATGAAGTAAGTGAGCTAGCAATATTGTACTATTGATAAAAGTAATAGTGATAATATATTTCTATAGCACATTTCATCCTGAAGGATCCTGCAGTGCTTTGGGTATTCGCTTGTTCCTTTGCACTCTTTCCCCCTCCCTTCCTCTCTTTCATTGTATCTGTATAAATATACTCACATATATATGTATTTTATTTAAACCCCCTTCTTCCTTCACTGCTTATATATTCTCAACTTTGTGGAAAGGAGGAATCTTGACAGCTGCTTAAAATCAGGTACTGCACTACAGTTATCAAGCTACAGATGAGATTGCTCCACCGTCCATGACTCTAAGGGAATAACCCTCCCACGGAAGATCCCCATTGTCTCACACAGAAGCTGGTACCTCTTTATGCTCATGCTGCTTGACTACTTCACGAATCTGAGGTGCTGCACAAAAAAAAGAATGGAAAGATAACATTTTCTCTCTGAAACTCTTCTCTGCAGACCATGCATAGCAATGGCAGAAGACTGATCTTCCTCCTACACATGCCATAACTTCGTCTCAAGGTCCCACTCTTAAGGGGGGAAAATTTCCCCTATTACAACTGCCAAAAAAAAGAGGAAAATCATCACCACGTCCTCCCTTGAAAGCTTGATTCATTATCTCTTGAAGTTAATAGCATATTTTCTACCATCTTCAGTGTCTTTGGACTGGTCCCAATTCAGTACAAAGGCAATGGGTATTTGCCATCACCAGATAGTTCAGCCTGGAGGCTCTATCAGCCCTTGCTGCTTTGGTGCCTGCCAAGCTGAAGAGTTAAAGTTAACTGGAGGACATTTAAAACCAATGCATGTTTCAAGTATAGATAAGACCTGGTCTTGCTGAACTATGCCCAGTTGGCCTGCATCCAGAGCTATAACCTCCAAGTGATGCGATTGCCATCTCTCCATTACCTTCTTCATTCCAAAGATTCCTCCTTGCATGAATGTGGCATGCAGAAACACAAAACACCGGGAGGGTCAAATGTTTCCTAATGTTGTATAACATACCTCTTTAGACTGGGGTGGGTCTCCAAAAATTCCACAGATTCTGGGCTATCCATTCATCAACCTAAATAGAGTTCTCGTGTTTATCATGCCATATGAAACATGTGTTGACTATCAGATGATGTACTATACTATAGCGTATATACATCAGAATTACTGTGTCACCTTGTGCTTGTTCAGACAGAAACAGAACAAAAAATAATCTATAAATATCAGGTCAGACCCTAAAAATGGATTTGTTTTGACTGCAGCAGTGCCACTTCTACATGAATATTCCAGCAAGCAATCATAACAGGAATGTAGTAGAGACTAATATTATCGAATGCTCCCCTCAAGGAGACTATTAAACTAGTCATCATGTCATCATTTGCCATTATTTAGTCCAGAGTCCTCACTTAAGGAGCTGGATCCATCCAGCGTAGGAACCAGTATGTGCCACATGATCTCAATGTCTACTCCAAACAACCAAAGTAATAAATTATGAATATCAAGTACACCAAACACTGTTGATGGCCAACCATTTATAAGCAGCCTACATGCTAAAATGTGCATTCCATTGTCTGATCAATTTTTAGGGCAGACAGGACAATTACATCATCCAGCTACTGAACAGCAGAGGCCATTATATTTCAGTTTATCAGCTTTAAATACCATGACACAGCCTGTCATCCTGGTGCAACGCATTGTTGAGATACTGGTTCACAGACCCAAAACAAGTTTTAGTAGTAGCTGAAGGCACATGCAATCTAAGTTTATGACATACAGACACATCTCTGGCAAGTTCTGCCATGAGTGAAAGTGAGATTAACACCAGATTGGCTCCACAAAGGAATGGAGGTGGAGAGAATGCTCTGAACACTTACACAGCAACAGAAACACCGATTAAAGGAGAAGTCTGTAATGCATTAGTTATTGTGTGTCATTTCTGAATTTCTTGCTCAGTCCCAAATCTTCTAGTTTTGGGGGGAGTTTGGAGAGCACATAAAGAATAAATATATAATGCCCAAAATATAGCTAACCAGTACTGCAGAGTAAAATAATTAAAAAGCTATTGTTCTTCCACCGCACATGAAGCCTTTATTCCAAAATCTCTTTGACCCTGTGCATAATAATAGCCTCTTATTTTAACTACAGGTGATACATATTAGTGACCGATTTTTGAGCTATCCATTTTCCAGCTCTTTCATGTTGCTCATAGCTTGAAAACACATTTAAAGAAACAGTTTAAGGTTTTGTATACTTTTAAAAAAACATTCTTGAAAAAGCCCAGCTTGTAAAAAGAACACAGATTTATTATTCCTTTCTTAACAGCACACAGGCTATCAGAATATCGTCATTTGCATGTGTGTCGAATTCCTTGGAGTACAAAAAGACCCCAAATTAATGGATGAGTATAGAAGGACCATAAGAAATGTTTAGAAAACAAGAACGCCCACATGAATCCAACGAAATGCACTTACCCAGTTACAACGTCTTCTCCTGGCTGCAGGGGACCATTCTGTCCTATGCCAGCTGCAGATGTGGCCAGATGTGTTAACTGAAGCAGCCCCACTGAAATCTAGAGTGTCACATGGACCACAAACAACCACAGTTCTGACCCAGGATTTTTGAGCTGATGGACAAACTTATAAAAATAAGAAAGGTTATTTAAAGGGAAAGATTTATTTCATGTTATGCAGGTGTCTGAAAGAGTTATGTGGTGCTTGGATTAATAATGACACAGTCTGTCTTGTGTGAGGAGATGACCTGGCTGAATTGGTCCCAATTCTCATAGCTCATGAAAACTTTGTGGCAAACCTTGCACAGGCAAGGAAAGATTAAATGACAGACTTTGTGGTTTAAGAAACAGCGAATTTCCACCTTGCTTACTTAAGTCTGGGCATTTTCCTTTGGTATAAATGCATATGGCCACCTCAGGCCACCCCTGAAATCCAGCTACAAGACCTGGCTCCAAACCTTTCAGCAGACCTCTATAAACCACTCCTGGGCACTGTTTCCCATATACCTGCTGGCAGGAACCACATAAATGTTCCATAAATATCCCAGTGTGGGGTCCTATTCTCTGCCTACGCCCTTACCAGACAGACAGGTGTGGTAAATATTCTGTAAATTTTTAGCGGCATCCTCTGTTCTCCAGGTTGAAGTGGTTTTCTATTCAGTCATAAAATGCATATGCTTGGGGGGTGAGCTCAAGAGGGCAGAACAGGATGACCTCCAGAGGTCCAGCCTTCCTTACACACTTTTCTGGGGTTACTGCAGTGGAGAGAAAGGGAGGAGAGGGGGATGCAGCACCGTGAACCTTTACACCATGTGGATATTTGTTAAACTGCAACTCATTTCATACAGATGCCAAACTGCGGTAACTGTAGCCTACAGCCAGCTTGGGTTTTGAGCTGACAGCCCCGAGATGAACAGCTATGGGTGCCAGCAGTTCATGCCACATAATTTTCTCCCTCTTCATTTATGTCTCCTGCTCCCATCTGCTTTCCACCCAGAAAGGAGACAAGAGCGTTCCACCTCAGTCCAAACTGCACTGGATGAAGCACAGGCAGTAGCACTGACAACAGATGCAGCAATGAGGTGGTCTTCTTACTTCATTCCATTTTCATGGGTCTTTGACCTGTGAAGATGTTTTACATCAGATAAAAACAAAAAGAGTAAATGACCCCACCTAATATTTCAGATCCCTGCTTGGTATTGCCCCAAAGCAGTAGTACGGGCAGAACGTTTCTCCCATCACCTCAAAGGATGACACTGAGTTTCCTTTCCAAGGAATCCAGGTCATATAGACATCGTTGTTTCTGTGCATGTGCACGTTTCTTGCTCATCTCAAAAATAGAACCCCATCACAGGGCACCAGTCCGTACTTAGGAGGAACAAAAGAAAGACTTGCAGAGGAGGTAAAGTGGGACTGACTTCCAACCCGCTTGGACTCTGTTTCTAGCAGTGTTTACTCTGTATTTACCAAAGGCAACAAATACATACATGGTCATCATTATAAACTGCTTTGTGACACAGGCCAGATTCAGATGCCCCGGTTCTAGGAACAGGGGATTCAGAAAACACCTTGAACATCACCGTCTCACCCCACAGGAGTTTAGGACTACAGCGAGGCCTTATGTAAACAGGTCCTTGCACACCGCATGCCTTGGAAGTGCCAACCAAGATCCCATCACCCTCTTGTTCTTCACACGTTACTCATTTTCAATGCTAAAAGCAGGGCCCAAGACTCAGAGCCTGCTGGGAACAAAGCCACACTGATATTGTAGTGTTTTGCTGCTCAAAACAGCAGACTTCAACTCAGCGTCAGTGCAATGTTGTAATTGCACTGTGAGATGTAAGACCACAAACACCAGGCACGGAAAAACTCTTTCCAATCCTGCAGACAAATTTCTAGAATTACAAAGCTGTTCTTACTCCACATTGGGGAAAAAACAAACCCTGTTGAAGACTTTTGACGCCACAGGAACCCAAGTCCATGTCTGATTCAATGACTTGAATCTCAAGGCTTGCCTGTGCTGTACGCTGCTCCCGAAATCTAAAGCAGCGTACCCACATCAGCATGATTTCAAACCCAATGATTGCTTTTTAAAGAGGATTATTGCTGGCCAGTGCAGGCGTATGGTGATGGGAACCATAGTGGTGTTGCATGGTGATGTGCTGGATACATGCACAAGCGTTTGTGGGTGCTACTATGCCCCTGCCTCACACAGCACGGTGCACTTACCGCAGTATATTTCCCATGACCTAGTTTACAATCCAGACCAGGACACTATTTGCTGTTTTAAGGAGACTGCAATTCTCTCTCTCTCCTGCTATCTCTCTTTGTCTTTTTCAGAGATCTTGGACTGAAAAACAATCCTAACAAACCAGCTATGAATACTACTGTGAACATTCCTGTGATTATTTCCATTTCTTTTCACAAGATAAACCGTGCTGTAACCGTTCAGTTTTTACTGTCTTTTATAGCACCAAAAGTAGTCACCTAGGGCGGTACGAAGAATCTCCATTGCAAGGAGCTGGCTAAATAGATGAGAGAAGCAGTTTACAAAAAGCTTATTAATTATACACACCCCTTCAGGTCACGGGCACAGGCACTGTAGTACTGTCATGCACCTACACCGGGAATTATTTCGAGGATTTAGCTCCTGGGAGGATCAGCTGAGCCCTTTCCAAATAGTCAGGGATGGTCAGTGAAGCCTTTGTGTTGCTGAGTGGCAGTACCACACATGGAGACCTTCCTAGAGGTGGTCACCATCCTGTGCCCATTCCCTCAGTGACAGCATCCTCTTGCTTTGAGCTCTGTGTTACTCTCACTTCCCTCAGACACAGCCAGATCAAGCAGGATGTGGCATTCTCTGAGCAACAACCCCCAGACAGATGCTAGGACATGGGTAGGTTTTCACGCTGGTCTAAGGCGTCACTTAGAAATAGACTGGTCATGGTCAGAGGAGGCTGCAACCAAGCACTTTACACCAGCCGTGGGGATGTTCACTGCAGGGCTGTCAGGGCTACCCTTCAGGCTCCTAGGAACGAAGCAGGGTGACAGCTGATAGGCACCAGCACAGGACACTGTCAAGGAGCCTCCAGTGATCCTGATGACACTCTTCACAGAACTTGTTTGCCTCATATTCAGTGTTGTCCCAGCTGTATGATCCTGCAGCTGCTGTAATCCTGGAAGTGGCGGCATGGGTGAGAAATCAAATTCAAGCTTTTACTTTCCCAAAGTTTGGTTTTCCACTATTTGGATCTTTCCGGTTGCCCAGGATCCTTGAAGACCGAAGGTAAAGCTCCATGCCTGTGAAGGTAAGAGCATCTCCTCACCCTCTGATTTCAGTAGCCAAGGGTTGCATGCCATGTTTCCCTAGGACAGGCCTGGGAGTCATCGAAGGTAATCAAATGAAGACGTCTGAGTAGAAGTCCAGGGAGTAGAAGAGCGCCGAAGAAATGGGATTTTGTTTTTCTGGGTGTGCCGTGCATTGAGAGTGCATCTCCGAAAACATGGACCCAGCAGCACGCGAACAGATTGCAGCCAGATACTTGTGGCAGTCCCTTTGGAAGCAGAAGCTTCTACTTGTGAAGAGATCACAAAGGCTGGGAATGATTTTAACCTAGAAACGAAACATGTAAAAACATGAACCTGCTCCCATTGCAGTCACTAGGTGTTAAGTCTTTAATTTTAAAGAAAGCAGGCTCAGACTGTAAAGTGGGGGGGTTGGCAGCTAAGGAAGAAAATCAACTCTGTGGTGAATCCTGACCTAACGCTTCCCTTCTCCCCTCTTCCTACAGAGGGGGGAGAATCTTTTATTAAGCTAAAAGGCACATCATTTGGAAGTGATGAGAAGAAAGCTGTTATGTTTTTAGCACACTGCAGAACACCCTGTGGAATTAGCTGTTGCAGCAGGTCAGCAAGTCAAGTAATTTTAAGGATTCAAACTGACTCGATAGTCCTATGAGGACAGACAACCACTGGCAAGAGCACAAGACCCAGCTAAAGAAGGCAGGGAGAAAATCAAGCTGCCTCCTTCAGACCCAGCTTGTCAGCCAATCGTGCCTGCAGAGAAGACGAAGGAGTGGCCACTAATGCAACAGCACAGGAGGAATAGCCTCGGAGAATGACCATGATCTATTACAAGTGCTACTAAATCCTACCCACTGCGACTGTTCTCCTCTCACCCTCGGGATGATGAAATAACTCTTTCCATCAGCTCCTGCTCTTAGCCTCATGGGTTGACAGAGCTCTTCAGGAGACAGAAATCTCATCCATGGGAAATATTTTCAGACACAAAAAACAAATCAAGTCACATTGGGAAGAAACAAATGAATTGTTTCCACATACCACATAAGGCTGCCTCTACATTAGCGTTTTGCTTCAGAGCAGGAGTGGGATTTTGAAGTAAATCTTCCAGCCATCAATTTACCATGCAGAGCTGTTTTGATGCTCATCAAGTAGATTCCTTTTGGAGAAAATTAAGCCAGAAGCTCCCCTCCAAATGTGCAGCAAATATGCTCCATACCCTAAGGCAGACATAAGACATAACAACCAAGTTGATGTCTGATCCTCTGGACAGCTTTGAATCACATATACAGTGGAGACATTTGGTCCACGGGACGAGACTAGGTCTAGCCAGAAATAAAACTCCCAGGCTTCATGTAGCGTAATAGAAAAGCCTCAGCACCAGCTGCTCCAGACCACTCTTCCACTCCTATTGCACTGATTCGACTGCTGATCTGGATACAACCTACAAATTAAGGGTAGGTCTACACCTACAGCTTTCCCCATCTAGTCAGAGGAAGAGAAATGAAGAAAAATCCAAAGAAAGATTTCTGTCATGACAGGGTAAATAATGAAGATAAATAGGGGCAATTTTCGCTTGAGTGGGAAATGTCTATCTCCATCAAGGAGTGATGAAGCTGACACCACAGGTGTTTTCTGCTGGTTAAAGCTACCCAAGAAGACTCCAGTCCTTTGTGTTCCCTCTTGAAGGAAATCTCTAGACGGGTCGAGTAAGCCATAAAAACTGCAAACAGCTCCTGGTAACAAACTTAAGACACTTCGTTTCATTGGATATAGGAGAAAAAGCCTAACCCTGAGCTTTCTCTCTTTGCCTTTTGCATAGAAAAGCCAGAGTCCGTGAGCAAGATAAATTTTCTTATTAACTGAAATATTTGTTATGTCAGCTTGGTAAATTTAGGCCTTCATTCTTGCATTCCTTTGGGTTATTTCAAAACTTTAAAGAGAAGACAAATGTTAGAAGTAAAAAGATTTATTTTTTTTTTAAGCTCCAACAGCCAACTAAATGTTAATTTTACATGTTTTTCCAGACTCAGGTCAAATCCGTCATCTTTACTCCTTGGGGATCATTGTCCCCTGATTTCTTCACTCAGCTTCCAAATCTTTTTCCTTTACAGAATTTAAACACTCCTTTGAAGTAGTTAAAGAACTTTATTATTTTTTTAACCAGAAGTTGCCAGCAAGGAGGACCCCTACTGCTTCTGCTTTACTTATTTGCTGGAAACACCAGCAATACTAGCAAGAACCGATGCAGCTTGGGAACAGTGCTCGCATGTTTGTGGGCAGGATGGAACTGTAATGGTTTTGGTAAGTCAAACCAATTGAAAAGGTGCCTGGTGGGTAGCGTACGTGCTGAAATGGTACTTTATTCAGATACACTGTGGATTAACATCGAAGAAACAGATATCTCTTGGTGGTTTCTTGTTTTTCTTTCCCACTCAATTACAACTTTAAAGCAAGCCATATTTTGAAAGCAAGCTCTATTTTTACCCCCCTTCTCAAGGAAAAAAATCTGCTGTTATCACTTCATGCTGTGAGCTTGAGGTCAATCCATAGCCTGTACAGCAAATCCAGAGCAAAATGATGGAGATGGTTTTCCAGCATCAGCTAACTTAAGCACTAAAATCTCCAAAGCTTCCCGAGTGGAGCAGGACAGAGCTAGTCAAGTCTAGATTTGGATGAAAAACCTGGGGAAAGGCTAATTTTCAGAACCTTGAGGTATTCAGAACTAAGGTTCCAAACTCTGGCTCTTCTCTAATGAGAAACAGTTTGTGTATCTCTTCACACACCAAGGGAATATTGCCCAGCTTGACTTCCCTCCAGCTTTATGATTGGAAGAAGCATGATACAGAGGAAGAAAAATCTCCAGGCTGAAACACTGCCAGAAAATGCCCCTACTGAGTGTAAAAATGAGAGAAAAAAAAAGTTGGATTTCAACCAATTTAAAGTTTTGGGAAAAGAATAGACTGTGGCCTAGCATATCGGTGCAGCATTATCCCCCGACTCATTCTGGCAGCTTGATCAGGCTGCTGTCATTAGTTTCAACACAGCAACATAAAAGTCTAAAAATTGTCTCCAAGGCAAAAAAAAAAAGAGGTCAATGGAGAGGAACCACTCTGTGTCTGTGAGACACCCCACTTATGCACTGACTGGTCTATAAAGTCATCATTGAATGATGGATGGGTCCCACATCCGCTTTCTCACTCTTAAACTGTCCCTTCTTGAGACGCAAGTAATGTAATAGTGTCTGAACTTGTCCTATCCTTGCCCATCCTATGGACAGGGCAGCCACTGACCATGGCTTTTCAATGCTGTCACTCATGCCCTCTGCTTCTCTTCCACTCTGGGTTGGCACCAGTTTCTCTTTCCTGTCAGGAAGCTATTGAATCCCACCAAACTGGAGTCCTTTCGGCAGTTCCACCCTTTGAGGAATAATCAATGATACCAGAGTCCTTTCTGCAGGGCTCATCTCAGTTTCCCTTCGCCCTGCAGAGTGCCTGTGCGTATTGTACACAGCGCCTGGAAGTGGGTCGCTTCTGCAGAGCCCTGAAACACCTCTCTCCTCACTGTCAGACAGAGGAAGCCACTGCTGCAGTGCGTCTGCATTGAGTCGCCACCACTGTGGTTTTCTCCGAGAGATTAAGCAGAGATTTATTTCTTCCCTTCAAGTTTTTTTTTATGCTGCCACCAAGCCTGGATTTCAAACCTGAGCTTGATTGGGCTTTAATGGATTTTCTACACAGCATGGCCATTGAACACCTCCTGTGTGCTTCTGGAGTGACTTTGCTGCACAGGGATATAAAGTGCTTAAATGGTAGATGGTGCTGTTACCCACTTAGCTGCCAAGGTGGGACTAAACCACGTCACAAAATTCATCTCTCCCTGATAGCTCAGTTTGCGGGAGCCAGTATCCATCTTTTCAGCTCAGGTCCATCAGCACTGGAAAATGTTAGATCTTAGACAGGATATTTATACATTTGTTACAGGGCTCAAGCAGGGACTAGCTCATGCTGTCAGAGTGCCTGCTTCGGGCTGGGAATAAATAGAAAAGAAATATTCAGTCCTTGGTGAATCTCCATCCAGGAGGGAGCTTTGCAACCTTTTCTGAAGAGAAATGGGAAACCAAAAAGAACCCACAACAAAACTCAGCTGAGACGGTGATGCGACAGTGGGAGAAAGGCAGGAATTTGCATAATGTCCTGGATATCTAGACTCAAATCAGTGCTCTAGAAGGTTACTTTGCCTAATGACAGATCCACAACAGGTTCAGCTCAGTCTGGCCTTTATTAACAGTTTTGGCATGGAAGAACAAGAGGGCTGGTCAAGAGGAGGCTGGGACTGATGGCTGTCACCAAAGGACACAAGGCATCAGACTAGGTGGCTGGAGCAGATGGGGCTTCAGAGCTGGTGGGGCATGTGGTGCTGTGGGTCAGAGCTGAGTGCAGGGCTGACCCAGGACAGACAGACGCAGCCTCCAGGGCAGGAGAGGGAAGTGAGGAATGCTTTTTGCATCGCGCTCTGTGGATCAGCAAATACATGCCTCAGACTATGATCTGCCCTTTGCAGATAACCTGTACATGACAGCAAAACAGAAGGGGACTGGCAGCTTACAGTTTTCTCTCTCAAAGAGTAATCTAAGCAGCCCCTATGAATATTTTGATTATCTCAGGTCTTCCAGAGCTGTGAAGAAATTGAAATTTTCTCTTTAGTGTTTGCCCATTGCCACTTCAATAGATACAAGCTTCACCAAGCACCCACACTAAATCTGCCAACACTTATTTTCCACCATCTGCATAGTAATTGCACTAGGAGCTGAGTTTAATATCCTTAAATTTCCATTCTGACATGCTGAAGAACTCCTGGCGCACAAGGTGCAAGGGGTTATTTAGTCCCAGATTATTGACCCAGAATGAAGGAATCCAAGCACCAGCTTTCCTCTCCCTTCTTCCCTCACCTCAGGGGCTCTGACAATTAAATATTTCCTATCTCTCTAGCAGAGACAGCCCTCCTATCACCAGGCCCACCCACCCCATACTTATTTGCTTAGTTCTCCTTCCAGCTGGGTCCTTCTGTGTTTGTTGTATGACAATCCGTAGCGGATGTTTTCCCTCTTCCTTCGCTTTGCCATGGGCCGCGTTTTCCTGACACGTTCCCGGGTTGTTGGGCAGGCACTAAGTGCTTCCCCATGTCAAACTATCAGAGACTGGCTGGTCTGTGAGACGGCTTATGCTGCCATACCCCCTTATTCACTCAAAAATGCAAAACCTCCAAGAACATTAAAAAAAACCCCACCCTGGGGTATCTTGAGATAAAATCTTAGTGTACGAGATAATTAAAAGTCCAGGGCTGTTGGTAAATCAGGTAGCCAATTCAGCCCCACCACCTCAGTGCAATTCAAAACCTCGTTAACCTTCACAGGGCGCATCTGCGCCCAAGCACGCTGCGTGGTCCAGCACTGCACCGCTGGCCAGTTATTGCTCTGGATGCTCCGAGATGTCTTTTCCACCAAGGAAACTCAAGAGGATAAATTTGATTTGCTGGCAGTGATCTGGATGACAGTGAAACATTGCCAGCTCACCCATGTCCACGCAGTACGCTTCTCCAAGGCATCACCTTGCTGAAAGTGAAGCAGAGCAGCTCAGACACAGCACAGAAAAACACTCTTTTGCATTGAATCTTCCTTGTGTGCGCACTGAGCGTGGCTTGAATGGGGGATGATATTCACAAAAGGTTCCCATCACATTACGTGAGGGAGAAGCTCCATCAGTACGAGGACGCTATCATGCTTGATGTAGTCTAGCAACCGGCGGGGGAATGGCAGACCTTTCGCAAGTTCGCTCTGTGTGGGTGTCGTGCAGATCTCCCTCAGGAGGCTGCGCAGGGAAGGAAACTGCGACGTGAAGCTGAGATCTGCAGCACAGGCACAGGCAGAGAGGAGAAATTTGGCCTTGGACTGAAGAATAGATGGAAAGCTGCTGTGCTTCTCTAAGTAGAGGTCAACACAAGCCTTTTCAAAATGCATCTTTTCTCCTAAAGTGAGCATTTTTTTTTTTCTAAGCATGGTGAATTCATCTTCACTGCAGACATCAGACCTCACAGCACTGAGAACAAAGGAGCCTGTACTGTATAGCACAGTTGCTTTTTATGACTTCATTTTATTAGTATGCAATGCCACAAAAGCATTTAGTTAAAATAAAACAGTAGTTAGTGTTAAAATAAGCCATAAAACACACTACGGGGCTCATATTTTGTTTAAGATTTACTAAACATATGGAAAGACAAAAGCTTTGGAGGAGTTTCCATTAATACAAAATATTTTTTACTCTTTGTCAAGGGAGAACTCTCATTAAGTGTTTTAGAACACATCATGACCCATCAAAGGCATGAAAACTCCCTGGATTTTCTGAAAGTTTAATAGCTAGGGAAACGTCATAAAAAATAGCATGCCTCCAGTTTTACAAATTCTGTAATAACTTTTAATGTCAGGAATCACATAAACACAATACCCACAAAAGAAGATTCAGATTTAATTTGGAGAACCAACTGCAAAAAAACAATGAGGAGCAGACATCAAAACCATCATGAAACAGAAACTGAAGCAGGTTTCTCAAGTGCTTGAGCTGACACAAGTGCTTAAATATAGAAGTAGGGTGAAAAAAAAAAAGTGGTTTAAAATTATTTTGGTTCCCTTAACACTGAAAATAATAATTTATTTAAGCTACATGTTTTTGTCTACCCATCAAGTTCTTCACTACTGAGTGGCTATGAATAGTACATGTGTAGAAATGTTACAATTTGGGGATAAGAGAAGACCTTATTACCATTAAGATTAACCCACTGAAAATTCATTACAGTTCCTAACCAGCCTAAATCAGAATTAACTTCCATGTTTACAAAAACCCTGGGAGCTCATTTTAAAGATCCAACCCTCAGAAGCCCCCCTTAACTTTTGCATTTAATCTAAGAATTACCAGAGATGTATGGGAAAGCACAGACGAACATTGAGGCTCTCATCTTCCCTGGTACCCTTCTGCCCTCTCCCATCAATTCACGCAGGTACTTGAGCACACATATAACCCCGTGGCAGGAGTAAATGCTGCTCCTGCCTTTGCACAGATTGGAAATGAAGTGCACCAGACTAACGCCTCCGCTGCTGCAGCAGCTAGGATGACAGAGGAACATATTATTCAGAGGTTTCCTCTTCATCTGCATGCATGTTGCATAATGTGTAGTACTTTAACATCAGGACCAAAATTTTTATTATGCAAACTTATTGTGACTATCAAATTCTCATTGAGCATTAACAAGCTCTGAAAGATACTATTAAATGTGTCACTTTAACTTCAAATTGCAGCCTATGTATTTTTAATTAATAAGTAGATGTATATGAACGTAGCAGACGCTGCCATTAACTATCTTATCGGGTTAGGGAATGGCAAGAGTTCTTCCCCGCACTGGCTGTGAGAGCATGTTCTGCTTTTATAGACTTGGAAAGCAGTGTACAGTCATGTGCATAACAAAAACCAGGCTGTGGCTCCAGAGGAGAGGGCACACTTAATTAGACCTTTCATTTAATCTTTGTCTCTGATCTCCACCTCCTCATTCCCATGATTTTGCCCTTTTCTTCTCTTGTTCCCATCTGCAGCTGGAATCAAAGGGTGTATGTAGGAGGGGTGGCGTGGGCAGGATTTCAAGGGGATGGTAAGATGCTTCAGCTGGTTGATACACAGGAACAAAAAAGCCACTGGAAGGCTCCCAAAGGCTGCAGAGCATGGCCAGAACATGGAAAGGAAGTGGGGGACAAAGCATCCTCACAGTGGTGGCTGCTTTCCACCCTCTGAGCCAGCTTCTCACCTACTATACATGGGAGCAAGCCTTTCCGAGGTGAAGGAGAATATTTACAGGAGACAAAGATTTGGTTTCTAATCCTCACATCCTCTGGAAAGCCACCTCCCTTCCCATGGTGAACTGTCTTAGATGGAGTTGTGTGTAACACGCATGATTGCCATCCCTTCACTCTATAAAGAAGGATGGGGTATTCAGGACCCATCTTCATGGAAACCCTAAACCCCTTGAAACTCTCCTGGCTTTGGTCAAAAATTAACAGGGGTGCCAACACCTTGGGCAATATACCAGGAAACTGGACCTCCCCTGGTCTTTGAAGAAGAGGGTGGTTATCTTTAACAACGAGCTGTTGCTGGAAAGGTGGGATAAGCTGATTACAGTGCAGCCTGGGTGTAATTTTAAATAATTGTCAGAGCACTCAGAACTCATATCAGGATGCTTTTTCACTGTTCACGCATCAAAAGGAATTAAATACATTAAATAAATTTATTTGAAGGGTGAAGTATATCGAGCTGGTAAATGGATACAATCTGATATCATGCAAATTCAGATCAAGTAGCAGGAGATGATTTTGCTTGCCATGCCTCTAGCTAAAAACAGCAGTGGAAGGAGGCTGCACCTATTCCTTCCTGCCTTTGCTACTGGGTTTTGTTAGTTATGTCTCAAAGCCTGCTGCCTTTCAGCCCTAGATCGGCACCCAAGATAAGTAACCCTTGCCAACCTTGAACCTTGTCGTTCAAGGTCATGTGTGCTCTTTTTAAATAGGTTCCTCAGTGGCATTTGATGTATGTCAGATACAAAACTAGGAAAGAGGAAGATCCCTAGAGCCTTAACTGAAAACAGAAAGCATCGTTAGCTCAAACTCTCCAAGCTCCTGTAGATTACAGACCATTGAATTCAACTCTGGTATTTCTGATGAGTACAAGAATTCGTGCCTGGCTAAACTGTCCAGGCATCTGCTCTGGGAACTGAAGAGATCTTCAGATGAAGAAACTACAGCTTCCCTTGATAGTTTGTTCCAGTGCTTAATTGTCCTCATTATCAAATTGTATGCCTAATTTCTCATTTGAATTTGTCTGGCTTCGTCTTGTAGCCATTGAGTCTTGCTGAGCCTTTCTGCACTAGATTAAAGAGCCTTTTAACACTAGTTACTTCTTGCTTATGAAGGTATTTATACAGTCAAGTTAAGTGACCTTTCACTCCTTCGTTTGATGAACTAAACAGAGCTTTCTATGACTTCCAATTATAAGGTGATTTCTCAAGGCGTTAAGTCACTTCGGGGTGCCTTTTCTACACCTTCTCTGATTTTTCAGTATCAGGTTGCTAGTGTAGATACTTATGTCTAGGTTCAAGAAACTATTTTTTTTCCCCATTATTTCTTACTGGTCAGCTATACGACTTCGGAGGCACCTCCTTAGTAGAAATTCCCTTGCTTAGACATTTAGTGCTTGTTCAAGGTCATTTCTCATTACATCACACCGAGTGTTGACACTCGGTTACTTGTTCACTCCCACCTCAAGATCCCCTTGCAGTCCCCGCTTTCCTGGAGAACCACTCTGCCTTCAATCTTGTTTCTAGGTGTGTTACCTGTCATATGGCTATGTCAAAAAAGGATGATAAAAAGGCAGTTAAGAGAATCATAGTAAAGACCAGGGGTGGGGTGGGGAAGTGCAAACATCAGAGCTGAGAGTAGGTGAGTCACTGCGCAGCTCAGGAACGTCTGGGTGAATATTAGCCCTGTTCAGCTGACTCTGGTGATGCACAGTCATTTCTCTGCCTCAGAGGGTCATCACCGGGCTCCACCTCAACATGTTCAGAGGAATTTCATGACGCTGGCAAACACCAACCTCTGCAGCTCCAAGGAGGCCAGGAGCTGTGTGGCTTTGCCAATCCTGAACGCAGAAATTCAAAACAAAGACTGCCAAATGTGTTGAAAATACCGCACCCTGCTCTCTATTCCCAAAGGTTTAGGAGAATACAAATGAGTTTGATGCACACATGCCTAAACCAACACACTGAATCACACGGGTGCTAACTCCATGCAGCTAATTAGTGGGCTGACATATTTCTGATTGCAGGCCAGATAACTGTGGCGGAGAAGTGATGCGTACACGGAGTGGGGGTATTTATATGTCTTTATCATCACTCAAAAGGGTTAAAGAAATGAAGGAGTTCTTCACACCCTCCTGCTTTGAATCTCACTTGTCAAACCAAGAAACCACCTTGGGTTTGCTCTGATACTCACTTAATTTCTGGTTATTTTTCTCTGACACATGCAGCCCGCTGGTGCCAACTATATAGGTTATATTTCTGCCAACTTTACTGTGATAATGCCTTTAATAATTTTTATGAACATGCCTCGTATGTTTATGTGCTGCTCTGTGTGTGTATGTGTGTGTTTCTTTCCATACTTTAAGCCATTTAAGCAAAGAAATCCTATGTAAGACATTAGTTGAGGGATGAAGTTATCTCCCTAAGTCTAATGTAGAAAGAGAAATCTAACCCAGGGAAGGACCTCAGGATTTCAATTGTCTTAAGCACCCACTTTGTGTAAGCTAGGAAATTTTAAGGGTATCTTTGCCAGGCAGGATGAGCAGGAGTTTAAGTGAGCCTCTTTTGGTCCCGTTGGATTAAGCGTCCGTATCTTGGGGATGTCAGCAAAGCCCAAATTGTTGTTCTGCTGAATCTGCTGTTCTGCCACTCCAGCACAGTCACAGCCCGTTGCTATAATCCAACATATCACCAATTTCACCAGCTGGCATACCCAGCAACAGTGGTATTTCTACTTTCCAAACAATGAGCATCTTAATAGGAGACAATTAAATATTTGTTTAGGAACTGATGGGAATTAGGTCACAGGGGATTCAGCCTTCTAAAAAGTCCTATTCCACCCGTAATTGCCTCACCTATGCAAAAAGCTTGTGTCTCCAAATTAAGACTCTAATCTTAGCTGCCTCAAGAGCTAGCAGAAATTATGTCTTCATATTTCTCTCTCCCTCCCCATCGCTCTCTAGTGTTATTCACAGTATGAGATCCTCAGGAGAATACCAGTAGTTCTATCTGTCCAGACAGACAGGAAAAACACTGATTAGCTTCCAAAGAGGGGAAGAAAAAGACAAATCAAAAAAGGACTGAAGTAAGAGGACATTTGGGGGGCATGAGAGGGCATTCACTTACGTTTAATTTCCTTTATTCCAGCTATACCAATAAAATTCCCAATATACTGCCACTTCATCTTCAGTTCATCGAATTCTTCTCTGATGGGCAGCTAGTTGCAAAGGATCCCTTTCATGGCGAGAGCAGGGTGAGAAAGAGCTTCTTTGTCTTCAGAAAGAAACCATCTCTGCTTTTGAACTACTTCCTTCAACACTGATAAAAAAGGGCTTTCATCCTCCTTTAAGTGCATCCATTTTAAGCTGGAGTCAGTCAGCTTTCCAAAGTTAACACAACTCGATCAAAACCGAGTTAGCCTTGGAAACTGCACATTAACTAGAATCTGATGTTAGATTAAGTAAGCAGAGGAAAAGTACAATGAGAAAAGTTCGCCGACTCTTTAAATATCTCCTGTCGGAAGCGTTCAGGCACTACCTCATCTTTTCTGCAACTCAAATGAAAAGGAACGACACTACAATGTAGCTTTTATTTAGACTTAAACTGAGAGGCATATGCCACCCCATACTCAGATGCTCTTCCACAAGAAGTCTCGCTGATTTTATGAGCTCTCCGTGGGAGCACAGCTAGCGTTGGAGGAAAACAAGGATGCAAGAATTCTGCTTATCCCGCACCTTTGTGGTAAAAGCACGTTTTTTCCACATGCCATTTTTAACCTCCGCCCAGACGAAAGGCATCGTGGCATAAAACACACCAGCTACAGGACTAAGAAGTGATAGTGGCTGTTGCGTCTGAGCGGGTGTTGGCTTGTCTACAAACTAAATGTATATGGATGCATATGTGGATGATCTGGGGAGAAGAAACTCAGCTCATGAAAAACAATCAATCATTTTGAGAGACCAAGCTATTTCTATAATTTCTATAAAAGTAAATAATTTCTTCCAGCTTGGCCATAGAGGGCCTTATTTCTCTCAGATAACATTTAAAATAATTCAACTGCAGAGACTTCTGTAAAGTCACAATTAGCATAAGAGGAAAATTAAGTTCATTATGTCTTTCTCCTACTTATATTCTGAACTGACGTCCTGAAACATCTCATCTCACTACCTTGTACCACTAGCAAAATTTAGCCTCGTGTCTCTCTCTCCTTTAAAGTATTTTATTGCAGAAAGTAGAGCAACATTACCGACAGAAAAGAGAGACTGATTTGAAGAAACACAAGTAACTGCAACCTAGTGTTGCAGTATCAAATTATGAGTATAATAGCATGGGTATTTCAACTCATAAAGCAATTTCTTGATGGTCCTCCAGAGAATCCGCAGCAAAATTAAGCCTCATAGGTTCTCTTAGAGGGGCTGGTAATATTGTTGCTGCAGGAGTCTATGTATTTCAGACCTTAGTGACTCTTCTCAGCCCTATTGCCTGTGACGTGCTTCTTAAGAATAATATTACACAGAAGGTGTTAAGCCAATTTCCTGTGCTTTAGAGGCAATTTACAAAACCTTTCTTTAAGAATGGTTGGCACATATTTTTAGTGATAGGAAAATCTCTTCAGCATCCAAGCTACAATTTTATTGAATATTCCACTGTAGGTTATACACATTTACGAGAGTGGAAATAATCATGTAATTAAGGTAGTCACCTAAATTATCAGGTGTTTTTCTTATTTATGTGGCCAACTCCTCCACTAGAAAGTGGTTCTCAGGTCACAGTCTGCAGAGAGAGATCCTGAAATCACAACTTCTACCCTACAAGGTCTGAAATGCTCTCTCAGAAGCGGTTTAATGCATTTCAACCCAGCCACAGGTTTACAAATGGGCAATGAGGGATGCACCTTTGGGGAGCCGCGCTGGTCCTGCGGCACCCTTGTTAGGATGGGCCAAGCTGACAGCTGGTGTAAGAAGAGACACCTCCTTCAATTTCCACTGGTGGTGCATTAGGTTGGAGGACTCTCCCGACAGCAAAAAAGGTGCACGATGAGAAGGGGAGAGAAATCCCGTTTAACGCAGAGGGGCGTTGGTGTCATCTCTGTCTCATCACTGATATTTGAAGGAAAGCGCAGCTATCAGAGGTATGGCTACACCGAAGCCATGAGGGCTCAGAGCAGGAGGTCTCAGCCCACGGGGAGCCTCCGCACGGCAGACAGGTACTGCCTTTCCACCCTGCTGCCCGCCGCCCCCCCCGAGCCCAGCGGCGAGTGATGCGCTAGCGGCGACTGCCACCTCGTGGGCAAGCCACCCCGCCAGCGCCAGCACCCAGCCCGAACAGTCCCGGGAGCACCGCCCGGGGTCTAACCCAGCAGTGCCAGAAGGTCAGCAAGAGAGCTCTGCTGCAATCCAGGCGGAATTAGAATAGAATAGAATAGAATAGAATAGAATAGAATAGAATAGAATAGAATAGAATAGAATAGAATAGAATAGAATAGAATAGAATAGAATAGAATAGAATAGAATAGAATAGAATAAGGTTGGAAGAGACCTTGAGCACTGATTGCCAAATTTCCCACCTTCAGACGTCAGCGCATCTTTCTCCGGCTTCATTAGAATGCAGGGGTTAGAGTAGGCAAGCAGCAGCTCACTCTGAGTTCGGGCAGGTGAAGGTGCTGGGTGTCTTTCAGAGATAGCCCAAAACCAGCAGGGCCACGCCACAGCTGCTGTTACCAGAGCTACGTCACTGTTGGTCTCCAAAGCTCAGCCAGCATCAGGGTCTCATTGGGCTGGGTGTCAGCACATCTCACGGCAGTCCTTAATCTGGAGGATAAAATATCCACGCTGCAAAAAAGTACTCACATTTTAGATCTTTCGTACTATTAAATAGAGAAGTAAGCCCTAAATCTTTGCAAAATTGGAGCTGAGGAAGACTAACCTGCTATTTTTTTTCGTTTCTACTGGGTGTCACACTTCAGTGGCTTCACTGAGACAAGGTGAGATAAATAATTTAGCGGCACACTTCAGTGTACGTTTTGTTCCTTTTCACTCCTTGCTGCAATTGTCTATGCACTGCAGTTTGCAGCACCCTCCATCTACAGTGTCCAAGGAATTCTACAGTCATTTCCTCATGTAAGAGAGGTCAACATGAATAATCACAGCTAAGTAAATCACAGCACAGAAAAGTTCAGTGAAACGCCCAAAGTCATGAATCGAGTCATTAGAATACTTGTCACAAAGGAGCCCACTGTCATAATCACGTAATACGTTCCCATCTACTCTCCATAACATCCCAAAGTAATTCAGCCATTGGGGATATGAGAGCCACCTCATTAAAACCAATGAGGTTGCATGGATGTAAATGGGGACAGAATTTGGCCAGCTCACAGTCTACAGCATTTGTAGATCACTTTTTTATAGACTGTTTAGCTGCAATTATCCCTCAGTGCTGAGCCTAATGCACATCTGATAAAAGCCACTTTGAGTAACATCCATAAACATCACAAAGGGATCAAGTTTAACATCTTGTTAATACATACATCTTTTTCCAGCAAGACTCACACCACGGTACCCTCTCCAGAGGACATTTGTTCGTTTGCTTTCTTTGAGGTTCTTCCCCACTTTGGTTCCACTAAACTAGAAGTCTAGGACACCATTTCCTTTGTATAAGTTTCTTCAAGAGCTCAGTAAACCACTCCTCTACTGCAGCTCTCCTGGTGTAATCCACCTCCCCAACACACATCCACTCTAAGCAGCTCCTTCATCTCCTCTCCTACTTGCCATCACTCATGGCCAGCTTGAGCTCTGTAGTCAGCTGCTTCAGCCCAGCTGGAAATCAGAAACATTGGTCTGGCTTCTGTTAGGGCTCATATACCCCAGCCAGCCACACCTAGAGCCTTCCTACTTCCCACATGCTTCTGGGCAAATCCTGACCCTCCTGAAGTCAATTGCAAAATTAGTTTAAACCTCCAAGGAGGAGGAGTTCATCCCAGTTCTAAGGGGTTTGATGTCATTTGCCAGCACGAGGGGAGGTCCATTTTCCTGGCTAGACCCATCAATCTCACCACAGTTTACCTTGAGTGCTACCCAACAGCACCAGGAGACAGTGCAGACAGCTTACAAGCCTTCAAATTATTTTAATTTCTACTTCCCATCATACTTTTTGAAGGCATTGGTCCCAGACCACTGCTTCTTCAGGGTGTTTGTTGTTTTCTCTAGAAGGCTGTTGTGCTGACAAGCCCACTGTGTTCCTTCGATGGGTGCATTGACGCTTTCTCAGCAGACAGAGGTTCCTTGGAGTGACTCTTCTGTACACACCAGCCATAAGACAGTTTGCCATTCTGTGTGGGCAAAATAAGACATTGCAAAGTAGTGAAAGCATGTGAAAAAGGAGTCTTAGAACTCCATCCTCCCTGCAGCTCCTTCCCAGCAGGGGAAGTTAGCCTGGGAACATACAAAATGTAATGGAGAAATAAAACGCTTTCTAATGCATGACTGGAATAAAGCAGCCTGACACTGTTAGCCTGGCGTTGCATTCTGATCAGTCAGATGGCAAAGACATCATGCTTCACTTAGCCCCAGCGCGCCCACTGTGCAACAAGTATGAAAAGATACGTGGAAGGGAAAGGAGGAGAAGGCTGCTTCTGGTTCCAAAGACCTTTCTGGCCCCTGGTGCACTCACAAAAGGGGTCCTGAATAGAAACCCAAATGAGCCTGGGGAATATTCATACGATCTTAATGTACCATGGTTGCTGCCTACCGGCTCCAGATAACTTGGATTAATAAACTGCCTTTCGCTTGTGACACCTCGGCATGAATTTTGCATTAGGCTCAATTCAGTAAAGTTCACAACTGACACGCTCCCTTTTATGACAATCCTTTTCAATTGTTTTTTGCAGTGGGATGTCATAAAGATGTCTGAGCTTTTTTCTGGCAGGGAACTGTCTTTTATCTTGAAAAAGAGCTTTTATAACCCACTCATACCGCTAGTACTCTTGAATTAAGTCGGAAGGCACAGCCCCTAGTCCGTTTATACTATTAACAAGACAGGCATTTTTTAGTGTCAATGAAAGTGGTGACGCGCTTGCTTCAGTGCTGGGCTTGTCACAGCAGAACATTCAATGCAGTGGGGATGGGGCTGATTAAAACATGAAGAGGACACGATGTGATAAGATCAGCAGAACCTTTTGGAGTTATTAATGCAAGGTGAGCGAATCATGTCTGCCAATTAGAGTCTACATAGCACTCACTAAGTTTATCAGACCATGAATCTGTTCTTCCTTAATTGATAAGCTGGTGGCATGGCTCATCTGCATCCAGATTCTGCAAGGAGGGATAAAAGTGGATGGATGGATGGATGGATGGATGGATGGACGGACGGACGGATGATATGATATAATTATGAGATGTGTTTATCTCTTCATGATGCGTGCTAATTAGCTACCTCTCTCAGCAGCGGCTATTCACATCAGGGATCATCAAATCAAAAATAAAAACCATAAATCAAAGCTGGCCAAAGGATTTACATAAGTGGATCTTAAGTGGGGGCAGATTAAGGCTTGCTGTGTGGAAGGGAAACACGTTTTCTAGAGGACCGGTTCAAAGTGGCTATGCAGACCCTTCCCTTCCTCCAAGCAATTCTCAAAGAACATGGAAATATGGACCCTGAAATGATCTAAACACCTGATGAACCTGAAACATCTCAGCTAAAATATATGGAAGATGACCTGGAAAGAGCAGGCAGGTTTCATCCATGTGTACATTGCATGACTGCTCAACTGTGGCTCATAGCCTCAATGTGATAAACCACGGGTTTGTTCTGTAGCTTATCCTTAATAAGCCATCAAAACCTATAAATTACCTCAAAATTGGCCTGGAAAAGTGATTTTTCAGTTACATAAAATGTACTGCAATTATTTTTATTCCCATGCTGACAAAGCCAAGTGTCTTGGTTATTGCTGCATTCAGAGAAGCAGGAGAAGCAACGTATCTAAAAATGGTTTAAATCAGCTCTTTGCATAACCAAGGCAGGACTTTTGGGTATCTGTACAGACTGGTCTGGCTGCTCCTGTGCAAAGGGTCAAATTGCCCATTTTTTCACCAGGAGCAGACCTCCAGTTTCTGACCTATAGGTGTCTGACTGCAATACCATGATTTTTTACATGCTCAGTGCTGGTTCTGTCTGGTTTGGGTTGTGAGTAGGGAATGTTTCAAGGGGATGAGGAGATTATCTGAACTATCAAAGAACTGGGGTTTCTTGCAGGACTCAGAGGAGAGAATTGATGCAGTCAAGAATTATCAGCCATAGGAAGGAAAAGGACACATAAACACAGGAAACCTTTCTAGACTCTGGTAACTTTACAAAAACACCACCCCACAAACCCTTGTCCTTTCAAATCATAGAATCATAGAATCCTTAAGGCTGGAAGAGAACTCAAGCATCATCTAGTCCAACTGTCCCCCCACCACCTATTCCCCACTAAACCATGTCCCTAAGTACCACATCCAACCTTTATTTAAACACCCTCAGGGATGGTGACTCCACCACCTCCCTGGGCAACCCGTTCCAATGCCCGACCACCCTTTCCAAGAAGAAATTTCTCCTCATCTCCAACCTGAACCTCCCCTGGTGCCACTTGCAGCCGTTCCCCCTTGTCCTGTCGCTAGTTATCAGCCACAGACCTTTCTGTTATGAGTGGTTCCTTCCCTCCTTTCCCTAGAGACACCATCCTATGTTTGATTTACTATTTCCATAGCAACATTTAATTAGTATAAATCGCCTGCCCCCTGCCCAGCGCAGGTAGTATCTGCAATGATCATTGAACATGAAATAAAAGCAGAGTTCGGGCAGCCAAAGGCCTCTCTCCAATCTCAAGTGTGTTTACAACAGCAGAGCAGTGCCTGCACACTGAGAAGGGAAAGAGACGCTCTGGCTCTTAATTGCGAGATGTATGTAGCAGGTAATTAATATGGAGCAAAGTCTGGAGGCACCTGAGCTTCCTACCCTCTGATTAGCAGCGCAGCGCTAGCACCTCAGATCATGCATGTGGGGTGCTGCAACCCTGCGCATGATGCAGCATCCTCTGAACATCTCCACGGCTCTCTGGGTACCCCCGGTGTGCAGTGATTTGGGGACAAGGACCAGGGCTCACTCTTCACCTGTCACTACAGCTGGTCTCCCCAGTCCCTCCTTCCTCAGCTTCTGGGGTGGATATTTCTGATTTAACACCCCACACACCCTTCCTCCCCTCCTTCAGGAGACATTTTAGGACCTCCTGATGGAAAGCACGCAGGCTGCAATTACAGCGAGGCATTAGAAACAAATGGTTCTTATCATTTATATGAATTGCAGATGTGTGGAGACTTTTCTGCTAAGAAATTCTGAGCTGTAAATGGACCAGGCAGGTGATGTTGTGGTTTCTAAGGATAACAAAGACTCTGTGGTTTTACTTATTCTGGCAGAGCACCTTGACAGCATAGTGCTACCAGGGAGTTAAGAACAGGTGAGAAGACATCACATGCAGACATAGAGGAGAAGGCATGGTGCTCCCTCTGAGCCACGGAACCCCTCTTCCAATTTTTTTTTGTTTTCATTGTTTGTCTAATTTAATATGAAATTATCTAAGAAGTCATCTGGAATAAGGGCCCTCTGAGCTAGAGTTGTCAGTATATCATCCTGCATACCCCAGGGATCACAGAGAGTTTGGGGGTAAACCGCTCTGACTGTGGGACTCTGCCCAGGTAGAAAACACTCCACAAGGTCTCATCTCCTCCTCTGTTTTAATGATCTAACCCTTGCTTTAAAATTTCTGTAGGTGGCAGTGGGATTCCTTGAATTTGCAAAAGTCCTTCATTTGGTGGTTTGAACAAGACAGATACACTCAAAATTAAACAGGCGGCAAGGAGTGTTGGCAATAGCCTGCTTCAAGTGGGAAGCCATATGACCTTCAGATGTCTGTTCCGACCAATATTCCCTATGACCTCATGAGTATACATCTTTTCCCCTCTCTGAGGAGACCCTCTGCAAGGCAGTTCATGGCTGAACACCTTACAGCACAGAGATGAGAGTCTTACCCCAAAATAAGTAACATTTCCTTTCCCAAGGACATGCAGACACTAGAAGTACTTGCAGGACTTGGAGATGTTGCTCTGAGATGTAGAGAAAGACCACGGCAGGCGGCTGAGGAATGGCAAGGAGAGTGGGAAGAGGCACTACGATGAAGGGAGAGAAGGCGTGTTGCCTACTGCCTCCCATGCTGCTGAAACAGCTTAGAGCAGAACTCTGGACACCACTATACATCCTGATGTGATACCTATGGCTTTCCCAGAGACTGGAATATTGGCTGAGAGGGAGAATGATTCTACCGTAATTATTTTCTCCTTTAATTTAGGAAATTAGAATAAGGAGAGAAAGCAGTAGGATAGGAACCAACAAAACCCAGAATGAAATGACAGACTTTCATTCTTAGAAGGAAAGAGAAACAGGCAGATAGTCAAACAGATGCCTCTGACAGAAGGTGATGCTGGGACCCTGCTCTAAAGGCCATGCATTTCTCAACTGCCTCAGCTCATGCCTCTGAAAACTCGTTACAAAAGACAGAGAACATCTGTCTCCCCTTTGTGCGTGTACATGGGCTTTCACTCGCACCCCTTGGGTTTTCTGGTCACTTGTGGGAAGGTAAGGTAAGCCAGAAGCTGCAGGAGAAACCCACTACTGTTCATCTCACACCCAGCACTTGGAGAAACATGTTTCACTCTCCCTCTCCGTAGGGTGTGGAAGGGATTTGATCTGGGTGTCAGTAGTTAGATTTCATCCTGGGCTTTAAAATTAACATCTTGTTTATCTGAAAAATTTTGTTATCCCAGAGCTTCTCATCTACACTGGTTGTTCTGGCATGTCGGTTACCTGGTATCTGGGTAGTCCTCTTTCCTGAAACTTAATCCTCGTATCTGTAAAGAGGAAGAAATTAATCCAGTTAGAATTTTACAGTGAACAATTTTGTTGATAGAAGATGGTTTTACAGTAAATATATATATATATTTAACAGTCTTTGCTGGAAATCTTCCATTTTAAAATATAGAGAAATTTAAACTACAGAGGGGGGAAAGAAAAGGAATTTGGAGTCAGTAGCTGAACACGGACTTTCTGGTTGTCACAGAAATTCAGCAAAAGGTAAATGAATATGGTACTTCATTTTCTTCACAATTTTCACTGGTGTGAAGAAGACAGGGCAAGGAGAAAAAAAGGAACTTTCCCACTTGGATGCAACAATATCTGCTCTCCCAGGGCCCGGGCAACGGTCTGTTTGTTAATCCCCTTGTGAAAAGCCACTTTGAAAGTGCTCTGAAACCCTCCTATGGGACATAACAAAATCAACAGCCAAACAGCAGACCCCCAGGGCTCGTTTCTGTAGCTGAAACAACACTCTCCATCTCTGTTACTCCAGCTTTATGAAAGCATTGTTATTTACTAGTACATAATATTATTGATTTGGACATGAGGGGGATATATAAACTAATGCAGGCAGGCAGGAGTGATATGCAGCTGGCAGCTCAGTTTAACTTTACAGTAAGCACTTCTAAAATCAGTCTAATTAACAGTGACACTGACGAGCATCTGGGCCCTGCGGAGGATTTGGCAGAGATAAGCTTAAAGCCTTGCTTCCGAGCAGAAGTATTCAAGGAGGGGTCTGTGCGTTCTGGTGGGACTTCAGGCCTGAAGAAAAATAATTAAAGTAAATCAGTGGGAACGGACCTGTAAATTCAAACACCTATCAAATACTGCAGCTTTCAGCTAGAGAAGCTTAGCAACTAGAGCACGGAGCCTGACTACAGAGAAAGATGTAACATTACATGAATTTTTTTAATATATGGCACTGTATTACATACAAAGGCCAGAAAGGTGGAGGAATCTCCAGCCTGGGAGACATTCAGAGCTCAGCTGGACAAGTCCCTGAGCAGCCTGGTCTAGCTGGGCTGTGTCAAGCAAAGTGTTGGAGCCTGTGGTCTGTTCCAGCCTAAATTATTGTGTGAGTCAAGGACTGGATTATTTTTATGCGGTGGCTCAAATATAGGGCAAATATTGAACAGCATAAATACTTTTAAAAAAATTCTTAAAGCTCCAATCCTCTGAGTTGCTTGTTAACATGGGTGTAGTAGCATTTTTAAGAGGCAGCATCCTCCAGTCTGCTAACAATTTTATTTCTTGCTCTTTTTGATGCTTCTTAAATTACAATGCCTGTCCATGACTGGCAGGTTGTCTTCAGCAGGTGCTAATACAGCTATTCCAATGCAGAAGCTGGAATTCAAAGGGCAGTATTCACGGGTGATTGTTCAGAGGGAAAGGGAAAAAAACGACCCTTAGGAAAGAAACAGTGCCCAATGATTTGGTTGCAGCATGCGAGAGTATATTTCGTAATGGAGTCTTAAACCTTTGTCAGAAATTTTTCCTTGGTTCTGAAGCAGAAACTGAACCACATTGAAGAAGACTGAGGCCTGAAGGAAGAGCGTGGGGTATGGACATGATGGTCTCATAAGGAAGGGAAATATGCTGCCAAGGGTAGTGCTTTTCCATTTAGCAGAGGGAGCTCACAGCAGGCAATAGCTTTTTACCCCTCCATCACATATTCCCACTGCTGCAAACACCATTTTGCTCAGAGCTGGGTATGGATTTTGCATAAGGCCATGTCCTTGAACTGATAGAACACAGGAACAGAAATAAATTAGGCTTGGGGGCAACGTTCGAGGAAGGAGACTGAAAAGGGGAAAGGGAAGAATACTTTAAATTACTTGGTTTTGAAATCTTAACTGAACCCAGCTGCTCATCTAAACCCAACGTGGTGGCCACTGGAGATTGAGGTGGCCTATGCTCTTCAGCACAATAATGCTGTACCACCATCCAGTTTTCGTCTGGATTTTAAAATGGCAAGTGCTTTGTCACACGTGTGGTGACGATTCAGTTCTGCAGGTTCTTTCTCTCTTCAGTCACTTCTCTGAGCAGCAGCAACAACCGAAATGGAGTCAGCAAGATTCTGAGTTGTTTGATGCATACAGGGTTTCAGCCCACCCCTCTGGGGGAATATTGTCTAGCTTTGGCTGGGAGATGCTACTTGGAATGGCGTAACCGAGGGGTAGCTGGGAGGAACATGGGTTGGTTTGATTTTGGACCATTGCCTTTGACACTGTTCATAAATGGTTAAAACAGCTGCATTGAATTTGGATGGTGACATATTTTGTAGATGCATTTTTAGGTAAAACAAAAGTAGAAATGGGGGGGGTTCAGTTCACCTGGGAGCACGTTGGGGCGGTTTGTGCGATGTTCACCACTAGAGGACTCTACAGCAATAGTTAATGGTCTTTTTTTGCCTTTTTTTTTTTTTTAAAATGTACGCACCCTCTGGTAATCCTTTCTCTGAGAAAAAGAAAACCTGCTCCAGAAGCCCCAGGTGCCACTGCACGGTGGCACTGCTGGCAATGTGTCCTCACAGGCCAGATTGTGAAACAAGTGCCCAGACAAGGCCAGACTGGAGTCGCTGAGCTGCCCTGTTTAACACGGACAGCAAACGACCTCATTTTCAAGAAAACAACTCACATACTATCCTGCTGGGAAGGAGGGTGCTGAGGACCTCCTGGGATCACCTTTTCATTCCCGCACTCACCTCTAACAAAAAGAGAGAGTTTGGGCTCCTGGAGGTGGACAGCCCAGGGACATGGCCTTCAAACCCCAGGAGCGAGCCGGCAGCGCTGACAGCACTGGGGCCGATTCACAGCGGGGCAGTCTGTGCTCGCTGTCCCGCTAGCACCATGCTGTCAGGACCCACTGCCCAGCTGGAGCCGCTTGCTGCTTCCTCTGGAGTCCCTTGGCTGCCTCCAGCACCCCCACAGCCAAAAAGGGCAGCCAAGAGGCCCGTCGTGCTCCCCGGTCACACTTCCTCTCTGCCTTTCTCAGACTCAAGGGATGGTAGAAAACTGGCCACTGACAGACAAATTAGGTTCTCGGGAACGCTTTTGGATTTCCTCGTCCCCCCCCCGGAACCGCTCAGAAAGAAGTCTGGGTCTAAAACACAGTCATTTAAACTCCAGGCAGCCAGCCAAAGTCTGCGTCTGCTCTCAGACCGTGAACACTGGAAAGCTTCACACTGGGTCAGCAGCAGCCCTGCTTTGAGCCCCAGGGGCTGATGAGCTGGGACCAGCTCTCCAGCTGTCCTTGGAAAGCTGGGACGTTGTGGTCTTTGGCATTTGCCACGTCTCTGAGCTTCAACACTCACAAGTCAGCTGACTCCAAGGCTTGTGCTGGCCGGCTGGCCTCATTCAGCACAATCCCATGGTGTGAGGACATCTCTCCTTTAACTGGGCTGCTAGGTCTTCCAATCAGTGCATGGGCAATGACCAGCAGTAGGCTGACAAGCTCTAACAACTTGGATGTTTCAGGCTTCACCACATGAAGGTAATGTTAGAGAAGAGTTGTTTGGACAGCCTCTGAAGAGAATGCGGCAACCTATCCATCCACCTGCATTGCATGGGAAGACCTGACTTGTGCAGCCTGCTAAGACTGCATGGTGTTGGTTCATGACATCTCCAGAGGAGATCAGCACCTCTGCACATGACCTTCCCTGGTTTCTGTGATCTCAGACACCTGCAATGGGTGCCTTTCTGTAAAAACTGCTCCCAGTGCATGTCCCCTGCGACACACCATGGAGATACAGTGCTTGGGAGAAGACCAGCTCCAGGTCAGAATGCACAAGGGTACAGACACCACTTCCAGCATTGGAGAAGTCTCTTCCAAACTACAGCAGTAATAAATCTGCTGTCAGCGAGCTACAGACAGTCAGCAAATCTCCAAGGTTCCTCTCAAAGAGACGTGATGGGGGTCACAATGTTTAATGGGATACAGAGCACGCTCACAGCCCTGGCTACCTTCAGAGCCAGCCAGCCAAACCAGGGGCTCAAAATCGTGGCAGCGGTGGGGCACAGCAGTCCCTGGAATAAAGGTGATTGGTGTCTACATCTTCAGCATCTGCAGCGAAGTCTTTTGTCAGGAGGACCACTTTTTCTTCTAGTTGCCCTGAGGTTTTGTCAGACCAGATTTGACATCCCTCTGAAGCAGAATGGTGCTGAAGGCAAAAATGGTGTAGGATCCTGTTACATTTCTCTTCACCACTCTGGAGCTACTAAAAGTTGCCTCAGTGCCAAGAAAACTTTACTGCAGCTCGAAGACGCTTGTTCCAAAATGCCTTTGATCTGCACTGATTTTCTGGCAATGTTTGGAGAGTATGGCTTGAAATCAGTACCGATCCCTGTTTATCAACATCTTTTAGGGGTAAAAGGCCTGGGTGTTTGGAAGTAGGGCATGCAATCAGCAAAAGGGGGTCCCCATTGGCCCTGACTATGAGGTGCACACTGTCCCAAGCATCTGAAGTGGCTGGGGCATGCTGCCATCACCAAGGTAGGGGAGAAGGATGATGTTGAAACAAGATGGGGGCTTGAATGCAAAGCCCCAGCACAATGGGGATCTCTGCGGTGCTGGCAGATTTGGCAGCTGGGGCCAGCCTCTTGGTGAAACACTTGGTGGTCCTGTTTTGCAAACAGCTCTGCCAGCTCCAAATTGAGGTGGCAGATGGGTACCCCAAACAGGAGATACCGAAATAAGGACACACAGAACCCTGCCTGCCTGCCTGCACCTTCGGGTTAAGCTGGCAGGGCTGAGGGAGGGAAGGAGGAACAGCGTCCTGTGCTCTGCTTTAGACCTTGCACAGGCACTGCACACCACCGAGCTTGTTTTGTGCTGGAACACTTAGCTGGGATGAACTGGGGAACATTTTTCCACCATCCTCTTCTTTTCTTCCTTCGTGTTTCTATAGAGGGATCAGTTATCCTAGGCAAGATGCATGTTATTGATCTTTCCAACTCTATTTTCTCCCTTTGCGGTACTTGCTATAAAGATCTCCGCTACCCTTTAATCTTGTCACACCTCAGAGAGTCAGGGAGCAGCCAGGGTAGGATCTGATTCCAGTGTTATGCTCAAATTATTTGCTTTGAAACCGAAAACGAAATCACTGACCACTTGCAAGTGAAATAAAATAGTCATTGCCAATTACATTTCTATTTGGGGTAGCTCGGACGGATTTCAGCACAAAGTAAGTCTCTGGGTTACCCTATCCCATTATGCACTTAATTTGGACTTGGTCCAGTGAGGATTTTTGATGAGTTTGTATCAACTTCCTTGTGTTTTTCAGGATCGTGTGCACATGGCTGTTGTCCTGGGGATGGGGTACGGTTCCCTCTGAATGCCTAATTAAGCTCCGATTAGCATTTCTTCTAGGAGCAGATGCAGCTTTTCCAGCCCAGCAAACAATGCCATCTGTTGTTCCCTTGCTGTAAGTTCCATCTGAAAGCCTGCTCTGCTGCTATATTTAATTGTGAAGTTTCCTGCTGCCAAAAAAGTAAGGTCATTTAATTTTGGCATCAGGAGGAAAAGGCCGAGAGGGAGGGAGATTGGATTGTTATTGTTACTGCAGGGAACGCTAAGTTGGTTTAGTCTGACTGGCAGCTCTGTAGCCTGCTCTCCCATACAGGACAAGCCAAAGGGCAAAAACTTTGATGAAGACTCCCATTGCCACCTTCCATCTTCTCCTTGACATCAGAGCTGCCTCTGCTGGGGGTCTTCAGCAGCTTTTCCCTATCACCACTTCCCTGGATAGCTGAGCCAGAGGTGATAGCATGGTCCTCAGACATTGCCTCTCATAGCATTGTGCTGTGACCTTCTCTGAAGACTTCTGGCATTCACAACAGAAGGAAGTATTCACAAGCAACCTTGTCTGTGCTGCTAGCCTCGGGGAACTGCTGAATTTGCATGGCCTTGACCAACCTGCTGTGACTGCCAACAAGGAAGCCAACCAGAGTACTGATTTTTGGGCATCTGTCAACTAGCGTCTGGCTTGAGACTCACTAAACTAATTTCACAGAGACCACTTAGCAGCCATTAGCTGGTTGTGGCATGACCTGTGATGGACTGTGACCAGTGACCTAGAGGGAAAAACACTGAATTTTATTATTTAACCCCTTGAACAGTTGGAGTTTGTAGGCTGCAAATGTTCAGTCAAAAATAGAAATAGATACAAAGAAGTCAGCATGGTTTGTTGGCGAAATTTTATCCTTCTTGCTACTTCTGTGAACGTTAGCTACATAGCAAACTACCTCAGGAGCTAGAGCTCAGGTATAAAGGGATAAAAACAGCTAGTGAGTTCTGGCTAGGGTAAATTTTTGTCTCTCTTCCTTTGGAAAGGTGAGGATTTAGTGGGAACAAGGCAATTAGGGCTGATTTCTATAACAAGTCAAATCAAACATTTAAATTTGCAAATGTTTATATGTTCCATCCATAATGAATTTTATGGTAAACAAATACAGCCAAAGGGTAAACACTATTTATTTAAAACTTTGGGTTTTTTTTCCAAATTTTAAAATATTAAACCCCTACTCCCTTTGATGGGTCATGATGAAGGAGGGGATCTCATTCAGTAGTTTTCCAACTTATTTTCAAAATGCCAGCAAGCTGCCGAATCCTGTCCCCCCAGCTGGCTAAGATCCACTACGCATCACGTACATCAAGCCAAAGGCCAATGCAGGGCATGATTTGTTTAATAATGCAAGAGAATTTCCCCTGCACCCTGAAATCATAACCACAGCACTAGTCCCTCCAATACCCTCAGGGATGCTTGAGGCCAGTATCGCATGTAAGGAGCTGGTATTAACATTCATCATAAATTAAGCTTCTTTTCCCTACACACGCCTAGTTCTTAAATCCTCTTTAACAAGAGGTTTAAAAACATTTTCAAATATCTGCCAGGTTTTTTTCCTTTGTTATTAAGCATTCCCATTGTGCACCCCCTGCCTGCTCAGATGTCTGGCTCAGCTTCTCCTTCATGGTGAGGAGCTAGCTGCCAGCCTGAGTGTCTGGTGTGCCCATCTCTGGCCTTCTGCTGCTCCCCCAGAACAAAAGCTGGTATTCTAACCCCATCTCCTTGAGCATCTTACCACCAGATGTGTGCACTACTGCAGCACAGGATGTTTCCTGCAGTGTTAGCTGGGACTGCCCTCTGTTTAGCTTTGCCGGAGATGGAGGAGTGAGAGAGTTACACAGCTAGAAAGCTGGTGGGTGGGAGGTTAGCATTAGACATTGTGTCCTAGAAGCATCCTTTCAGGTAGAGTTTTGCAGAGAGCTCTTCTGAGCTTTGTAGGCAGCTGCCAGAAATTCTCCCTGCCAGGCTGCAGAAGACAGGCAGGGTTCACACACACAGCTTGCTGGGACAGGATTTTGCTTTTGTCGTAGCACTCTGAAAGTGCTTTGGAACCAAGAAACATGACCTTACTTTGCTCCACAGCTCTTTCATACTCTGGAGCAGCTGGCTGGAACTCAGCAATAAAAGGGAAAATCAATTTTGTCTTTCATGCTGTTGTTGTTGTTTAACAGATGCGTCCAGGATGCCACCACACCCACCTCTTGCACAAATCCCTGTTGTCTTCCTGAACAGCTCATTAAAGTTATTAACAGGTCCCGGGACAATTTTCAGCCTCTTCAAGAGTAGCTCTGCTTGTAGCTGGGGAGACGGCAGCACTCTGAGAGTTAAACTGCAATGACCTGGAACAACACAGATCCAAAAAACCAGGAATTTGATACAGTTCAGGATCTTCAGCCTCCTTTGTTATTTACCATGCACAGCCTCTGCCAGCTGCAGTTGATCTTCTGTTTCAACCTGGGACTAGAGGAAGGGGCTGTATTTTGTATTTATTCGGATTTTTGCTTCAACATATCGTGGCAGCAGCCACCTTCCACCTCCTCCCGTGTCCGCACCATATAAAATTGACCGTGCAGGCATACTTTGTAGGAGTCATCGCCATGGAGCAAGGACAAGTGGTGGAGGTTCCTTCAGTGGGAAACTTGAAATTTCCCTTACTAGTTCGGGAGGAGCAGCCCTTAAATAGTCCGTCCCTGGGTGTACAGAAGGTTCGGCATGCTTTGGACCTGGATATTTCCATCCAACTGTTATCTGGGGAGATACATTTAACAGAACTGAGTTTCACTTGAACGTTACGACTGACCACTCGTGAGTGGGTATAGTGCCCTGGAGACATGGGGTCATGGCAGAAGATAAGGAACTCCTCTTCCCTGCCTCTTCTACTTATCCAACATCTGTGTATCCAAAAAATCTTTCAGCTCTTTTTTTTCTGGTAGCTGAAACATCACCCGCGTCCCTGGGGAGGTGCAGCCACTCGCAGTGGAGTGATGCTACGAGGGCCGGTTCCTCCGTACCTGCAGAGCCTGGGGCACGTGTGTGGGCACCACAGGCAGCACCATTACCACGCTCCTCCAGCCGCTCTCGCCTTCTGCGAAAAATGTTCTTGTTTCTAAACAAGCCTTTTTTCCCTCTGTGCAGCCCAGAGTGCTCGCTAAAGGAAGCACTTAGAAGTGTGTGTGTCCCCAGCTGCCTCTGGCCACTGACCAACGGGTTGTCCCCATCCGGGGACGTGGACCCCGGTCAGTCTCCCATCAGGTCTGGGATCAGATTTGCAGGGAAAGGGACCCCGGGGGAGTTTGTTGACCTTCACATTCCCCATGTAAGGAAATTTTGCTGAGCTGAGGCCAGAGATTTCAGAAACCTGCCCGAATTTTAACAGTTTTACTGACTTTTACTGTCCCGCTGCAGGCTGGGCTCGGAGGTGGGTGGGTGACCCGCCAGGCCAGCACACCGTGAGGGGCCGATCCCGCTGAACGTGTCAGGCCCTCGGGAGCCCGGGGCAGCCGGGCAGCACCCAGCGGAGCTCTGACTCAGGGGGCAAAGGCCAGGATCGGAGGGGGAGGGTTTCTGCCACGGGGCTGTCACGGGTGGCTCCACAAGAGACCGAAGGGCACTCCCGGCGGCTGTGCAGCGGGGTGCCAGCGCAGAGCACCCCGCAAGCCCTCCGGGAAACGCCAAACCAGCCGGCGTGGGGGCTGCGACACACGCGTGGGGGGGCAGCGGGCAGCGCACAGCCGCTCAGCAGGGCTGAGACGGAGGAAAGGCGGACGTTAGGACCCGGGGAGTTCCGGGACGCCTTCGTCCCGCCCACAAGCCGCCTTCCTTTCCTCCTATTGGTCACTGCTCCTGCCTTGTGCCCGCCCCCCTCCCATGCGCCGCTCCGCAGGGGGGCGAGGCGGAGAATCGCGTCACGGTCTCGGCGCTCGCTGACTGGCCGCGGCGGCGGCGGTCGGCCCCGCCCCCGAAGTCCCACGCGAGGCAGGTTCCACCCGCCGGTTACATTGTATGCGGGCA
>VWZZ01007382.1:0-44020 GCA_013399095.1 Psophia crepitans | reverse complement strand
GGCTCTGCGGGGCGCAGCCTCCACAGCCTGGGCCGTGGGTCCGGTGGGGTACCCCGGTCCGGTCGGGTAACCCTGCCCGGAGAGGCGTGCGGGTTTGTACGAACGACTGCGTTGAGCGGACAGAGAAAAAAATAGCTGATCCCTGTGCTGTCCTGGCAGGGCCTTCGCATTTGAACAAGTCACCGGCCTGTTTGTAGCTGGGTTGTTTTGTTTTGGTTTTTTTGGTTTTTTTTTGTTTGGTTTTTTCATCCACCCACTTGCACGTGGAGGGTTTGGGGTGGGGGGCTTAGTGCAGCCAAAGCTGTGCTTGGAAAAATCTTGTATCCCCAGCCTTTGCTAAGCACACCTAAGCGTTTCGTGTGATTCGTATGGAGACCCCCCTGCTTCATAACTGGCTTCTGGTTCCTTTCCCTGACAGTCTCTGCCTGCCCCTTAGGATCCGCTGGAGTGACCTCCCCGGTCAGCGTGCCGTGGGCTGTAGCGCTCGTAGCCTTCCTCCAAATGTACTTCTGGACAGGTCCAGAGCCCCAGGAAAAACAAACAGCTCTATAACCTTTACACTTTAACAACTTCCCTTGTCTTCTCCCTCCTTCCCGTGTCTTGTGACGCTTGTTTTTATTGAACTTGCCTTAGGAGCAGCCAGAGATGTTTGTAACACACCCTGCACGTTTCTGGTGGTGGCCAGCTGCTTGCGTGAGCTCGGCTGGGCTACTGGTGGCTGCTCCGGCATTACGCTCCTTTCAGAGCGGGGTAAACCAGCTCCGAGCTCTCGGGCACTTTCTTTTCCAGGAGTCTGACTCCTCAGTGGGATGGGACGCTTTCTGAGGCCTCTCTGTTTTCTTTGTCCTGTTTGTTGCTTCAGATCGAACCTTACCCCAAAACAAATTGTGTCTTCTTTTGTGCCTTTAACCCTAACCATCTGCTCTGGTTTCTCTCTCTAAGGCCGTGTCTGTTCAGTGAAGCTCTTGGGGGGAGTTTGCTCTGCAGCGGGGAGGTGCGGGCTGGGCACAAGATTCTCAGGACTGAAACCAGAGTGAAATTTGCTGCAGAAGCAAATGAGTTGCACGGTAATGTGGACGCAGGAGACCGTACTCAGCTTCAGCACTGGGGAACCTAAACTTCCTATCTTTTTTTTTGTTCGTTTTCTCAGGTATTTGGGGACTGTTGTCTGAAGTCCTCCCACGTGTATGCGAAGCACGTGCCCTGTGGTAGCCCCCCACGCTGTGTCTGGGACAGGTTCGAGTAACTCGGGCAGTGAGGATGGTGTTTTGGATGTGAGGAGATAAGGGTGGTGGAAAATCGTTCAACTGAAGGAGCTAGGCAAATGAAATTTGTGAAGGCAGACAGCTTGGGGACTGATGACAAGATGCTGCATGACACATACTCCAAATACATGAAAATGAGTGTGTGCCTAATAAATAATGTGGTCCCTCTGGTGCTGGAGTGGCTGCTGAACACGGGCCTGGATGGGGACAAGTGTGTGCATGTCTATGTGCACGTGTGGATTGTGATACCCTTTTTGTCCCTACAGTGGTAACCAACCACACCCCAAATCCTGCAGGAGTTCAGGTCCTTCACAGCAGCCGGAGGAAGTTTTAGGCAATGTCTACCAGGTAGATGAGTGAAACAGGAAGGGCAGGATGTGGCCATCTGTGGAGGTGGAAGAGGATGGGCAGCGCGTTGCAAGATGAGGAGGGAAGCGGCAGCGTTACCAAAGAGGGTGTTGAGCAGTGCCTTGGCCTTGGGCCTGAGTAGGTGGAGCAGGACAGGCAGAGCTGGCCCGGGGTGTCCACAGCAGTGACGGCGACTGTGGAAGGGGCCGGTTTGAGGAAGCAGTGTCGGCAGCTGAACTGAGGAGTAGATTTACTTCCATCTTTTATAGACTGTGATTGAATTGCAGTGAATCTGGCTGATGTTCCTTAAAACACTGGCTGCAGGAATGCCGGCTAGAAAGCATTGAGCGGTGACAAGCTGCCCCAAGCCCCCCTGGCCTGACCTTTAACCACCGTCACATCGGTCTGTCTTTGCTTATCAACTTTATATCCCCGCAGTGGCTATTAGTATCTCTCCAGTCAGTACAGGCTGCTCCGTCTTCCTCCCCGTCACTTGAGCCTGGGGACGTTGCATGTCCCGTAACCACTGTCTGTTTGCTGACCATTAGGCTTTGCAGAGACTACCAGTTTTATATAATAGCCTGTCAGATTGTGGAGAGGGAAATTTATTACTGTGGCACGCTGGCAATCACGCTGGTTTGCTTGTGATGCCGGTGCAGATGCCCAGGATAGTCTGGGCTGCTGCAGTGCTCCCATGCAGATCCAGAACTTGCAAGCTGAGTGCGTGGTTTGATGCTGTGCTAGTACTGAAATTAAAAGGTCAGAGGTGGGTGTCACGTTTGTTCCTTTGGTCCAGAGCCAGAGGGCAATGAGCAGCGCCCAGTCTTGCAGCCCCCTCCAATATCTGCCAGTGCTTTGCAATCCAGCTGGGGCTGGCCGTCCTCCGTGCCCGTCAACATCAGGGGCTGATCTGTTCAGGAGACATGTCCAGGAGTCTGAACTCCATCCAGCCTGGCAGTTACATCAAGATCCCTGCCTGGCAGGGGAGTAGGGAAGACAAAACAAAACCCTAGGTTAACCAGCCAGGCACGCAACTGAAATCGTGCCCTGACAGCAGGCAGACGGACCTGTTTGGTGTGAGCGTCCCTAGCAGGGCTTCTGGTACGCCTGACCGCTGGAGCGCTCAGCTTTGTCAGCCTCAGCACCGGGAGCCGGGCAGAGAGAGTGTGGGAGGATCTGAATGTGTCTTCTGGAGTCAGCAGCTGCAGTGGTTATTCTGGCATTCATTTGGTGTATACTGCATCTCATCTTCTGAACTCTTCCCTGGGAAGTGGCATGTGGTTCCGCTCGTCTATATTTGAAGTACCGAAGGCCTTTTGCCTTTTCAGCACATTAGCAAGTTGGCTTGCTTGAAAAGGACTTTATCCTGCCCAGATGGGGCTGGGGTGGATACTGTGATCAAGTAGATTGTTTCCATTCTGGAGCCTTTTTGAGTATAATTTGAGAGACTGCAAACTCGCTTGCCTCCTCTGCAGCCTCACGTTCATTTTGCGAAGCGACTGTGATTGATCTGGCGGAATGGGATTTATTCACTGAGGGCAGGTGGGGAGGACAAAACCCCACAGCAGCCTCCGAAATGAATCACGGTCTCTGAAAAGACCCACTGGGGTTGCGGCGCGGCAATGAAAAGCTATTGTCTGGAGACTGAACTGCGGCTAAAAGCATTATTTATCCCGGTTTGGATAGTGGTTGTGGGAGGGTGTGGTGTTCCCAGGAACTGCAAAGCCAGCGTGCTTAGTGGTGAACACGGACTTTATTTGATTGCATCACAGGTAGCTCAAGAAGCTTGATGGAGTATCTCAATTGCAAAGTAGCAAATACCTGATTTGCCAATAAAACTGCATCTATTGCATGGAAAGCAGATTTCCTAAGGGTATTTTTATTTTGGTTGGAAAGCGGTTGCCTTTGGCTCAGATTAGTCCATGTCTTGTAGATTTGAGGCACAACTGCCCCTTTCGCCAGTGCTTTTTCAAGACAGAACAAGAACCTCGTTAATTGGTACAGCTTGGAAATACTGCTTTTGTTTTCTTTGGTAAGTGGCATTCAGTAGATTCTTGTGGTGGCTTTGGGCACAGAGTGGGGCACTGGTTTACAGGAAGGAGTGGTGGGTACTGGTGAGAACGGGATATGAAGCAGTGATAGACTGAGTTTTGAGTGCAGCTTTGCTTTAGTAAGCACGTTCAGATACGTGCCCGGACCTTCTCCAGACAATCTGATCTCCTGGAGCCTACAGAATTGGGCTTGGAAAACCTCCCAGTTTCTGTCTGAGCCAACAGAAGGAGCCTTTCACATGGTCTCTCTGTTTTCTGGCTGGGTTATACAGGCTAGATTAGAAAGTGAGAAAATGAGAAGAAACAATAAGGATGTCTTCCATTCTCAAAGGCTGGGGCAGGGTCAGAAATTCTTCTTGGGGGGTGGGGATGGGGTCAACTATCTTTGCTTGCCTATTTGCAAATATGATGAAACGACGGCAGTTTGTCAGGAAGGCCAAATCCGGCTCTGTTACAGAGATACCCGCTGATTCACGGCAGAGTTACGTTGCCTGAATTCCAGCGTGCAAAATCACAGTTGCATCTTTGCTGCGTTAGTCATCCTGAAGAAGACAAGAACAAATTTGGCTGACGTGGGCGAACCACTGAATTCACGGGAGCTGCTGGAGAAGAACCCGGTTTGTTAGAGAGCGAAGCCTGCATCCAGGCACGCAGGAGCGTGGGCAGAGCAGAGGGGCGATGCGGTGAAGGTCCTTTGCTGCCCACCTGGCAGCAGCCCAGGCTCCACGCTCAACAAATGCGGTGCTGAATTAAATGCCAGGTGCTGCTTTAATTCCTTTCATCTCAAGCACTCTTTGCAGAAGGGCATTATTAGTATCGAGCGTTTCAAGCAGCTCCAAGCTGTTTACCTGATAGTCCACCGTATTATGCAAGGACATGAAAACATCTTTACATTTGTTCCTTCCCCTTTCTTGTTTTCTGTCTCCCCCACCATCTTTTCCTGTTTTCTGTTGGGTTTTTTCCACTTCTGAAGCTTGAGCTGTGTCCATGAGTACGTGAATGCCTGCATGTAATAGATCCCCCTTCTCAAACGGTTTGATGGTCTCCAGTGCCAGGAAATTGCATCTGAAACGCAGCTGTATCTGGGGCGTTTGTTTGACAGTGAGCTGCCACGCTGATCTTTCTCCTAAGCAGATTTGCAAGGAGCTCTGCCCCGTGAAGACAAACACGGTGGGTGACTTTAGGTTTCTAGTTTGCTACTCTGTACAGTGAAAAGGGGGAAATTGGCAGTTCTGTGCCAGTGATTTTGTCCTGGGATGGTGTTGCTGGCCAGGCAGTGAAGGTGTTGGAAAGGAACAGGTATTTGGGATGAGAGAACAGGAGCATATCTAATGGATAGAGAATTTATCCCACCGCTTCCAGGGAGAAGCTGAACTTTGGCTGAATTCAAAATGGCATTTCACCCCAAAGGTTGGTGTTGTGAAATGAGGGAGACAAAAAAAAAAAAAAAGAATCTTATGCCTTCCTCCCTGCGAAAGCTTCCATCGCTGGCCGCTCCGGGCAGGTCTGCTCTGGTCTGGAAGGGGTAGGTTGTACTCCCAGCTATAGGTCGTAGTGCAGTCCATGCATGGAGAGCCCATATAGCTGACTGCTTGGGAATGAATCTCTACTGCAGCATGAGCAGCTTCTTCCAGGTCTTCTGAGCTGAGCCAGTGCTTATTGCTTATTTATTTACTTATTTATTTACTTACTTTAGTCATGGTTGAGTGGGCCAAAAAGAAATGTGTTCTGCTTGCTGCTTCTCTGAAAGTCTGATTAGCAAACAGAAAGCGCCAGCTTTGGTTCATGGGATTTGGGCTTTTTGTTGGTGTTTAGCGAACCTTTACCGTCTTGGGAGAATACTTCTAAATCCTGTAGTTTTGCCCTTATAAGCAGAAATGATTCTTGATCCCCTGAAGTCCCACTGGGGAACATCTTAATCTCAAATATTGTACTCTTGAAAGGAACCAGCATCTCAGCTGGTGATTCCCTGCAGGTAATAAGTGAAAATGGAGATTTGTGGACAGCCTGCTGCTCTAAGATGGAGAAGGGAAACCCAGCCTAGCTAAATACAGTCCATGTATCAATAGTCCTTCTGAGCTGTCCTCTCATGCATTGCTTTCAGGATCAGAAACCAGAGGCTGATGCAGCTTTGAATTGTCCAATTTCTAAATGCTCCTTGGGTTTTTCAAGAGGTAATAGAGTGTTTCCTGAGGTTCTCCTAAATAACCCATCCCAGCTCCCTATAGCAGAACTCTGACGTGGTGACCCACCAGCCTGGGAGGGACAGCCATCTGCTGGGGCATGGTTGGTAGGAAGCAGGAGGCGCTCAGACAGGATAACTGTGGTCATTGTTCCCGTGCAGAGTTTGGCCAGCTCTGTGGTTTTGTTTTTTTCCCCCTTTCTGTTCTCTTTGCCAGCTTTGTCCTGTCCAAAGAGACTGCTGGGGTGTTTTCTTCATGAGCTGAGATCTGAGGGGTCTTTTTCCTTCCTGAACCAGCTCCTACCCTTCTTTTGGGTTGCTGTCTGCCCTGTGTGGGTGAGGCGAAGGATTTCCAAAGTGCCTTTATCTTGCTCTGCTGGAAAAATCCTGTCTTTTCTATATCCGCTCTACAAAGGCTGCAGACAGCCAGGGGAATACTGTAGCCAGCAGACAGCATTGGATAGTTGTCAAAAGACTGATGCCCCTCTGCCCTCATCCGTGTGGGAGAAGGGTTATCATCTACCTCTGCGTGCAGCAGGAACCTTCTAAAAGGCTGTGCAGTAGATATTTATTTTTTTCAGTAAACTCCTTTCGAAGGAAAAAGAAAATGAATGCGGTGTGGAGAAATCCCAGACCCAAGCGTGCTCAGGTCATGCCTTCTGCTGTTCGCATTGACGGGTCTGTTCTGGTGATAGCTTCCTGCATGATGGGAGATGCAGCTGTGGGCTCCGATAACCCCCCGAGCTTTCGCAGAGCAGGTGGAAGCTTGGCAGGAGCCACTCACAAGTTTCTTTGTGCAAAATATTCCTCATTCTGAGTGCTTCTGTATTTTTCTCTTTAGCTCAGTGGCTGGATAAGGGAAACAAGGAATGTAGTAGGGGACAGGTTCTGCTCCGTGTTCATCTACTTCTGAGAAGTGCCTAAGGGCACGTCATGGGTCCAGCCCGTTCATCACTGCAGTTAAACATGGCTTATATTGAAGCTTGTGTTTGTGCACCTCATGAAAAATGTAGACAAACCTTTTAGTTACAGGCTTCTGAGGTTCACAGGGCTGCTAGGTCTTGGAAGAAACCCATCAGATGAAATAGCTGCTGCCTGCAGTTTCTGTTCATCTGATACGGGTGGGATGATGCCAAGTTCTCTGGCAGACTGAGACACAGTGGGGTGTGTTTGCGAGAGGAGGAATTAGTACCTGCCACTTCTCTGCTCGTGCCCAGCTGTGGCAGGATTCAAGAAGCCCTCAAAACAAGCTCTTTGGAAGTTGCTGAAAACCACCAGCAAGCCTTGTTAGTGAGATGGCTGCACACCAGGGTTCAAAGGCTGCTTCAGTGCCAGTTTCCTGGTCTGTCCAGCCCGGGTGATCTGTGACCAGTGACATCCAGGGTCATAACCCAGCTCCAGGAGAGGCCAGCTAAAGGGGCTGTAGCTCTTTAGCTTCGAGGCTTGCAGCTGTACTGGGGCCCACTGGTGCCCGTAGTGGAGCAAGGTGATACGAAGAGCTGTCCTAATGGGGACTGGGCTGGAATCTGCCAGCTTATTCCCTGGGGGCTCATCGATACCCGTTGGATAGAAATATTATTTGGTTACCCAGTGCATTGGGCAAGATGTTTGATGTTGGAAGCCTGAGATACTTTATATACGTGTGTGTGTGCGTGCGTGTGTATCTAAAGTGGTTCTGCTGCAGCTTTATTTCTAAATAACCTGCTCCTTCCATTCTGAGTAGTGGCTTTTCTAATCCTAGTGTCAGAAAAAAATGATGCTGCCTTCCTGCAATCTATTTGTTTGTTTCCACAGCAGCCCTATATAAAGTGCTTAATTTTTTGTGCGTAAGCAAATCAAAGGTTAACACTGAATAGCTGACCTGAGCTGCGAGCAAAGAACGCAGTAGCAGTGGCAGGGTGGTTTCTGAGGTTGCAGGAATAGGAACCTAAATCAATAGCTTTTAGCAGGCTCATAAATGTTTCATTTGTATTCCTCGCTTCGGCGTTGCAGAGCTTTGACACGCGAATCCATATAACCTCTTAAATTAGTGTCGTCCCTGTGCAGGGTGTAGATGCTGGAAACGATGTCGCTCAGATGCACTTCAAAGTTCTCCGTAATGGCATTTTCCTTCCTGTTTTGGAGCCTTCATTCTGCACAGCCTCCCATCCCAAGCAATACGAGCTTGGCGGCCTCAAGCCCAGGCTGCAGGGATTTTGGCGAGGAGCACGCGCGTATCCAACCCCAACACCCGCGGCAGTGCCTCTGCTTGGCGTGGAGGCCAAGTAGGAGTTGTGGCTGCTTGGGCAAGCTATCGTTTCTGCACGGAGAAGCACAGAGACACCTCTTCCCTGGACTGTGACGCAGCCCTGAGGAATGACTGAGGCCTCGGGAAGACCAACCTCAATAATTCATGGCAGGGGGTGGGGAAGGAAGGACGTGCCCACAACTATTTGTCGAATTTGGAGTCTTTTGGAGGTGCTGGAGAAGCTGGGGGTAGGAAGCGTGTGAGCAGAGCGTGAGTCAGCCAGCTTATCTGGTCATCCGCCTCCGCTTGAGGTCATCCACCCGTGGAGCGTGGGAGGGTTGTGCAGCTCCAGGTATCTGACAGGTCGAGGCTGTGACCAGCTGAGCGCCTGGGACTTGTCAGTGTAGACTTCGGGCTTTCAGGGGAGAAAGACCCTTGAGAAACCTCAGGATGTGAAGAGCAAGTAAAAAAACTAACCAAGAAAAAGAACTTGACCAAAACCCCTTCCCCAACTGTATCTGTGGGGCTAATTAGGGATTTCTAAACAATTAGGTGGCTGGAGTGGGTTGCCGTGGGATTTCAACCCTGAAGTCTCCAGCCTGCAAAGCAAAACTGTGATGGTTTTTGGAAGATGGGGTAGGATGGAAAAATAGTCCCGGGTGAGAGGTGAGATCTAGCAGAGCTGGATAGTGTTTCTCAAGCAACCCTTTTCCTGTGAGTTAGACCCACTTTCCCCAGCCTGTAGCCTTTTCTCCTGGCTGCCTTGTGTTGGCAGGGAACTGAGCTGAAGGCGACAGACCCTGATGCTCCTGTGCATCCAAACAGGGTCCCCCCTGCCCTAAGCACTGGGACAGTCCAGACCCCCCTGAGCTCTGTGACTTGCCCCATCTTCCCCCCATTTAGTGGGCTGCCCGCCTGCAAACTCCGCTTTCAGCTAGAGAGTGTCTCTTTGACTGAAAAGTAGATGTCAGCTGGTGTAGTGCCCGCGATGGCTTTGCTGTGTCTGCTGTCACGGGGGGCCGCAGTGGGGGCACAGCATGCTGACACCATTTTTCTTTTCTTTTGGGTTTTTTTTTGGGCTCGTTTTTCAAGCCTCAGGGCAGTCGTGCTGCCAGCTTCAGTACCGACTTTGTGCTCTGAGAGAGGACTGTATGCCTGTCTGTCTGCCTCGGTTTCATGGGGGATAAACCAGAGCTGGCTAAAATATTTTACAGCAAAGGACTTGGATTTTACCATCTAAGTACTATTAATTTGATTGGTCCAACGGCTTTTTCTTCCACGGGCAAGGATGGGTATCACGTAGCACTTAAATGAAATAGCAGCTAATAAAAGCCTTGTGTTTGCTTCTGCCTGTCTGTTAAAAAGCATAATTTAGCTGTCTCTTTTGTCTTACTGTCTCATGTGAATCAGTCCTGCAAAATGTTTGTGTCGCATGAACTTTCTGGTGAGTTTTATCAACAAAAAACTACAGTGAATGGGTTTGGTAAAGTTTGTTCAAAACTTTTGGCTTGCACTGGTAGCCAAATATTCCATAAATAAAACCAGTAGCAATTGCCTTTCCTAAACCTGCATTAATCTTCAGGAAAATCAGAAGCCAAACTCGATTTCTGCTGAGCCGAGAACAGACCAGTGCCCTTTATCCTGGATAGACTGCTCTCCTAATGCTGTTTTCTAAGGAAAAATAACTCCTCTGCGGTTTGCCAATACCCTCTAGGGGCTGTTGAGACAATTTACCATCACGCTGGGGTTTTGATTGCTTCACTTTGTTGCTCCGTTGCTGAAACCAAAGTGCAGAATTTCCCCTTTCACCCCGCTCTGCCTTCCCACCCTGCTCAGCCCGAGTTAATTTTCTGGAGGACGTGAGGGTGCAGGAGGCACGGGCTCTGCACACCAGGGTGCAGGAGCACCCACAGGGCAGGAGCACTGGGATGCCTCTGGTGCTCCACGTTTGAGGGCCACTGACGGTGTACCAGAGATGGATAGCAAACGCGTATGTGCTCTGTGCCTTGCATCAGTCAGGACAAGGGAATAATGGGTGATCTGTGTGTTTCTCTGCAGGCAAGAGCTCTGTCATCATGTCAGTCAGCGTCCACGAGAACCGTAAATCCCGGACTAGCACCGGCTCCATGAACATCTTGCTTTTTCACAAGGCTTCCCACCCGGACTGCGTCTTGTCCCATCTGAACACCCTGCGGAAGCACTGCATGTTCACTGATGTCACTCTTTGGGCAGGTAACAGGTCATTCCCATGTCATCGGGCAGTGCTGGCTGCCTCCAGCAGATACTTTGAAGCCATGTTTAGCAATGGCCTCCGGGAGAGCCTGGATGATGAGGTGAACTTCCATGACAGCCTCCACCCGGAGGTGCTGGAGCTACTGCTGGACTTTGCTTACTCCTCTCGGATCATCATCAATGAGGAGAATGCTGAGTCCCTCCTGGAGGCTGGAGACATGCTGCAGTTCCACGATGTCCGAGATGCAGCGGCTGAGTTCCTGGAGAAAAACCTCTACCCTTCCAACTGCCTGGGCATGATGCTGCTCTCGGATGCTCATCAGTGCCGGCGGCTCTATGAGCTCTCCTGGAGGATGTGCCTGGTCAATTTTGAGACTGTTCACAAGAGTGAGGACTTCAACAACCTTTCCAAGGACACTCTGCTGGACCTCATCTCCAGTGATGAGCTGGAAATTGAGGATGAAGAAAAGGTCTTTAAGGCTGTCATCCAGTGGGTGAAATATGATCTGGATGAGCGGAAGGCGTATCTCCCAGAACTTCTGAGGAACGTTCGTCTGGCCTTGCTTCCTTCTGAATGCCTCAAGGAAGCCTTGGCTTGTGAGGACTTGATCATGGTGGATGAAAGGAACAAGCTTGTCTTGGATGAAGCTATTCAGTGCAAGAAGAAGATTCTCCAGAATGATGGGGTGGTCACCAGTCCCTGTGCCAGGCCTCGCAAAGCTGGGCACACCTTGCTGATTCTGGGAGGACAGACCTTCATGTGTGATAAGATCTACCAAGTGGATCACAAAGCAAAGGAAATTATCCCCAAAGCAGACCTGCCGAGTCCACGGAAGGAGTTTAGTGCCTGTGCCATCGGCTGCAAAGTATATATCACTGGAGGCAGGGGCTCGGAGAACGGGGTCTCGAAAGACGTGTGGGTGTATGACACTGTGCATGAGGAATGGTCAAAAGCTGCCCCAATGTTAATAGCTCGGTTTGGGCATGGCTCGGCTGAACTGGAGAACTGCCTGTATGTGGTTGGTGGACACACTGCAGTAGCTGGAGTCTTTCCCGCATCTCCTTCTGTTTCCTTGAAGCAAGTAGAGAAGTACGATCCCATATCCAACAAATGGACAATGGTGGCTCCCTTGAGAGATGGAGTGAGCAACGCTGCGGTGGTGAGCGCCAGGCTCAAGCTTTTCGTCTTTGGTGGGACCAGCATTCACCGAGACATGGTGTCCAAAGTCCAGTGCTACGATCCAGCCGAGAATCGGTGGATGATCAAAGCCGAATGCCCACAGCCCTGGCGCTACACGGCTGCCGCTGTCCTGGGCAGCCAGATTTTCATCATGGGAGGAGACACCGAGTTCACGGCAGCATCTGCCTACCGCTTTGACTGTGAAACAGACCAATGGACGCGCATTGGGGACATGACAGCCAAGCGCATGTCCTGCCACGCTTTGGCCTCGGGGAATAAGCTCTACGTGGTGGGGGGTTACTTTGGGACTCAGAGGTGCAAAACGCTGGACTGCTACGACCCCATGTCAGACACGTGGAACTGTATCACAACGGTGCCTTACTCGCTCATCCCCACAGCTTTTGTCAGCACCTGGAAGCACTTGCCGTCGTGATGAGGGTCGGGGCTCGGGGGCTTGTATCCAGGAGGTCAATAAGGTAAGGGTCTCCTCCTCTTAGATCAGAACTTGCTGTCTCACCTCGTTTGTGTCTCCACACTCCACTCTGAAGCCACGGGTTCCAGGTTGCTCATGTTGTATGAGAAGGGTGCGTTTAAAGGTGGGAATGCAGCACCAGAAAAAGAGTAATCAGCTCTTCCGTGATGTAAGTCTAGCTAGCTCCCTGGTTTCTCTTGTTTCCAGACAGTCCCCTCAGTATCTGAGGAGAAGTCTCCATGGGTGGTTGCAAGCAGATCCCCTGTCTGTGCTCTGAGCCAGCTGGATGTGCCGGCGTCACCCTTCGGTGTGCGTGGGTACGGGAAGGCAGCGTGTCAGCGCCTGCTCTCGCGGCTGTCACCATACAGTACATCCTGTCCCTGCTGGATGAGGGGGTTGCCGTTTCTAGAAGCACTTGCATGTGAGTCCTGAGAGATACCAGGACAAGTGGTTTGGGAAAAGCCTCAGTAGTTTGATATTTTTGCTGGGTATCTAGGTGATTTATTTGGAGCTGATGAATATGTAGCCGAGTGACCCTTGGGATGCCGGCAAATCCTGGATCTCTTTTTATGCTCTGTGTTTACATTTCAGTGGGTAGCAGGAGCAGAAGTTTAGAAGCCACAGTGCATTTGATGGTCCTGGTGTTTATTTAACATCCAGGCTGTTGCTTGTGAAATCAGAACTTCTGAGACTTCTGTGTGAGACCTGAGTGGGAGGGAAGGGGTTTTGTAACCAGGAGAAGAATGTGTTTATCAGTGTTTTGAGGTGCGTGAGAATAAGGTGGTTGGTGGAAGCTCATAGTGTCCTGTCTCATTCTGATGCCGCGGTTCACGCTTGCTCAGAGAAGGTGCTGTTGCAGTGCTGCTGGGACAGGGCCGTTGGCTCCTCCTCTCTCCCCCCCAGCGGGATGCTCTGTTGCTGTTCTCGTTACCAGCTTCTCTCCGCTGAGCTTTGGCTGTCTTCAGCAGTCTGTGCCGAGATGCAGCTGGCCAGGCAAAGCCCAAAAACTCTTCTCGCCTTGCATCGTGAAAGCAGACGATGATACAGGCAGCGTTTGGATAGCATCATCTTCCCAGGAAGTCCCTAACGCCTCTGTTCGCTCAGTCGGCAGGTTTCACGGTGCCAGCAACGCACACAGCCCTGCTTTGGTGGTTGGAGACGACCTCCCAGCTTGCCGAAGGAGCTGGGAAACCCTCGCGTATGGGGGCGGGACTGACAAACTTCACTTAGGGTTTTATTTGGAAGGTGGGGACTGTGGGGAGGGAAATTCTTCCACAGACTCATCAGAATCCACTTCACTTAATACAGGGAAGAAAGAATGCTGCCCAAACCCTCTAACACCCTCTCGCTTCCCACTTGGTGTGGTTGGTGTGCCTGGGAATCGCCCAGTGGGTGAAATTGCTGGCATCTCCCAGGGATCATCTCTTTTGATGCCAGCTGGGAACCGAGGAGCAGCTCCTGGCATCTCTGCTGGGCATTTGCCCAACGTGACCACCTGCTTTTCTCCGGTGGGGAGAAAAGCACCCAAAGGATTGTGCTGGCCTTTGATTTGCGAAACGCCTGGTTTTAACATGGGCTGGACCAGAGCGAGGGCAGGGCAGGAGTGGAAAGGGTTAAAACGAGACCTCGGAGAGCTTTCCCAGCACTGGAAGATAATGGCCTTGCCAAATTCTCCTCCTCAGGCGTTGCCTAGCATCTGTCACAGTGGCTCAGTAATCTAATTAACTGCCACTCAGCTATTAAATATTGCAGCAAAGAGTGTGAGGACTCCATCGTTTTCAGCTCAGGTCAATGGGGCCTCCGTATAAGAGCCATCCTGGAGCTGAAAATTAATTTTCTCTGGTAGCAGATGCGTCTGAGTATTAAAGCTCAACACCAGCCACATTGCTGGGAATAGGAATAGGGAATATTTTGAGGTGGGACGTGATTCTTCAGCTACGGAATAAAAAGCAGCCTCCAAAGTCACAGAGATGTTATTTTTCTCTCCTGCCTCTTTTCCCTCCGTACTGTATTTGGGTTGTTCAGACCTAATAAAGAGCTTTGTGGGGGTTGTATAGCTATTACCCCACCACCCCCCTGCTCCATAACGTGGAGCCTGGCACAAGCACAAGGAAAGTAGGAACTGTAATGCCAACCTGCAAATAAAACTGGTGAAGAGTCACTGTGTGAGGGGTTTATGTGCTTTTTTGGCTTCGCTTCCACTCTTCAGTTAGAAGAATTATTTAAAATGAGTTCTTGCCAGACAGAATGTCTCTTCACTTCATGTTTCTAGAGGTTTCTTTTTTTTTTAAACTAAGTTATTGTTACAGCCCCAGCCGCTATGACGGCTCCTTAAATAAAGCACCAGGACTGGCAAGTGAAGGCCAGACGTGAACGCGTTGCCCGTGTCCCACCAGCGACGTCCCACGTGCTTGCATTGGCTGTCCTGGCTGCACTTGTGCCAAGACTGGGCTCAAGAAGTGGGGTACCTGGCCTTAGAGTCCCTGTTGCCCTATAGCAGGTTGCCCAAGGGACCTTCTGGCTTGCAGCTCCCACCGTGTGAGGTCTCTGCTGTAAGACCTCTTTTGGTCCCTATGGGATCTTTGTTCCAGAAGACAGGTTGGCCAGCATGTGCTTGGGTGCTGGTGTGCTTTGGGAAAGCTAATCCTATGGGAACGCCACTGAGCTGGAGGAGGCTCAGGAGGGACCATCCAAGGTGCCCTCAGAGCAGAGCAAGCTGGGAAAGGCCGAGGCAAACGCACAGTAGGAATTAACACTTTGTATTTATGAAAAAAACCCCAACCTTCTCACCCATAACCTGGTGAGGCTCCATTCATACCTGCCCTGAAACCCAAATAATAAGCCCATGAAAACTGCTGATCATAAAACACCAAGCCTGCTTTTCATTTAAAGCATAAAACTGATCAGCTGGAAACGTTTCCTCGAGGGCACGGCCTTCACCCTTCCCAGAGGGATCCAGGGCACCTTTCAGCAGAGGTCCCGGTTCCCCTGCCAAGGATGCCATGTGACATTAATTTAGAGCCTATTGCCAGCAGTTAATTCCAGGGATCAAGCGTGATTAGCCCGGTCTCCTCCTGCCTGTGGTGGTGGAGCCACGAGGAGGCAAATGGTTACAAAAGGGAAATAAAATACTGAGAACGCAGCTAATAAAGGCTGTATTTATAAACAGAAGCAAAGCCCATCTGGGAGCTTGAGGGACAATTCTGGGTGGTCTGTTGCAGTCCTGTGCGCTAACAATTGATGGGGACAACTGGGCACCTCCCAGGAGGTGACTTCAGGCAGTACCAGGACCAAGCAGGTTCTCCAAGCTGCCTGTCTCCAAATTAAAAATGGCTTCTCCAAACTATCTGATCTGTGTGATGCTCCCGTTTTCATGGGGCAGAGTCACAGGTGGGCTTGGGCCGGAGAGAGGAGCCTTTAGCTGGGGGTTGGGACGGTCTCTGGGGTCAAGGGGATATTGCATGGTCCAACCAGGGAAAGTGAAATGAGGAGGGGAGTGACTGCATCCCTCTGTGCTGGGTCCTGAGCCCCAAACACTCCCCTGGGGTGGAGATTTCAGAGCTCCCATCTCAAAACCAACAGGGATGACCCAAATCCCTTAGCAGCTACGAGCTTGTCAGCTCCTGCAGGACCCTTCTGGTGGTCTGGGCTGTGGGGAGTGGAGACTGGTGGGCCACTCAGACCCTTCTTCCTGGGGTCATCCAAAAGCTCACAGCCCGTTTTGTGGTGGGTTGGGCTCCTGTGAAGGCTGCGGGGGGGCACGGGCAGCTGGTACCTGCCGTGGGGTGGGCGCTGAGCAGCCGAGCCTGCAGGTTTTGAGGCAGCTCTGGCACCTAAAAGCTGATGTCTGGCCCCAAAGCTGCGAGGATTTAGGTAGTGTGCCAGGCCCAGAGCTGTATTCTGATACCCTGGTCACACTAAACGTCGGAGCTGTTCAGTGGCTTTTCCTGATTATTTAATTACAGCTCAGGTAACGAGCCTTTCGCAAAGCCAGTTTTACTGCTGGCTGGTTCGGCTTCCCTTCCACGTGGAGCAGCGCTTGGTCAGCTTTTACCTTTCAAGAAGCTGTAGGGTTTTGCATTGCTCCCTCTGTTCGCAGCCGGACATCTTCCTATGCAAAAGCCCCAGGTGCCTGCAAACAGCAGCCTAAAAAAACCCCAAAAAACCTCAGGATAATCTCCCGGCTCCTAAGCACCGCAGCTCACCTGCGTGCTGCTGGGTTGGCCGCCTGCAACGTGTTACAGCCTTGCTGGTATTGCTGGAACAAAGTCAGAGCTGGTTTCTCCCCGTGGCTCCTAGGGCAACCTATTTGCATGTGTATAATAGCGAGGCCGGATAAACAGGGACTACAGTTTTTGTGCCGCTGTTGCTCTTTCCAAGAGGCTGGTTGTCTCTGAAGCCAGTTTATCAGGCAGCGTTGGAAGGGAGTGGCTGGCCTGGGGAGGAAAGTCGATGAAAATCAGGCTTTTCCTAACCCTGGGCAGATGGAAACATGTGCAGTCTGAGCTCGGCCCCAGACTGGATTAATCAACCCCTTGGAAACATCAGTTGTACGGATGGTTTTGGAGGAACCAGTGGAAAAAAGAGAAAAAGGGTCTTTTTGTTTTGTCTGTTCCAGTCCTTGGGCCCTCCTCCCTGCCTTAACAACAAAGCGAAAAGCTCCATCTCCCTCAGCTTTTCATTCCCTTGTCGTGTCCGCGGAGGTTTCCTGCCCGGCTCTCCCAGCTCCCCAGCGCTGAGCCCTCCCAGCTGGACGCCCGCGCTCTCCCCTCCCCTGTGAAAGCAGAGCACACCCCGAACCCCAAACTGGCTGCTTTCCACCGCCACCCATCCCTGGGCTCTGCCCCAATAGCTGCCTATGTGCACCCCCTTTTCTGGTGCCGCCTGTATCCCCTCCTGTACGGGCTGAGCCAAGCATCACACCATTAACGAGCTTTCTCTTCCCTCCCCAGGTGCCAGAGTCACATCCGTGTCCCCTGTCTCGCCGCTGGAGCCAACGCAGCGACCGAGTCCCCTCCCATCCTCCCGCGCAGGACTCTGAGGAGCCTTCCACATCCCTTCCCGGCACCAGGAGCGGGAGGCAGAGCCGGCCCCACCACCAGCACCACACCACGGGGGCAGGAGGAGCCACCCAGCCCCACCACCGGCCACCGTGTGGGGATGGCGAGGAGCTGGGAGCGCTGGCTGCAGGGCTGGGGCTGGGTTCGGGGGCGCGGGGATGGCTTGTGGGTGCCGGGGCCCGATGGGACTGGGAAGATGGAGGCTGTGCACCGGGCTGCATTCCTGGAGCCGTTAGGTGCTTTTTCTTACTTTTTGTGGGGGGTTAAGAGAGATTAAATTTTTTTTTTCAAGGGCAGCAAACTTGCCATTGGCAATGGCCGCTGTCTGGGAGACTTGGAAGCGACTTTTTTAAAGGGAAAAGGGATTGAGAGCGCCTGGCTGTGCCCATCCTCTGGCCGCTCTGCAGAGGCAGTGGCTGTTGAAACATTAAAGCGTGGGAGCTCGGGGTGGCTGCCAGCAGCGCCGGGTACCGCAGCGAAACGGGGCAGGTGCCTTTTGGTTTGCACTTTCGGCCTTTTTATTATTTTTTTTTTTCCCCCCCCTCCCTTTCCTCACCGCAGCCGGTTGCGATTTGGTGGGAGGGCGGGCAGGTCCCCGCGCAGCTGCTGGGAAGAGCACGGCAGCTCTGTTGGTGTGCCAAGGCTCCGGCACCGCTGCCGAGATACTCACCAGATAAAACTCGCTGCGTGCTCGGAGCCGGTCTTCTGAGTTCTCCTACCGAGCAGCGCGTGGGTGAGGGCGTAATTAGCTAATGAGCAGAAGCAGAGGCGCAGCGGGGCAGAGCTCGCGTCTCCGGTGGGGCCTCGGAGGGAGAAGCTGGAGGAGCACCACAAGGCTGGCGGGGCGGGCTGGGGCTCCTTCCCCGTGCACCGTGCATCCCGGCATCACCTTGGGGAGGCGAAGGGTTGGGCTGTAGCTTTGGGAGCCAAAGGCCGGGCTCCGGCTGCCCCAGGTCGTCTGCGCACACTGGCTGCCAGCTCTCTTTGGGTTTATCCATGCAAAAGCTGTCAGCCCGAGTCGCTCCTCATTCATGCTCTGGAGGAAGGCATGTGGATTTTGGCTACGAGGATGCAGCTTCTGACCAGCCTCTTCCAGGACAGGCCACTGCCTAAGGCTGGTCCTGCACCTCCCCAGCACCCCGCTTCCCTCCGCAGCAGATCTGGTCCTGCAGATGCCCCGGGCTCGCCGTTCTCCCCGGGGTCAGGTTAAGCTGTAGCCCGGCCAGCTGCATGATGCAATGCGATGGAAAGCCTTGACTTGGCTTCAGACAACAAAGGTCTTTTCAGAGCAGCGAGCGCCTGTTGCTGCCGGGAAGAACACACTTTGTGCAGAGCCGCTCTGCGATGCTCAGAATGACGTTTATTTACATTTTCTACTCTCTATTTTTTTTTTTTTTTTCTCCTCTAGCTGCCTGCGAACTTTAATAAAAATGATGATCTGGGAAACCGTTTGTGTGTTTTTCACAGGAGTCTTCATTCTTAAGCAAGTTGGATTTAGGTCTAATAACAGGGCCGAGGAATAATAACAGGGTTGGCGCTTGGTGGGGCGGTTCACAACCAACCTCCCAAGCAGCCAGCCCAGCTGTAATTATTATTGCTTCAGCGCTTGGGAAACTGAGGCACAATGTCAAGTGTCTTTTCCAAGGTTAGTGGTGGATGTGGGAATAAAGTCCAGGGCTTCTCATGTCCTGAGGACATCACTCGTCGTCTCCTCCATGTCTGCTCTCACTCGACTCGACCGTGCCATGGTTGTAGGAGCAGTTGAAAGTCTGTAACGCTGATCTCTGACAGATGGGTCCAGAGGGCCCAACCCAGACACAGCCGGACTTCTGTTGGGAAAGGCAGTAGCTTCTAAGGAAGACTAGAAGAATTTATACTTCTGTTCTCCTTATTTGCTGCCGCTTGGCTGCTGCAGCTCCCAAGAAAGGGGCCCATGGACAGGTGAGACGGGCTTTCCAGCTTGGGCTCCTGTTCACGCCTCTCATCCCTGTGCATCTCTCCCCAGCTGAGAGCAGCAGGGGTCTGATCCAGCCCTGAGCTGGGGAGGCTCTGGGCTCTCCCCGACTGGGAGACCAGCAGCTCGGGGCTGGGAGCGTTGGAGCATCGCTGCGAGGAGCCGGCAGTGCTCCCAGGGACCTGGCAACACACCGCCACCCTGAGAAGGGGGCTGTTGGGCTTGGGAAGCGAAGCTTGCCATGGGTGATACACACTCTTTAAGGGACTTGGCGCCTGAATTTCTGAGCAGTAAAGGAGGCTGGGAATGTGCTTCCTTGCCCACAGGAGCTGGGTGGGCAGCGGTGTTGGACGTGAGCTGGGCAGGTATGAGCGCAAGGCGCCATAGAAGAAGCTCATTAAAGAGCCCTTTGGGAAACCAATTCAGGGTGGAAATTACTGTTTGATGAGCAGGAGAGGGAAAAAGAGGGGGAGCGAGTGAATGAAATCCCTTTCAGTTTTGTTGATTCAGGTTTTATATGGGACTCTGGGACTTTAAACACCAGCCCGGGAGGCTTTGCGACTGGCTGGCTTTGATAGGAGCCACCCAAAGACCTGCTCTTTTGTGTTTATTCTGGAGCTTGCCCGAAAGACAATTCAAAAGCAATCCGCAGCTGCTGTGACAGCAGCAACCTGTTGCTATGGAATTAAACGCGATGCAAAATACAAAGGTTTCTTGGTTAGCAGCGACACAGTGAAAGGGGAGTGGGAGATGGAAGCGGATGTAACAGTCTGAATAAAGCTACAGCCGGAGCGGGGCTGGGCTTGAGCTGGAGGTACAGGGGAAGAAATGTAAATGTGATTTGTTTTGCTTTTTTAAAAGAGCTTTTTCACCGCCTCAGCAGGGCGCGCTCAGCTTTGTCTGGAAGGGAGGGCTTGGGAAAGAGTCTCGCCTGGTGGCGTTACGGGGTTTGTATGTTCCCAGGCTCCTGGGAAACACGCCCGCATGCATGCCCACGGCCACCGTGGCTGCAGGGTGTTGGGAGCTCAGACATCTTTCCCAGCAGGTGGCCAGGAGCCCAGTATGGAGTTCCCCTGGAGGTGCATGGTCTTGCAAGGATCCTCGCTCAGACCCAGGCAGGGCAGCAAACTGCTATTGGCAGGCCCAGGCCCCCAAAGGACGGCTTGTCCCACCCCTCCTGCCTTGTTCTGCAGGGGCCTGGCCCCACAGCAGAGCTTGGGCAGGACACAAGTCCTTTCAGCTCACCCTCTGCCCCGCTCTGGAGCTTGCCCACGGGCTCTCTCCACCTCTATAACAGGGTGCTCACCACCCTCCAAAAAGCATTTGGGAGGAGAGGGCAGGGAGATGCTCAGAGATGGGACCAGGCAGGCAGCCAGCAGGACCGGACCTCTCCCAGCCCCAGGTCTTGGGACCTCCATCCCCAAGGACTGCCTGTGCTGAACCTCCCCAGATGCAAAAGGCTGATAGTCCTATGGCTCATTTAAATGAAACTCACAGTGCCTTGCTGGTTTTTAAATATGCATTTTCCCAGCCTGACCCCAGCTGCCCTTGAAATAATATTGTGCGGCGAAGCCTTACAGGAATTATCATCCGAGCTCGCTCTCCCTTTGTCACTAGAGTCAATTAAAAGCAGAGTAGCTGGTGATTTAATACCTCCGGTGTCTGAGGAAGCCCCACATCCATCCAGACCCTGGCTCTGGCATTTTAGACACATAATTAGAGTGGAGGAGTGTTTTTTTCCCAGCCATCTAACATGCTCTCAAATTCATCCGTGCCTATACAGAGCACCTTGTGTCCTTGGCTTGTCTTCTTCCTTGCATGTTAATTAACGCTCAGGCACTGCACATCCTTCCTGAGATATGTCCCACACCAAATTGTTTTCCTACTCCCCATGCACCTTCTCCCTTGGGATAAACCCAACGTGTTTTAGTCTCTGGAGAGGGTCCAGGCTCACAAACTGCCACCCCAGGAAATGCTGCTCACAAAGTTAAGCTTCCAAGAGCAGGAGAAAACATTGCTCCCAGCTCCCCACAGCCAACTGGAAAGTTAAACTGGTCCCAATCCTTCTTGCTCCAGTGCAGAGCAGGAGCCCGGTGCCCTCCGGGTACAGGCGGCGGTGCTGGGGGTGCCCAGGATGGGGGCCTGCAGCAGGAGCTGCTGGAGGGAGTGAATAGCAGAGGCTGAGCTCATTCTTTTCTCCCTCTTTACAACCTCCCTTTTCTTTCCATTTCACCACCTCCTTATTGAGCATCAGCGACCGTTGTGCGAAACCATCAACCCTGTTTGCAGCAGCGTGACCTACTTTATTTACCGCGCCGGCCTGACTTCCTCACCGAAATCGCAAGCGCGGAGCCCACCCAAGCCATCAGCGTCCCTCAGCTGAACAACAAATCCCATTAGGCGGAAGGAAGCCTGGCTTTCACCCTGTCAGCGCCTGGACATCTCACTGCCCTCTCCCCAGCGCACGCTGCCCCGCTGGGGGCTGCGTCTCACGGACGCTGGGGACAAGGACCCCTCTGTATTTGTGTGCCCCCCTCCAGGTGAAGGTGGGGGAAGGGTTCGGAAGGACTGATCCGGCTGTTGGATGTGCCCTTTCATTTCTCCTAACAGCCCTCAGGGACCACGGAGCTCAGGAATCACGTACCATGTGGGTTTTCAGTTCCGGCTCTCCTGGGAAGCCATCCCTTCCCAGCTGAGCCTGGAGGGGTGCTCCAGGGCCACGCCAGGGGGGCACAACTTGTGCTTGTTATGAAGCTGCTGGCACCTCGGGCAGGACGCGATTGAATGACCGATAGAACCTCCCATCTCTCAGTCTCAGCATCACACCTAACCCCCGTCCCGCGGCTCCGTCCAGGGAGAACATTGCGATTCTGCCCGTCGCTGCTCCCTCCTTCCACCCCGGCAGGGACCCACCTCCCTGCAGCCACCAGCGGGCAGCCAGGCCCCAGGACGCTGGCGCCGCTCCGTCGTGGGGGATAGCTGTGCACTGAGTAGAAACAAAACAAAGAACAAAACGCTTTGGGGCCACCAGGAAAAGCCTTTTCGGTTTCTAACTCCCCTGCCTGGGTAGGACGGACAGACACCCCCCGGCCCGATACGAAACCAGCAGCGTGTTGCCGCGTGGCTCTCTGGCAGGCGCAGGGAGGCAGGAAAACACCCACCGCTCCATTTCTGGGTCACCGTCTGGAGGAATTACACACGCACAGGCAAACGGGAGCTGCTTCCCTCTGACAGCCGCCGCTCCGCACCCAGCCCAACGCCCGCCACTCCCGGCCCCCTCCTCTGCCCACGCTGCCACCCCGCCGGCCTTACGGCTGCTCTGGGGCTTTCCGCAGGGCTCTGCTAATGACTCACCACTCCTGCTCAGCTCTAATTAGGCTTCTGTCTAATTAGGTTCACTAGAAGGACGTGGCCAGTGAGAAGCAGCTCTTTGGCGAAAGGGAAGGAGAAAGAGCGGGCGTCTGGAGATGCTGAGCGCCGGAGGGAGAGACGCCGGGCTGCGGCCAGGGGTCAGGGGGTATCGGGGATTGCCAGCTGAACTGCATCTGTGCGAGGGACGGACCACAAAGAAGGGAGAGAGTAAAGGAACTTAAAGCAGCTCCCGCTGGGGACCCCCCCAGGGCTCAGCCCTGCCCCTGTCAGGAGCAGGAAACAAACTTGGGCTCCATCCCGCTGGGCACTGCCTGGCTGAGGCGCCGGGACATCCTCCAGCCAAGAGCCAAGGTGGCTGTTTATAACCTCGCTGAACAAGCTGACGCACCAAAGGAGCCCCGGGATGCAGGGAGAGCAGGGCAGGGCTGTGCAGGCAGCGGGGTGGGGGGAGCCGGTCCTGAGCCTGCAGCATCCTTCCTGAGCAGCCTTGGAACCCGGGGCAGGAGAGCTGGCTCTGCAGCAAAGCCTTGGTTGGGGGTGTTTCAAGAGGCGTGAAGATAGCTTTTTTGGGGGGGGGTGAGAGGGGCACCCATTGCATCTGCCCATCCCTGTGAGGGCTGGGGGTGCTCACTCGTATGGGCTCTCCTATCAATTGCTAGTGTCAAATATTCTTTTCCCCTTAATTTAAATGCATTCCAACCCCAAACAAATCAAAGTGTTGCAATGATTAACACCCCCTTTAACTAATTAACAAAACCCAGGTGCCTTCTATGGCAAAGGTGAGCTGTTCCTTTACTGTTCACCTTGTATCGATCACAAGGCATCCCACTCGCTCACTGAACTAATTAGGGTTTTCCCTGTCTCTTAATAGAGCCTCCATGAACGAGCAGCCTGCCTGCGAGCCCCAGCCCAGCCTGCCCTGTCTTCTCCCAGACCTCCCATTTCTCGCCCTGGAGCCAGCACTGGGACTGAACCCAGCAAGGGCAGGAAAGGGGAAAGGCAGTTAACGCAAATGTTAAAGGTGTCACTAAGCTGTCCTTCCAAAGAGCCCCTCCTGTGCCTGTCAATGCTCCTTTTAAAGTCCCGTCCAAGCATTACGATCCTTTATGACTCCTTTTAGGTGGAGGTGCCAGTGAAAATCCAGCTACAGCCAGATGACCCACCACAGAGCCCCACAGGGATCTTTGGCTCTGCCCCTTTGCTGGTAAGAGAAGCCGGGGCTGGGTAAGAAACCCATGATGCTCAGAACCACAGCAGATGCTTGGGGACCATCTAAAATAATTGACCCATGCGGTTTGGTGAGACCATCCATTTCTTCATCTTAGCTGTGCCACAATGGACAAAACTGTGGAAGGCAGGTTTTGGATATTCAGATTGCCACATGGAGGTGGGCTGGAGAAGCGAGGTCCTTCATTTCCTCCTCAGCTGAAGGCAATTTGCATCGCATGCCCAGGCTCCCCTCGGGCTCACAGAAACAGAGTTTGGTTTGCACTGCGCAGGACTGGGGAAGCTCGTGCTGTTTGGTTTGCTCTGCACCCCAGCCTTTCCCTGGCAACACTGAGCAGTGACTTGGCTTTTCTACACAATTTGTTATCAGCAAATACACTCCTCTTCCTCCCCTGACCAATACCCCTTGTAGACCAGCACTGCCAGGAGCAGCATCTCATGCTTCCAGCAGCAGAGGCGGCTGTCGTTTTACTGCAGCCGTGCAAGAGCTTGGGGTAACCCAAGCGGTGCTTTTGTTGGTCACCCAGGTTGCAGAGCCAAGAGGGGCCACAGGAAAACGTGCTCTTTAAACGCCACACAGAGGAGCCGACGGCTCGGCGAAAGCTTTCATTCGCTTCGGTAAATAAGTGAGCTGGGCCGAACGGGAGTGCAAATAAAATGAGGACTACCGAGCAGCCATCGAGATAAAGGAGCTCTTTCATCTCCTGCCTCACACCCTGGGAGCTGCCCGCCTCAGAGCTCCTGCTGCGTGACAGGGTGTAGGCTCGGGTTCACTGACATGATCCAGGGTTTTAGAACAGCACACGCAACGCAGACGTGAGGAGGGGGAAAAGGACATGCAGTGCCCTGCCGATAACGGGGCACAGGAGAGTCAGTTGGCATTTCCCAGCGCCTGTTAATAAACAGCCCAACACCACTGAGCAGCGCTCACGGCGATGACCTGAAGGCCTTGATCAATAAATCTGATTCTCCTCAAGCATTGCCTCTCTTTCCCTATCTCACCCCTGAAATGAAATAAAAGATGGAAATGAAACGATTCCTCTGCCTCACAATCGACAGGCAGAGGATGACGGTGCAGGTCTCCCGGCTCCTTCCCGCAGGGGAGAGGATGCTCAAGTCCCACGCAGGACTGGCGGTACGGGGGCAGCTGTCATCGCTTTTATGGGGAAAAGAAAATGACGGTGGAGAACCTCGAGGCTCATGGTGCTATGACCAAGCTCCGTACTGCTGGCACCCTCTTCTGCCTGGACCGACGCCTGCAGGCACTGGGAACACCACCGTCCTCCACCTCCCCGGGTGAGAGGAATGACCTAGCCGCTGGTTTCTGTCGTCTTGCAGGGGACACAGAACTACGTAAAGCACGCGGCATCGCAGGTGCACACATCCCCCCTCCTCTCCCCATGCCCACGATGAGGTGTAGCATCCCTAGCTGCCTCAGCCGAGCGAGATAAAAACCCCATGTGCAGGATTTGGTTTCATGGTTAATAGGTGGTGGGGGGACGGTTGGACTGGATGATCCTTGAGGTCTCTTCCAACCTTAACGATTCTGTGATTCTGTGATTTACCGGAGACGCGGCGCTATTTCAGGGGCTCGCAGAAACCCTGCGCCGTGAGACAGCAGCGCAGCCGCCAGACTGCCACGGATCGCAGCCCGCGGAGCCGAAGTGGCTGAGAGCACGGCTGTGACACTTCCTCTTCGCGTAAAACGATGAAAAGCCTTGTACGGCGGGGAAAACCCCCCCGGAGCTGAATGTCATTACGGCCGTACGCCCTTCAGCTACACACAAACCTTCTAAGGGAAGGAAAATCCGTTACAGAGTCCAGTGGGTGCCGGCTGGAATCCAGATGACAAAAGCAACACAAACATCTGATTTCGTCTACTCGTTCAGCCTCGGTGCGACAGAGTCAACAGCAGAAATACCAGAGGTGTGGAATCAAACTGGGCAGAAATCTCAGACTTAAAATCAAATTTATTTAGAGGAAAAAATTACTTTACCAGAGTTTGATGCTGATAACTAAAAAGGAAGATAAATAAAAGCTTGTTACAAAACCTAATGGTTTCTGGCAAGTTACAGAAAAACTGAAGAACTTTACAGTCAATAACCTGCTCACTTTTTACATAATTACAAATTAACATACAGCAATTAGGTTTTACCCTCTTTTTTAAAAAAATCTTTAAACTTTTTTTTTTTAAAAAAACTTTTTTTTTAATGGGTTCAACATGAAAACGCAAAGCATTTTTCTTTATTTTTATTTTTTTTTTGTAAGAAACAAACAAAAACCAGAGGTATACCAGGTTATTATAATACACCTCCTCAACGCTCTGGGAATTACTCAAGTGCATTCCGTATTAGTACAAAATAAACACCAGGCTAAACTTTAACTATAGGCGAACTGAACTGGACAGAGATTTATTTTTTTTAATTTTTTTTTTTTTTTTGGAGTCAGTGTTTAGTATCGATAGAGAAAACAGTAAAATACTTTAGAACATGGAAAGGATGGGTACCTATAGACAGCTTAAATACATACGGAGCTCACAGCTGTATGCAAAGCAGTGAATGTTATCCTGTCCCCCCCTCCCCCCAAGCAACGGAAGCCGAATACATCTGGGCAAAGCATCAGTGTCAGTGAAACGCGTGTGGAAAGCAGGGAAGGGCACCCAGCCCTGGAAACGAAGGTGGGAAGGGAGCCGGCGTCCCGCGTCCCATCGCTCAAGAGCATGAGGTGGAGGAGATCAAGCCAGTTCAGCTCGCCTATCTTTAAAATTTAGCTGCGTCGCCGGATCAAGAATGATCAACCGCTGCCCCTCCTGGCAAATGGAGCAGGAGTTATGAGCAGCAGGGGAGGGTTTTTATTTAAAAGGGTGCCTTAAATTACGTTAAATTCCCAAACCTGGCCAGCAGGCAGAATAATTTCCAGAGTTCTGGTTAACAAGGAATGTTTTGTGGGATTTTTAGCAGATACTCACTTGTGCCCCCTGCCCAGTCCTTCCTTGCCCCGCGCCACAGATATCCTAGACAGCTTCCTTGGGATTTGGCACCTGATGAACCTCTTTGGACTCGGTGGCATTTGGAAGGACTGGATTTGGGTGTTTCAGCAACAGCTTTGAGATATCCTAATGCCTCAAGGAAGGTGCAAAGATGATCAGACTATGGATGCTCTTGCAAATCTGCACAAGTTAGTGGCATTACTGTGCTTCTCAGCAGTGGTCAAACTTCAAGAGTCCACCCTCAGCGGTGGTGAGAGCTCCTGCCCCAGGGATGGCACTTGGGAGGTCTCCCAGTGGCCTGCAAGGTAAATAACTTAGTGCATGGAAAGGGCCTGGCTTCACTTATTTGGTTGCATCCCCCCACACCTCCTTTGCTCTGGGTTTCTCCACGGAAAAGGAGATGGAGAGCAAGCCACTGGTGGGACTGCTTCCCTACGCGCTGTGAGGCAGGTGATGGTGACACCGGCATGGGCTCTCCCGGGGGATACACCTGAGCCATCAGAAGCCAGTTCTCCGGTCCTGCCGCTCACCCGGTCTGCAGTGGGACTGTAGTCAGATTCACACCCACTTTGGTCTAAAAATAATACAAGAAGCTTGGCCCTTCCTCCCCTCCCGGGGCACAGCCAAACCAGGAATACACCTGCTCGCAGCTCAGATTTTGCTGGGGATGCAGAGGAGGGAGCAATGGCAAAGCTGATTGTCTCCACATAACCAAAATAAAAAGGGACAAGACCAGTTTCATTTAAAGTGCTTTATGGCATCAAACTGACATCAAGTCAACATGTTGAGATGATCACTTCATTTGAAAGAAGCTAAGGCCAACCCCGCACAACTCCAGCATGTCGCACACCGTTTGCTACAGCTACCCTCGATCGCCGGGGCATTCTGGCGTCCCCAGCTAATACTGACCACGTTTGTACTTCACCTGAGCCTGCACTCCTGCTCCCCTGGGGCAGTGATAAAGACCAGGCAAAGAAAAGCCCAAGAAAAGGAAGTCTGATTTCTCCCCTCCATGAAACACTAGCACAGCAAGCTCTCAGAGCCCTTGCAGAGTCCTCTTCTCCCTCCCAACAATACAGGCTTCGCACAGACATTTTTTGGACCTGCTCTGTGTCCCAGGAACCAAATGCAAAACAGGGTGGTTTGGGTGCTCCAAATGGGATCCAGGGACCGGCTCTGGGAACCAGATGCAGCATCAGGCTGGGCTGAAGAAATAACGTGCTGTTGACAGCTGCAGGATGGATGCCAGGCGTGGAGCTGGAGTAAATGCAATTTTAAGGCCAGGAAGAGGAAAGGCTTTGGTGCTGTAAAGCTGGGATCATACCTAGCAGACAACCCTAGGCAACCTGCAGGGATCAGAGTGGGAATCCAACTCCGGGAACCTATGCCAAGCCTTTCCAAAGAAAACCCGAGAGGGAAAAAATAAACGGCTGAGGAGATAAAAACAAGCCCTTGCCTTCCTAAAGGTGAAAGGAGGAGGAAGCAGTGTGGAAGTAAAAGGCTTCATTTCAAAAAAAGTGAATCATACAGTAACATACATCTTCCAGGGACAAAGGTCTCTCCACCAGAATTTGAGACACAAACAGTTTCGATACGCACTATTTTTGGTCAGTATATTTCTGACTCCCACCCGTGGTTTCTTTGACAAGGAACCATGGGGACCTCAGCAAATCACTTAGCAAATACTATTTTCACTTAGGGCACGGAATGCTCGTTTTGATTTGCACAGGTCAGAAGAGATGGTCAAGCCAGGCAGAGACTCAGCCCTGCTGCCCTGGGTTACGCATCTCCCTTTAGATGCTCTTCTTGGAGCCATGGGACATTCCTGTGTGATGAATTCAAGGTGTGCCAGGACTGGGGAAAAGCCAGCATGATGAAAAGCTCATACTGGCAAGGGTTATTACAGGCTGAGGGGGACTTTCAGAAATACTGGGGACCTGACCTCTGTTTACACAACAGTAAATGAGCCACACACTGCTTTGGTTTCCCAAAATTTCAGCTTGGCACATTCATTTTCGCGGATGTGCAAATAGCAGGGCAGAATCTGTTTTGTAAAAATAGTGTTTTTCGTATGAAAAAGATAACACCACACCAGCACATACTTCCTCCAGCTCCCTTCAGGTTCAGCAGAAGAGCTGCCTGGATCTCCTTGGTCAAGGGACCTGACCCTCACATCACTGCCAGACGCTCCATGTTTTGCTTTTTCCTTTGCCTCAAAGAGGTATGAGAAAACCTCAGCAAAAATATATAAACAAGAAACTACCTGATAGGAGGAGTCTTGTCTGAAGTCACTGCTTCTTCTTCCAGACAGTTTTTGGCCCAAAGATGCTCTGCCGTAAAGAAAGCTCCCAGCTGAAATTGTGTAACTCTGGGCACGGCAGGGGCTGCTACGCAGCACTGCCCAGACCCTGCCTTGTAGGAACCAGGGAGATAGGAATATCTGGTTTACCAATCTTTTGGTAAGAAAAAACAAAAAAAAAAAAGGAAAAAAAAACCCGACTAAACTATTCTTTAAACTCCAAACAAAAGCAAAATAAAAAGTATTAAAAAAATAAAACCAAGTAAACTTCCTTTAAAAAAAGAACTCTTTCAAATAAACAGAAAGATAAATATTTTTGCAAGCCCTGCTTGCAATTAAGAACAAGCACCAAACAATATTTAAAAAAGCAAAATAAAAATAAATCTCAAATCTTTTTTTCCTTTCTTCCTTTTTTTTTTTTTTTCCTTGAGTCTCAATAGTTTAGAGAGCTGCAAAAGCAAGCAGGCGGCTTAGGATTCCTGCACTGACCAAGACAGACCAGTCCAAGCATCCACCTCACCAGCAATGCTGCCGATACTCATCAGCACCGAGCTCTGAAAACTGCTGTGGGTTACCAGCTTGTGAGAAGCCAGAGAACAAATTGAAATCAATCAATAGTGCAAAAAAGAAGTACTTTTTTTTTTTTAAGGAAAAATTGGTAGGAAAGGAAATACACCTGACAGTTTCAAACTGAGCAAACCCTTGAGCTATTTTGAAGCCGATAGCGTCTCATAACCATTTACAAATCCGCTCAGGCAATTCCCCTGAGAGAGTCTGGAAGAACAGTAATTTTGGAAAAAAGTCTGGCTGGCTGCATTTCTCTTCCTCCACCGAACACATCCCTGTATTCCACAGCTGTACAAACACCTCACAGTCTGCACGGCGAGAGCCACCCTCAGACCTGCCCCTTCTGCTGATGGCAACGCGGGGACGCACGGACACTTTCACCCTAGAGCCCAGGGCGATGGAAAGGGACCTGCCACTCTGGACCTTTAGACCTCCCCCACAGCGATTTTATCCAGGAGAATGTATTATCTCCCCAGAAATGATTAATAAGCACACGGTGTTATACAGGCATCGGAACTAGGAGCTGCCTCTTTGGAGTTCGCTCCGCTCACTGCACTCGGTCCCCTGAGCTGTGACATCTCACTGAAGTGCTCTGAAATTGCTGTTGTCTCATTCTGTCTTAGAAATGAGCACGGGAAGGTGACAAAATCCAGAGAAACAGAAGCCCAATGGTAACACAAAAAGTGGGTGAAAAAAATACAAACAACAGAGCAAAGGTCCCTAATAGCAAATTTTCAGCCGTCTCTCCAGTAAGTTATCAGGCTTGTAATGAAGGGGTGTCAAATGCGACTGGAGAACTATAGTCTGGCAGAAAAAGAGTCATCTTTACTTAGGGGATGGGAAGGAGTGAGCTGGAGCTCAAAGAGATTGCATAAAAAAAAATGTTGCTTAGAGTTGTTCCCACTTGAACACTGTCTCTTCTGGCTCCCTGGGGTTGCCTTACAAGCCTACCAAATTTCTCTGTTCTGCCTCGTTTCAAATATACCCAAAGATGTTCTGCCTGATTTGGGAAACAGTTTGACATTTAAATCCTCTGCCCCATGGAAATCTTTCAGAATTACTTTCAATATTTTTTTTTTTCCCCCTCTGAATTTTTGTTTTGATTGCTGTTACTGCTTCCCGGTGTAAGGTACCCTTCTGAAACCAAACAGTCTGTATACCACGAGCACAAAAGGAGCTGACAAGTCAATGGTGTTACAACCGGAGCAGTAAGGGCAAGATATTTAATATCTACACGCACCCTGAAAGTCATCAGGTATCAACAATCCCCATGGGCCGAGCTAAGCTTGGCTGTACAGACTGTTAAGCATATCCCAGTGGATACATACATACATATATGTACATATACAGTATATCTATATATGCCAGTGTGTACGCACCATTTGTAGAGTCCTAATCTTTCACTAAATGCTTGGTTTTGGTTAAGTTCCCCTGAAAAGGGGAATTTGAAGGCACAGACCCCTTAAGGCTATGTTCTCTCATCCTTTAGCATGAAGAAGAGACAGAAAACATGCATCCCAATCCACTGAACCCAAGGTTTGCACAGAGAGACGGTACTATTTGCCGTGCAGTCAGCCTCTGCAGTGAGAAGTCACGCAAAACCACAGGAGAGAGGCTCTTTCCCACCATTTAACAGACTTCATAACATGTTTTATTTAAAACCTCAAAATGCTTGTCAAACGCAGGAACCAGCAGCTTGCTGTGGAATGGGCAGGGAGATGTCCACTGTACCAATGCTGAGAGTGACCGATGGAACCGTTTGTGCTCAGCAGAAGATCTCCTCACCCTCCGGAGGTGCTTCTGATGAATGAGAATCTGCAGCACAAAGAAAGAGGTGGGAATCACTATGGGAATACAGGAGTACAGCAGGCAGAGCAAGACTCCGTGTGCACGGAAACCCCACAGTCTGCCAAAGCCACTGGGCACCTTAAAAGATGTCCAGTTCCCTGATGAGCTACTATGAAATTACGTCTCGTAATTGGTGAGCTTTCCTGTGCACAAGTTGGAAAACATCAGGGAATTAATATGGATAAAGCCGGTCATCTGAGGGCACAAGATCAAGTTTCATTTGGTCAGAGATTTGAGGTGCAGAATACAGTCCTAAGGGGATGCAAAACTACCAGAAAAAAACCCCAAACAAAACCAACAAACAAACTAGGTGTTTTGCTTTTTTCAGATCAAGGGACAAGATAAACCGGCTCAAGGGGGAGAGGCCACCAGAAGGGTTGTGGGTATCGCTTCCAAACTACAACAGAGCTAAAGCAGACAGCAATGCCATGGGGGCTGCAACATCCTAGCATCAGCTCCTGAAAGCAGGACATTTTCCTCCCTGAAGCAGGACATTTTCCTCCCTGAAGCAGGACATTTTCCTCCCTGAAGCAGAGCAAGCTGAAAAATAACGGGAGAACCCAGGCTGTGGAGGCTGCTCGGGATGGGACGAGGAAGGGAAGGAGAAGAGCGCGGTGTGTCCCTCTGACAACCCCAGGAGCTGCAGAACCAGCAGAAAAGCCCACAGAAGATCACTTCAGGTTTGGAACTCCACTCCTCACAGACAACCTTTTCCATCCCTGCGTTACCATCCACATTCAAGGTTAGATTTCATGGCTTCCGCAAGTTCACTGGCTGGAGGGAAAAGCCAGTTCGCTGACCCTGAAAACACACCTATGACCTTCCCTGACACTCACCAGCCTGTTGGGAGCGATGTCCTCTGCCCTTTTTCTTCTTTTCCTTCTTTTCCTTTGGTTTGGCTAAATTGAAGAGGCGGGCAGGCATCTGGGGCTGTTCCTCAGCTGCCTTGTTAGTCTGGTTTGTTGCGCTAAGCAAATGGAAAGTGCTTTTCTCTTTGTATGTCCTTGAAAGACTGTTCCTTTTTGGGGAGACAGACAGTTCTGCATCGAAGTGCCCTTGTTTAGGAGGGGAAGGGCTCTTATGCTTGGAGGAGTCGTCAATGCTGGATTGGGAGGGGACTCTGCCAAGTTTCTCATGTAGATTTGAAACCTACAAAGGAGAAGAAAACTGTTTCATTGGAGCACGGAAGAGGCTAGCAGAGAACCTGGGTAGGAAAGGTGTCCCCCAGACCACTCCGAGACAGAGATTGTTCTAGTGAACACCCAGCCCATTTACCAGCTAAAAAGTGGTCCCCATCCAGGCAAAGCAATGAAAGAAGCAACCCTCTCTGTTTAAGACAAAGGAACGAGGCGTAGAAAGAGTAACGCTCCAGTATCTTTTGCTCGTACATGTACTATGCTATGTATCAACAAGCCAAGGGCAAACATTCCCTAAGATCTCGACACCGAGACTCACCCTGCATCGTTTGTGCACACAGATGGTGGCACAGGGCCAAGGAGAAGCGTGCCTCTCCGGCAGGAGAACGCCAGCACACAGCACCGGAGCGGCATGCGTCAAAGGAAGCTTTCCCAAGCAAAAGATGAAAGCAAAACTATTTCACCTGATTCCCGCACCCCTCCCCCCCCCAACGGCTGTCTCAGGGTGTAATTGAGCCCGCACATTCAAAGGGAAGATCAAAACAACAGCTCAACAAAGCCTCACGGAGCCCTCTATTAATAGCTCTGACATGTCAGTAAGATACCTGCCTCAAAAAGGTGTTTCCTTCTCCTGCTCCCCCAGGCCTTGCAGTTATTTTACCTCTCGGCCTCTCCCATAGCATCCGTACTCCTCGCATGTCTACATGTGCTCCATGCTGGAACAGCTTCACTGTGTGCTCAGAAAACTTCAGGCCTGATCAGGAACCGGAGTGGGAGGGAGCAAGCCCTCCTCTGATGATTTGCTTTTCAGAGCTCACTGCTGAGCTCCGTAATTAGTTCATTCAGGCACCCAAAATAATTTCCATTCCACAATCCAACATTTATAAACTAATTTTGCTACAGCTCTAAGCAAATTACATTCAGAATTAGTGAGTTACAAACAAACAAAACAATCAACAACAGGCTTAAGGTTCAAATTCAGCCCATGTTTTGCCAACGGATGCTTACTCTCCTCAGCCAGAATGCTGCACAGTTATAAAAACAATAAAAAACCCCAGCTTGCTGAAAAATGCACAGAGTGGGATCTGTGTGTGGGCTTTTCTTTCTGGTTGTGGGCAGCCAGAGACCAGAAGCCTCTTGCAGCAAAGCCGGGGACCTTTGCTCATTGAGCACCAGCGTGCAGTCTCTTTAGGACAGGGGCAATGCCCATCTCTTTGCTAGGTATCAATAATGCATTTGGAGATGGATGTAAGCATACAAACAGCCTTCCCCTGGAGTTATCAGCCTCATGAGCGGTGTTCGTGACAGCTGCAGTATGCAGGTAACCCACAATGCTCAGGCTGTTTCCGAGATGGACGTCTCATCTGCCTGATCACTCCCCAGACCTCAGCCCCCATAGCGTGAAGCCCAGCGTCCAAGGCATTATCAACCTGCAGGGACTGCCCAGGGCATCTTCTCTGCAAGTCAGCCACCTCTGCTCTGCTGTCCACCAACACACGGCACAGAAACGCAGAAGGCAGAGCTCAGGCTGTTGGAACCCCCTACTGCTCAGGACTAGCCAGGCATGCACATACATCACGCTGGCAATGCCTCGGCAGCTCTGGAGGTGCAACAAATGCAGCCCTGCACATCATGTATGAGCAAAGAGCCAGTTTTAAATACCAGGCCCCGTGTGTCTAGAGCCAGGCTGGTGTTAGTCTATCCCTGCTGGCATGCAGCAGGAGCTGGCTGGGAGCTCCCTGCAGGGCACGGCTTCCCCAGCAGCCTGGCTGTTAGTATCATTTACCTGGTTGTGATCAGGTTCCTGCTGCATTTGAGCTAATTGCTCCACATCTTGCTTGAACTGCACCTTCTCCCTTTCCAGCTGCTTCTGCGCTGTGCGAAGCCTCTCCAGGTCGAGCTGGTAGGAGGCCTTCTTCACCTGCAGCTCCTCTCGTTCCCGCTCAAGATCCTGCCACCCTTTCTGGACCTGCTCCTCTCGCTGGGCCAGGTGAGCCTCCTGCTCCGCCAGCTCCTTCTCCCGGACTTCCCACTCCTTCTCTCTCCTCCGTCTCTCCTCCTGGTGCTGTGTCTGCTGCTTCTTCAGGTTGGCCAACTCCTGGCGCTGCTTCTCCAGGTTGCGCTGCTTCTCCTGCTCCAGCAGTGAGGTTGGCCGGAAGAAGCTTCGGCTCATAGTCTTTTCGTTCAGGGCCAGCTTCTGGTCCTCAATGTAGGTGTCCTGCTGCAGTACAACGCCCTAGGAGAGAGGGGACACAAATCACTGCAGTGCCCTCTCCACAGAGAGAGGCTCCATCCCTGAAAACCTCAGGGTGCTGCATGCAACCCCTTCTTCTGCCACCAAACTCACAGCTCACCACCACAACCTTACAGCTGGGCTACCGGAGGATGCTGGCAGAGCACCCCTCCCAGCAGCTTCCCAAATTCAGCTGAGCACTGGTTCACTTAAGCAGCAGCTCATTCCAATGATGTGCCGACACACTGCCTGCAAGCTGTCCGCAAAGTATTCAGCCGTGCAGAGATGTGACAGGCAAAAGGGAAGGCGAGATGGGGGCAAAGCACGAGCGGGTGTTACTGGCTGGTGGGATGTGCAGGTCAGCAAGCAACACGCGAAAGCGGGATGACTGGGCAAGCCTACCTGCAAAGCACTGAGCAGCTTATGGAGGCTGGTAATGGTTTGGAGGACCTGCTGCGAGAAAACAAAAGCGTTGCTATTAGATCTCGCTAGGTGCCAGGGTATGCGTAAAGCACCCTCCTCTTCTGCTGTGACTCACTGGTAGGTCTGAAAAGACCTCTACACCTTCATTTTTCTTACTCTTTACTTGCAACGACTATGTCATCCCCCAATACACCAACACGCCCCTTGGACATCTCTCAGAGGCACCTGGCATCATCTACCTCACTTTCCCAGCCGTCAGTGCAGCAGGGGAAGGAACATCTGCAGAGGCAGTGAACAGCACAGACCTTGGGGGAAATCCCAGGCTGTCTCTGCAAAACGCTTCCCACAGCATCAGCTTGCTCAAGAGCAAGCAGAGTACTTGGGATGAAACCCGGCAATTCACATAAAAATTTCAGGGAAGGAACTTCAAGGGGTGAAAAAAGAAGAAATCTTAAAATGAATGTGGACTATTTCTACTCTTCCACCCCTGGTTGATCGATCCAAGTCCCGCTGTCATTAGACAGAAAAACTGCAATATAGCAGGCACACAAGTACACAGCAGGTATGTTCACAGAGGCTCTCTGAAAACAGGTAAATGGGAACACATCGGGCATCAATACAGAGCAAACTGCTTTGGAGCAATGCCCTGTCCCTAAATATCCTACAATGACTTTTAAGAAGAAAAAAACCCACCACAGTGGTTGCAATAGTGGTGCGATAGCCAGTATTAAGAGAACTGCTTCTCATTCTGGCATGAGTGTTAATTGGGAGTTATGAATGTGTATCAAAGGGAGAACAGAAATCTAATTGCCCCAATTCACTGCACCTGCAACATAAAATTAAACTCCCTCTGTCTGCAGATGCACAATAAATACAGCCCTGCGCATCCTAGTGGTAATTAACCCTTGCTGCCTATAATCAGTACGTATCGCCCCCCTGGCAAGCAGAAGACAATCAACGAATTCCCTGTCTGAACATCCAAAGTTAAACAAATAAATGAAACAGTGGGTTCAGTTTAATGTATTTAAAAGTCTACATGCACCTCAGCAAATGAAATGTATTTTCTTCTACATTATCACCAATTGAGACAAATTCACTTGGCACTTAAATGAAGGAAACAGCTGAGCAACGGAATCAGTTCTTACCTCGTTATTCCTTTTCAGCACGAACATCGGATTAGCATTTCCACTCTATGAAAAGATCACAGATTTAATATGAGGACAAATGAGAAATCACAGCGAATGTGTTCTGAAGCTGAACTAATGACAGACACATTAAACCCCCACTCCATCTTCCATTCTGGGTGAATTCATGCATATTTTTTAGGCAAGTTGAAATAATATAAAATAAAATGTTAATTAGGCATCATTCTATGATGGATTGATCCACAGCAAGAATAGGTGCAAGGTTATAGTTGACCTTAACATTTCAATAATGATGCATAATTAAACACATGCTTTAGCTGATCTGCAGACAGATGGCAGATAACCTGTGCCACAAAGGAATACAACTGATTAGCAATGGTTTTCAAGTCAGGATTTTAGCTATAGCAAAGGGGTTTTGGCTGTGTACTTCCAATTTTGGTTTATTTTTAGTTTATTAGGATACTTCTAGTTATCAAGAAACTCAGGCATTTTTCAAGACTAGAGTTGTCACTCTCTCGAAATCTGGATTCAGTGGCAGCAGACAGATAAAACCAAGCGATACCTTCTTTAAAATGCTGTCTGACTCTGTTCTCCGAAGGTCCTGAGCATCGTCCCCTTCATCTTTCGCTCCACCTAAAGGAAGAAGTCAGTATTGACACTGGTTATTCAACATTTTAAGCCATAGATGAACTTGCTTATGTCTGAGAAATTTAATACAGGCAACTCAGATGTTTCACAAAAGGGGACACAGAGCTCTTGACACTTTAACTATATGCATTTGCTCCCTATGTATAGAGAAGATGGCAGCACCACCAGAAAAAGTGGATGTGAGTTCAGATTAGGATTGACTTTGCCTTCAGACAACAAGCTGATAAATTTGGCACGCTCCCATTAATTGGTGCTCTGTCTAGCCCCCGCACTGCTGTCTGCTACCAAAGAATGCTTGCTGAGAAGACACCAGGCAGAATAAGAGCAGATGGAGAACAATAACAGTATCATATCAGGGTATATTATTGCAGGTACAGTTTCGATGCCTCTCTTGAGCAAATGCAATTCACAGCTGGGTCAGATACTGCTGCGCAATACCCTGTGTAATTTTACGCTAACAGTTTCTCCTTAGCCTTAGTTATCAGAAACCTGTATCTCCAAAGGGACGCTGCACTTCTCTTTCTAACCTCCCTCTGGATGGCTCACATCAGCACTCCTGAGCAGTACTGAACTGACCTGTGGGGCCAAGACGGCGGCAACCCTCCACCTGCACCACCCCCTTCTGCTCACGGGTGGAGAAGGAGTTGCATGGTTCTTTGGTCCGCTAGGTCTTGCCAAGACTCTTGCACTCCCCTTGCCAGCTGAGACACAGCCCGTGGGGAAAACCCACACCTGCAGTGGTAACTTCCCTACTGCCACTCTTTTGATGACAAACAACTTTACATACACCTGCATCTGCACCAACGTGAAGGACACTGCACCTAGTGCAAAGGCCCTCTCCTCCCACCACCCTCCCACGCAGGCTTTGCTATTAAAGGCTGACCCTCAAGTCCTCCTAACAGACCTTCTCTTCTACGCCACGTCCTGGGACCTTCCACCTCTCTGCAGGAGGAAACACCTCCCTTCTGCTTTGCTGGAGGGCAGAAGGAAGGGGAGTCAGGTTATAAGCCTTGCCCGAGGTTGCACAGGTTGTGAACAGAAGAACTGGAGATGAAAGCCAGGTTTCATGCCTCCCGGCTCCAGCTGAACAAACAGGATCCGCATTCTTTTCCCAAATTCTCAAGACCATACAACTATTGCATTACAATGTAATTTGAAAGAGGACATTTCTGCAGAAAACCTAGAACTGGCCAATGAACAGCCTGAGGTTGTCCCATTCATCACTAAAACAGAGAGAGGCACAACCCTAAACAAACCCCTCCAGTGTGAATATATTTGTCACTATGATGACAAGGCCTGTGAAGGGCTTTGCAGCTTTCCAACAGAGCTGGGTAAACCTCTACATACTTCTCATGTCTGACTGTCTGGTGCTAACACTGCTCCTTTAATGCACAGGGTCAGACGAGGTCCAGCAATCCCAATGCTGAGACAGACACTAGCGCAGCAAAACTGGCCTGTATTGGGAGCACGAGTGAGACCACAGAGAAAGGAATTTGAGGACAGGGAAGTTTCTGATGACTCGGGAAAAGAAAGAAAGCATTGGGAAGCAGCCAACTATGCAGCTGAAATAAATATTCACGCATTTCTTTGGGAGAGACTTAGTTGCAGGAATAACACATGCAGTTGTATGTGGAACACAACTGCATAGAGAGCAGAGCCAGGGGAGAAGGTGTTTGATTCAGCAATATCCTCATCCATTCGCAAATGCACCAGCACCAGGCTCCTGCTGAAAGGCAACTGAGGAATGAAGAACAAAGCTGCAGACACTACAGTGACAACATGGAGAAACTAATCTATCAAGAAGCCAAATGCCTTCATGTGGCATGTAAGTAAAGCAGTAAGGATGATTTAGAGAGAGCACAGAGAGAGGAGTGAGGAGTTCAGATGTTTAATCCTCATGCAGCCACGGGTTCTCAGCTACCATTATTTAATCTATCAACTGTTATTGGAGAGGAGTTGGGAAACCCAAATCAGCAGCTGCTTGAGTCCTACTGAAGCAAGAGGATGACATGCATTATTAACAAATGCTGATGCACACACATGTAACTACTCACACTTGGAGGAGTTCATCTGATGACTGTCAAATCCTCCAAAAGTTTCTGCCCTTCTAGGGAGAGAGATGGGGCCAACTCCTCCTTCTTGTTCCATGGCAGTGCTGCTGAGCTGCTGTCCGCGGGCAGTGCCCAGGCTCCTGTTCACCAGGTCTTGCAGCAGTTCAACTGATAAAAAGCAATGATATCTCTGTTTAAAGACCACCTCAGGCTTCTGAACTGCTTTCATCCCTGCCTGAGCTCAGGTCAGAAATTCGCATGCTTTGCTGTAATAAGAAACCGTGTTTCTATGACAATGATTTGAACAGTACACATTCCCCCTGCAAAAGCTCAGTTTGTCTGACCACTAACTCCAATTCCTGGAGCTCTGCACAGGCTTACAACTCCCTCTCTTCCTCCAAGCAACCCTCGTGTGCACTGACAGCAGCATTTAGCAGTTTTTAGCCTCTCCAAAAACCACACCAGAAAGTTGCCTGAGTTTCATCCACCCTTGCCTTTGTCAACAGACGTGCTTGTCCCTTGCACGCACCACACGCGCCTGCTGGAACCCAAGTCCCGCTCTCACACCTTGCTGGGACTGAAGCACAGCAAAAGCTTGGATGGTCCAAATTTCAGCCACGGATAAATCCTGACCCCAGTGCAGAATCAATGCACGGTTGTTTTGTGCTGACTTCTTTTCTGCCCTCTTTTAACGGCCACCAATATCTGCTTCCTCTCCTGATACTCATTACCTGTCCCTGAGACAATACTGTGAGTAGCAGTATCTCCTCATCTGTGCTGTTATTCTGACAGAGAGAAGACTTGCCCTGCAAGTCTTAACTGCTGCTTAAGGACTGATGGCTTCACCGAAGGTGGGTCCATTAGTGTAATTAACGTGTCAGCCTGACTTGCTCACCTTCATTTATTGCAGTTTTCATAATGGCCTCTCCTTTTGGTGCCTCTTCTGTGTTGGCTCTGAAGAGCAGCCTGGAGCCTGCCATGTCCTCCTGCACAGAACTGTCTGCCATGTCACGGAAGATCTTAGCCTTCTCCTCGAGCAAAAGGAGGATCTGCTTATCCTTCTGCTGAAGTTGTTCTGTGGGGGTGAACAGAAAACAGAGATGAAGACAGAAAAAAGCTTTGGCAAGGAAACCAAGCAATTCCTGAGATATTGGCCCCATCTAGTGGAACCTGATGATACAACCGTGCCCTGAACAATCCTGCACAGAAAAGGCACCCAGCAGGCTCAGGAAGAAAAAAAAATGCAAGGAAGGTGAGGTGCAAGCAAGGATTGCAATTGTTCGCTGGATGCAGGATTCTCACTCCTTTGAAAAAAGTCATAGTTCAACCACAGAACCCAACACAATTCCTATGAATTTTTCAAAAAACGCTCCAAGCCCTGTCCCAGGCAGGATTTTACCTTTCAGTCCTCTCACTTTTGCATCCGACAGTTTCTTTTCAAACTCAGACTCACAAGGGACTCCTTCATCTTCATCTTTTTCCCTGGACAAGAGACACATCTCAATTACTACCAGAACATGACCACGTGCATCACCTGCCTTGCAAGAACAGCTTGGTAGCTTACATGGTGCTCATTGTGTCTTGAATTATTTGTATCCAGCCGTTACGCTCTTCTTTGGAGCTGGCATGGACTTCCACCATTTCAGGATCTTTTACACCCATACTGATCAGGAACAAAGCCTTCTCTTCATGGGCCACTTCTCGTACAATCAGCTTCTTCAGAGAGATAACAGTGGATTTCTGGTCCTTCAGATGGAAAGAAACAGGTGAGGAGGGTGAACAGTACTAGGTTCCCAGATCCAAACTAGCATTAAAAAGGTCCCAATAACCATATTGCTACTTCTCTCAGGTTGTAAACAGTTCCTGAACCTACTGGCTAATTAAATTAAAAAAAAAGTAATCATATCAATGATTCAAAGAACAAGAAGGAGCATGCTTTCCTCCATCAGTTCCGTAGGAAAAGCAATTTCACCTTGTTCTATTTCAACAAAGAATTAATTCAAGATTGACTTTGTGGTTTTGCGAACTCTACCATATTTTGTTCTAACTCCAACAGACGTTTGGTCTAATCTCCTTCTGCCCACACTCTCTCTGCTATTAATATCACAGGTCCTTAAACTTAGTGCAGCTTGCTAGCGCCTGCTTCACACACATCTTAACGATTTCTCCCTAGGATGGAGTAACATTTTGTTTTCAAATCCCACAAAACCCCTGCTGTTCTCAGCAGCTCATAGCTGACTCCTACGATGAGGAAGACGTGTGTGTAAGATGACGTTCATTGTGTGCTACGGTTTCTGCATAATCAGCCTGCTCGGTTAAAACATCCCGTAGCTGTTGTGTCATCTGCGCATGAGTCAGCCCCCTTCTGCATTTTACAGGATGCTACAACTGGGGTGATTTGGTAGCAGTTCACTAGCAGGACTTGAGGGCGCATCAGCTCCCCCTGTGCAGGGCACAGTCTGTGCAGATGGTTGGTGAAACTGGAAGGACAAATTATCAGCTTTCAAAATGTTCAAAGAGTGGAAAGGTCACAAGGTTTAGCCAGTCTAGACCATGCCCGCAAGGTACAGACCCAACAGACTCAATTAGGTACCAGGTTTTCTTTAGCAGGGCAGTGTGACTGGCCCCTTTAGGAGTCCTGCCTTCACAAGCTAATGGTTTTGGTCTTGTGCATTACAAATATATTCCTCTGACACTTATTTTCAAGTGGTTCTGTTTAATTTATTGCAGTGGCATTTCACCCCCCTGCCCACCACTGGAGCTCACAATGTATTAGGACACTTCCTTCTGCTAAGATTCATTTTTACAATGTTTTCATTATCCCATTGCCACCTCCCAACCCAATCGCTGCTTCAGTTTGCACAAACTGAAAGGGAGCCAGTGTATCAAGTGACAGGCAGGTTTTCAAGGCCAATTATCAGCTGTGGCAAGGCACTGCAGAAAGGGGAGGTGGGGCATGAAGACATGTTTTCCTATCAAAAAGAATGGAGTCTGCTGAGCAAATGAAAACGTTATAAGCAAGACAATTAAGTTTTTAGCAGGCAATGTCTGGCTTCACTGCACAACATACATCAAGGGTCTCTCACTTAGGAAAGGAAGGAGGGGAAAAGGCTGAAGCCTTACCAGTGAGGCAAAGACATACTTCTGGTCCTTTTCCCGAAGGAATATGAGCATGTCAGAGAGGAGGACAGCCTGTACTTCTGCAAAAGAAAAAGCATATCAGTGCAGTATAACCATGCAACCCACCCTAAACCAGATTTCTTTTAATAACACCAGTGCTGGGGAGTGGTGGGGCTGCTTTTGCAAATCCTGGAAGCAGGGTCAAACTCTCAGCTAGCAGGAGGAGCAGGGGCAGCTCCTGCAGATGCTGTGCCTGGTTAGCTCTGAACTGACTATGTCTTAAGCAGAACACAACAGCACCTGGGAAACCTGCAGGATTTTCTCTCATCTGTCAGAGCAAGGGTGCTCCTCTCCAGCCACGTGCTTTCTAGCAGTTAAGGACACGGGCAAACCAGTGAAAGCTAGAGACGCTTACTCAGTAGAAGCGCTGCTTTCTCAAACAATCGATATTTTAGCCCTTGAGCAAAGTATCTGCACAGGAAGTTTTGGGTTTTACGGTTCTCTTGATGAGTGGTTNAAATCAGAATACAGCCTTTTCCCAGAGTACACATACAGTTTTCCAAGTCTCCTAATGACAAATCATAAAGTTGCACAGCAACTACCATGTATAATGCCCCACCCAGAGCCCTGGGTACAAAGAGTTTTTGTGTAACGTACTTGGAAATCTTGTGACAGAGAGGAAGCAAACCAAAAAGTTAAATCATCCCTTGGGTAATTCCTTCCATTCTGTTTTGGGAAGATGGGATCCATTCCACATTAAAGAACCACCAAACTTTAATCAAAACTGCAAAATGAACCTTAAGCTCTGGGAGATTTGCAAAAGTCAGCATTCAACTCTGTTTCGATCATCTGCGCACTCTGCAAGAAGGGAAATGCTAAAAGCCTCAAAGAAAAGGTTCTTCTCTGTGCTCTATTTCAAATCTTCCAAAATAGCCTGAAGGTATGAATTAGCTACTCTCTCCCAGGGCTCTGCAGATTATTCCCAGGAACAGCTTTTGCTGGGAGCTTGCACTACAGATGCAGGTATGTTTATGTATTTCTATGACTTAGAAATGCAAATACAGCCTGTACTTATCACAAGATTTCACAACAGCGGCATAACTTGCTTCACCCATCTAAAGTCAATAGTAATCTTCCGCTATCTGTAAACTTCCTGGTTCTAAAACATGAAAATAAATCATACCCCACATGGAATTTCGTGTTACCACTGCCTCCCCCCTCAGCGCAGCACCAGACTACTGGTTCCCATTCATGGCCAAGTATCCTGGTTTAATCAGCTCATACTGGGAGAGAAAGAAAGCCCAACCTTCCTGCTGAGACTGAGACACTGCCTGACTGCTCTTACTCCTACTGTGGTCCCAGCTGAAGGCTTTCTTGGGGGATTTAGTGCTTAATTCAGTAGAGAACTTCAACTCTGAAGGTCAACTTCTGCTGACCACCAGCAGAGGAGAGCACCTTAGAAAACACTATTTCCACCTGGTAACAGAAAAAGCAATTTAAGAAGACATCAACCAAACAAGACGCAGCTGCAGGGACACCAGAGCCTCTTCTGAAGAGTTTGTGTCAGCCGCTCAAGAGGTTCAAGGGCAAGGAATGGCTGGGACACCTCTCTGGAACTCCAGTGAAACTGGGAAAGTAACACTGAGCCTGATCAGCCCTACTGTGACATTAAGAGCAAAGGAAAAGCAGTGCTGTGGGTGAACAGAGCCACTGGCAAGCTGAGGTCAGGTTTCAGATGCAGCAAGCACTCTTCCTGGAACTGCTGCACGTGCACATCGTGGTACAGAGATCTGACTCACTACTCCGGGCAACTGCTGCCCCCATCACATCCTCCTGGCCGAAAGGATCCCCCAGCAACTGCACTCCTTGGCTGACACATCTCAGTGCTGCTGCAACCCAAGCCTTCAGCAAGCACGCAGCTACCAGGAGGAAGAGCAGCTAGCTATCACTCCAGAAACAACGTGAGGAATCAGAAATGCTGCCACGGGAAG